>PPHW02000044.1:0-108246 GCA_003705225.2 Ambrosiozyma vanderkliftii
GTTGAGTTGGTAGACAGAGCAATAATATATATATATCGTATATATGATAATAGATTATAGATATTAACTAACTTAAAACTTTTCTTGTTTCATATTTATAAATGGAAAACAAACCTCATCAAAATAAAATAAACAAAAACACAAAAAACCTATTTACTATATATAAAAAAAAAATATGGGATGGATTGTGTTTTGAAAGGACCAAAAATATAGAACAGACGTATAATAATAATAGTCATCATAGTAATAAAGAAGAAGAATAATAATAAATTTAAGATATATATATATCTATATATTCATGTACATTTATGTTTATATGTTTGTATTTTAAAAGTTGATTGGCTTGTCAAATGTAGCTAAAGCAGCTTCCTTGAAGGCTTCAGATAATGTTGGATGAGCATGACAAACTCTGGCAATATCTTCAGTGGATGCACCGTATTCCAATGCTAAACCACCCTCAGCAATCATCTCACCGGCATTTGGACCAATAATGTGGATACCCAAGATTCTTTGAGTCTCAGCATCAGCTAAAAACTTGACAAAACCTTCAGTGTCATTATTAGTCTTGGCTCTAGAGTTGGCAATGAATGGGAACTTACCAACCTTAAACTTGATACCAGCCTCCTTCAATTGCTCTTCACTTTGTCCAACCCATGCAACTTCAGGATGAGAGTACATAACAGATGGAATGTTGCCATAGTTAACGTGTCCATGACCCTTCTTGATGTATTCAACAGCGGCAATACCCTCCTCTTCAGCCTTATGGGCCAACATAACACCAAATGTAACATCACCGATACATCTAATGTGCTCATACTTGGTCTTGTATTCAGAATCAATGACAGCTCTACCCCTCTTGTCAAATTCCAAGCCAATGGCTTCAGCATTCAATCCTTCGGTGTATGGTCTTCTACCAACAGCAACTAACAAAACATCAGCTTCCAATTCAACAGTCTTACCCTTCTTGGTGTCTTCATATTCAATCTTGACAACATCACCTTCTCTGACACCCTTGGTAACCTTAGCACCCAATTGGAACTTCAAACCTTGCTTGGTTAAAAACTTTTGAGTAGCCTTGGCAACTTCACCATCCATACCAGCACCAATGGCAGTGTTGAATTCCAACACAGTAACTTTAGAACCTAATCTGGACCAGACAGAACCCATCTCTAAACCAATAATACCACCACCAATGATAACTAATCTCTTTGGAACTTCTTGTAAAGATAATGCACCAGTGGAGGAGACAATTCTCTCTTCATCAATTTCAATACCTGGGAATGGAGTAGCCTCGGAACCAGTGGCAACAATAATGTGATCAGCAGTTAAAACAGCCTCTTCGCCACCTTCAATTGGGTCAACCTTGATATTGTGTTCATCGACAAATGAACCAGCACCCTTGTAGTACTTGACTCCATTCTTCTTGAACAACATTTCAATACCACCAGTTAATTGGTTAACAGCGGTCTCCTTAGCCTTCATAAAGTTACCCATGTTGACAGCAACATCACCGCTAATGTCAATACCTCTGGCAGTGGATTCAGCTTTGATTTGATGGTACAAGTGGGAATTATTCAATAAAGCCTTGGATGGAATACAACCAACGTTTAAACAGGTACCACCTAACTTACCTCTCTTTTCAACACATGCGGTATCGTAACCTAATTGAGCGGCCTTGATGGCAGCAACGTAACCACCTGGACCACCACCAATGACAACAACATCGTGTTTCTCTATATTATTTGGTTTGTTTCAACAATTCTAGTTAGTATATAAGATCAATGGCCTTAACAATATCTGATATGTATGATATATATATATATATCTCACCATATACACATTCACACAAGTACCCCCTAGGGAAAGGTGTTCTGTAATGATTGTGTACACACATGATGAGGTGATAAGAGAGTTAACACTTACTTTGAGCAGCTTCGGCTAACACTCTAGCGGAGGAGAACAATCTTCTTTGATTAAATCTTAACATGTTTTCTTGATTTTTGAAAAAATATAACAGAATCTATAATAATATGGCTGTTTTATAATTGATACACAGAGAAGGAAAATTGAACTATAATAAGATGTACTCTCTGTGTGTAAATTAACTTGATGATATAATATATTATACGTACAGAGTGTGGTTGGTGGTGGTCTGCTTACCGAAAAGAAAAAAAGAAATCGACGCAAAATTCAATTGCGCAAAGCAATTGCCCGCAACTATATATCCGGTTGCGAGTCGGGTCCTCCCACTAATTAGTGTGGAAGAGGAATAGAAAAGCGGAGAAGGTCGATCGACCTAGCTATTAGCTACTAGTTATTAGCTAACCATAGATACACATACTATGATATCATATATAAATATATATATACTATGTTATTAGAATCTATATAAAGAAGAATACATAAAAATAGGGGGAACTAGAGAAAAACATAGAATGAAATATCAATTAGGGAGTAGTGATGGTGATAGTTTTAATAATCCTCCTTGAACTCAATCCATCTACAGACCGAGTCAACAAACTCTTGGGGTTTTTCACTGATTAACCAGTGTCCTGCTTCAATGTCAACGCAATCAAATTTAGGATATATCTCAGCTATAGCCTGTAGATACTCATCAGCGACATATGCTGAATTAGTTCCTCTGATGAATAAACTTGGCTTGCTGTATCTCTTTTCACCATCACCGAATGGGAAAGATGCAATGTTATCTAGGTTCTTACCAATGATGTCCAATGGGACCCGACTTTTGTAACCGGAGCCATTAGGATCCTTCTTCATGTTTGTTAGTAGAAACTGTCTAATGGTGACATTGGTTTCAACTTCAGATAATATCTTGTCGCAGTCCTTCAAACTCTTCACAGAATTATCAAGCTCGATTTTCTTTAACTGACTAACATATTTACCAAACTTGCTGAAACCAGTAGTACCAACGGATAAATCCACAGGTGCATTATCCACAGCAATTAACAGGCTTACTAGATCAGGTTGACGTAATGACACACCCATGGCAACTTTCGCACCCATAGAATGACCCATAAGAATTGGCTCTTCTAACTGATTCTCGAATATGAAGTTCTCAATATCTGCACTCATTGACGGCAAGTCCATAGTACTGGAATGTGGCGAATTTCCAAAGTTTCGCAAATCAACACAGTAGACCTCTCTGTTTAATCTTTGTACTAGTTGCTTGGAAACCATTCTGTTATTCGATTTGGATCCAAATAATCCATGAAGAAAAATGATTGGATTGTTAGACGTAGGATAATCAGTAGCATGCTTGTCAAATGCCAATTCCACTGTAGGTAAGTTCAAATCAAATGCAGTTGAATCTATTTCCTTTTTGATGTATGACTGTGGAGTACCATCATAAGTTATTAAGCTAGGAACTGTTCGATGCAAAAGTCTCTTAGAGATTAGAGATCCAGTAGACTTCGTAAACATTCTAATTGGGCTCATGAACATCTTTTATTGTCTGAATTTTGGATGTTTTATACAGGTGATAATATATTGCCAGTGTGAGGATTATATACAAGAGTAACGAGTAAATTTATATGTTACAGCTCCAACTTCGAAAGTTACTGGTATAATTTGGTTATGGTATATATTACATGAGTCTGTCATTTTGTTTTCAATTTTTTAGCGAGCCTAACTAAATCTTATATATCTAAATTTTACATTCTTTCATCAAATGTATCAATAAAGAACATGTCCATTAATATCCATTTAATAGTCCTAAGGATTGTAGTAAAGTAGGTAAGTGGCCTGTAATTGATTGATGCATGTGTTGTAAACCAGCTCTATACGGAGGTGGAGACGCGTTAGTAATTTCCCCCATTTTTCTGATTCTTTTCCCTTTGACTTCATTTTGAACTCATTCAGTAGTTTCTGTCGTTGAACTGAACCTGACATTAGCTAGCCAATTACATTATTATTACTCTCATATGTTATATACTCTAATGAAAGAATCCAATTGGTTAGCTTGTGTGTCCTTAGAATGTTACTTGGGTAGGGGTGTTCAACGCAATCAAATTTGTATCATAATAGATTCCCTTTTCTGCTACTGCCATTATTGATGTTTCTGTTTCCAGTTACAATTATCCCATATTAAATGATACATTTTAACAAGATTTCTCTGTCCTTGAATTTATATCTTGCTTCTCATTTTCCCTCTTAAACTGATGAAACCTCTTACCTTAAAATACCTAACTGGTACACTCAGTTCCAGCTCTCTTTCTGAATCCCCTCTCACCGTTATGATCAAATTATATCCTATGTATTCCCATGAAAATAATATCAAATTATTTCAATGGTATATCCTTTAGTGATAATCTTCATTGGATCTGTTTTCTACTTGGGAGATACTTTTTCCACTATACATCTAACACTTTACATTACCCAGCTATTCCAAAGACATTTTACTATTCGGTAACCTATGAGCCCCTTTAATAGACAGTTGACCCTGTTAACTGCCCAATCAATGAACCATATAATGTTATACCCATTCCATATTTTCTTTGATAAGTTAAGGTACAAATACTTTTCAATCATCACTAAAGAGTAGGTGATCCCATTCATCAATATGTGCAAGATTATCAAGGTCCCATACTAATCTTCGGAGCGCCCATACTAATTTTAAAAGTTTACAAAATCGCGTTTTTTATTTTTTGGTGGTGATTCCCGGAGTTTCAGCTTTCAAACTGGCCATATAAAGTGTGTCCCCATCATGATTTTTCACACATTGAATAAAATAGTTTCAACTTTTCTGTCAGCTGGACCATGACAACAATTACAGAGACTAAACTTTACTCTTATAGGATTGTTTTTTAAAGAAAAATTAAATCAATTGACTTGATATTAAGAAGAGCTTTAATTTATGGCTACCACATTATACTCACTTTCGGACCAAATATACGATAAAAGCAAGAAATTGAAAACTCCCTGACTTTTTTTTCAATTTTTTTCAATTTTGAAAATCCAATTTTTTGAAAAAGGCTGTGTGCGGCTCAAAGCTTATTTTTACTCATAGTTAAGGACGCCCGAGACATCCCAATTGTGCACTTCTCCTCTTACACCCGATACGAGCGCTTACACCCGCAGATCCAAAATTTCGACGAATTTACGATATGGCTTAGCTAATATATTCGTTAGATAGCCCTGCTCCGGAATAGTGATTCTGCCTTTTCAGATCGTTCGTAGCTTGTCTGTAGCGTAAGTTATGGGCATGTAAAGTTCGAGCTTTTTCAGATTTCAGACTGGGGGTTGAACCTGGGACCCCCGGGGTTTGAAAAAAGAAAATGTTTTAGACCGTTGAGCTATTCGGTCGATTTTTCGAATTTCAATGGTCCTGGTTGAATATACTCAGAGGTGCTCGAAATAAAAAATTACGTCAGATATTACGTAAGCTGTTTTGTTAGCAGAAACCATAAAGGATTCATGAATAATACCCCAGAGATAGTTATTATCAAATACATATATGTCAGTTCTGAAATCATCACTATATAGTAGATACTTCAAGCTAAAGATTGGTTAATGATGTATTAGAACTATTACAATCGTCAATCAAAATTATGCCATTGCTTACGTAAGCCATGACATTTATATAGTTTAATGCTGTGGTTCCAATACTGTCTGGAGTATAATAAAGTATACGTTGAAAGAATGCCTTGCTTCCGCAAAAAATACGAAACGACTACCGAATAATGATACGTAAGGTTAGAGGTACATAAATGAAGATAAACCATTATGTATTATGAAACCATGCTTTTCCTTCTCAACCGTCTTCTGATTATCCAATTAATTCAGTTGTGCGAGTTAATAATTACATGTAAATACTATATATACTCTTAAGTGATGCATATAATTATATCTTTGTGTTTACAGTGCTTCAAATAGATCAAAGTGTGCATTATTTAAAGATGAAAGATCCAAATGATTTGCACCATTTAAACCAGTACCATCGTATTTCATTGTACCATAACTGTATTACTTTTTGTTTGAATTTCTGTTTAATACCTTTCATAGATAATATGTATCCGTATGATACTAATTATGAAACTTAATCAACGTTATCGAGGTCTGTACAGCTTGTATGGAATACTCTTTATGAAAAGTGTCCCTGAGCTACGATTCTTGCTTACGTAATACATTTGGTAATCGAAAATTTTGTATGGTAAAAAATAATTATGCATGTTGGTTAAACCCTAATTATGAAGTCGATCGGCTTTCTTTGGGGACGATCATGGTAAACTGCTAGTTTCTATAATAATCTTTCATAGAAAATGAAAGGGTGAAGAAGTATCACTTCTTGAACTGGTTTAGAATTAAGCAAATTTGTTTCTAATTCAATTTGTTAGTTTCATTCCATCTCTCTTATTTAAACATTCTGCAAGAATAAAGGGGTATTGTATCATTATATCCATACACTCATTCAAGAAAATTAATGAATTATTTTTACCAGAACTTTATTTTGCTTCCATAAAGTAGGTCTTAATTAACTATATTCTCATTTGTTTTATCTTTACTCTGGTTCCTTGCAGTCATATGATTATATTTCACTTTGAAAATGTTTAATACTTGTAGGTGATATTTTTATATTAAATTAGAAACCCTAAAATCCGTTTTGTTAATCAAAAAAAAAAGGAAGCACTAGTTTAAGAAATGAAAGTTGACTTTTTTCAAAAATTGAATAATCCAATTTCAACAGTAATCTTCTGAATTCGTATTCATATCCAAACCAGATGATACTATGAATTGAACTATCTTATGGGTGACCTATATCAGATTAATAACAAGGCCTTACATATATTATATCAACACACATATCTATCTGTACCGTTTTGTTTGGTCAACATTAACTGGCCAAGAATCATTAGGAGAAATAATAGTTTCAATTTGGTATCTCTTCATTTTTGAACCAAAGGAAAAGCTGAATCTGAAGGGTATATTATGTTAACTTACTACTGCCTGAATACTTGATGGCTAATATCTGCAGGGAATGTTGTGGAATTTGTAACACATATATTTTTTTATTGACACTATCCGAAAAAGGCATCATCGCGTTAAGACATATTGACCCTTTTTCTGTGTTACTCCTTAAATATAATGTTCTAGACGGATCAACTATCATATAAATAGCATTTGCATGTAAGATTACTAGTTCGTGATCAGTTCAAAGGCATATATTTATGATATATCTTTCCCAATATCCCAATACCATCTGCATACTTTTCTCTCCCTAGGTAAAAATGCCATAATAATGTTCATGATATGAATTCCCTATAACCTTTAATGAATAATAATATATAATGGAAGTTAGCATGAACAAGGTACCCATTATGAAATTCATTACCTTATATCGAAATACCTTTCATAGTCGAGAGAATATGTGGATGTATAAATCCTTAAATAGTAAGAAAACAATTTTGCCCCTTCCACATGGAGAATGTGATAGGAAATGCTTACCTAGGAAACACTAAATTTAGCATATAAAGGATATTGATTCCACTTATACATATGTTTTCGTTTGAAATAGTGATTGACTAGACAAAGTAGTTCACAATAATACCACCTCAATACACTCCTTTCTTACGACTAACTTCCTCCAGAAAAAAAACTAGTACACTCCTTTTTAATTCCCAGTTATTTTTCTCTTTTACTTAGTATGATTTCTTTGAATAATCTGATCTCGATTACTTTCCTATTGTCACACGTTAATGGGGCACATGTTCACCACCTGCATAAAAGAGCATCAATATTGGTTACTACTACAGTCACATCCCATGAATACCTTTATACAGAAGCTGTTAATAAGGAAAACTTAGCAACAGTCGTGTCAAGCCAAGACGATAGTGTGGATTATTTATCAGTTGAATATACTCCTTCATCGGTTGATTATTCACTTTCATCAGTAAACAATAACCCATATTCGGTTGATAACACTCCTTCATCAATTGAATATACTGCTTCATCAATTGAATATACTCCTTCATCAGTTGGATATACTCCCTCATCAGCTGAATATACATCTGAATCTTCTACTTCATCACCATCTGTTGTATATGCTCCTGAATCATCAACCTTCTCCTCAACAGTTGAATATTCTGCCCAGTCATATGAGTCATCCTCAACAGCAGAAACTACCACTAAGGCATCTTCAACAGGTTCCAGCTCTAACTTAGCAAGTGGATTCAAGGGGATTTGTTATTCACCATTTGACGAGTCTAGTAACTGTAAGAGCGAAGACGAACTGGCAGAGGACTTTAAACAGTTGTCTGAAAACGACTTAATCAGAATATACTCCACTGAATGTAGCATGGTCCAAATTGCTTATGAAAATATGAAGTCAACTCAAAAACTCTTTGCTGGTATTTACCATGACTTCAGCTCAGGTGTTGACCCAAAAGAACACATTAAAGAGCAAATTACTCAATTGAGCGAAGGAATTAATTCTGATTGGGATAGAGTGTATGCAGTTTCCATCTTGAATGAGGCTGTCAGCGGTGGTTCCATTTCGATTGAAGATTTACTTACATATATTGATTATGGTAAGACGGAATTAAGCAATGCAGGCTACAGTGGAAAAGTTGTTGCGGTTGATACTCTTGAAACATATTTAGCTAACAAAGAAATATGTGAACATGTGGACCTTGTTGCTGTCAACAACCATCCATTCTTTGCTGATTCTATTGAACCTTCAGATGCTGGAACCTTTTTGGATTCCACCATTTCACAAATCCAAAATGTTTGTAGTGATAAAGATATTATATTTTCTGAAGTTGGCTGGCCACATGCTGGTTATTCAAGTGCTACCCCTGAGAATAAAAAAACTGCTATCAATTCAATAAGGGATGCAGTCGGTGATATGTCCATCTTATTTGTTGCATTTGATGAACCATGGAAAACACCTGGAGCTGACAAGAGGGCTGCAGAGCCATATTGGGGAGTTTACAGTTCATAATTTATCTCTTATCTTAATCGTTGTTATTTTTGTTACTCAATTTTTTAATATATAGTTGAAGTTTTTTATATTTTAAAGAAAGAATATAATATATACGATCCAAAAAAAAAAACAATTTGTAGAAGAAGATAACTCGTTTTGTGATAAAGCAAAAGTAAAACCCACATGAAATATCAGCTTTTTAGATTACAAACTGAACCCACTGATCAATTCCAGTTCAACAGCCATTTCATTTTGCAATTTTTTCTCTTTTTCTTTATTGTCCTTGATAGTTTTTAAATCAGATTCACGATCCAATTTCAGATCTTTTAAAGTTTGTTTACTTTTTTTCTCATTTGCAATTGTTTTGTTGGTATTTCTATGTTTCATCATCAAGGATGCAACTTGCCCTATATCATCATTTGTAGTTTCTTTATTTAACTTTTCAATTAATAATTTAGACGTTTTAGCCTTCACTTTTTGCTGTTTTTTTGAGATCTTATGTGTCAACTTTGTTGGCTTCTTAGTTTTAACTATTGGAGTTTTGGCCATCTTGAAGTGGAAAAGGTAAAGTACTAAAGGTATAGATGTTTATATGTCTTCATGGTAATTATATACAAGGTAAAAAAACTATACATATAAGAAGAATCTAGCATTCCATGTAGATATATACATATATAAATATTTTGAAAAAAAAAAAAAATGCACCGCCTTTTTCAAGAAAAATTTTTTTTTTTAATTTTTTTTTCTTTCTTTTTATTTTATTTTTATTCCAATCTTGATTTTTCCTTGATAAAACACTATATCAATACTTTTTTTTAACCTATTTTGTATAGTCATATCCACAACTATAGCTTATACAAGGGATTGGATTACCTTCAATATTAACTAATAATGCCATCAAATCATAAAAAGGAAAAACCTTGGGACACACCAGATATTGACAAGTGGAAGATTGATGAATTCAAACCAGAGGATAATGCATCAGGTTCCCCTTTCTTGGAGGAATCATCTTTCATGACGCTATTCCCTAAATACAGAGAAGAGTACTTAAAACAGGTATGGGGTGATGTGACAAAAGCATTAAATAAACATCATATTGCATGCACCCTAGATCTTGTGGAGGGTTCAATGACTGTTAAGACCACAAGAAAAACGTTTGATCCTGCTCAAATTTTAAATGCTAGAGATTTAATCAAGTTGTTAGCTAGATCTGTCCCTCTGCCCCAGGCTGTTAAGATCCTTGATGACGAAATTGCTTGCGAAGTTATCAAGATTGGTAGTTTTGTGTCAAATAAGGAGAGATTCATAAAGAGAAGACAAAGATTGATTGGTCCAAGCGGTAATACTTTGAAAGCCTTGGAATTACTTACAAACTGTTATATGTTGGTTCAAGGTAATACAGTCGCAGTGATGGGTCCACATAAGGGTTTGAAAGTTCTCAGAAGAGTCATTGAGGACTGTATGAAGAATATTCACCCAATTTACTACATCAAGGAATTAATGGTTAAGAAGGAATTAGCCAAGAGACCAGAATTGGCCGAAGAAGACTGGTCAAGATTTTTACCAAATTTCAAGAAGAGAAATGTTGCTCGTAAATTACCTAAACAAGTTAAGGATGATAGAGACAAGGGTAAGACTAAGAAACAATACACACCATTCCCACCTCAGCAAGCACCTAGAAAGATTGATCTACAAATTGAATCTGGTGAGTATTTCTTAGGTAAGAAGGAAAAGAGATTGAAAGAGTTACAGGAAAAGAAACAAAAACAAGAAGAAATGAAAGAGGTCAAACAAACAGAAAGGGCAAAGGATTATGAAGCTCCTGAAGAAGAAATCAGAGAAAATCCTTTATTAAAGAAAGAAAAAAAGGAAAAGAAGAAAAAGAGAAAGCATGAAGAAGGTGAAGACGAAGAAAAGAAAAAGAAGAAAAAGAGAAAGCATGAAGAAGGTGAAGATGAAGAAAAGAAGAAAAAGAAAAAGAAGAAACATCATGATGAAGATGAAGAATAACCTATTTTTGTATAATCAATTATTCTATTAATGAATATCACTTTTGTACATTTCATTACTTTTAATAAATTTCTGGAAATATTTAATTAAGTACGTAAAAGTAGAGTAAATACATATAAAGGAACTGAAATTCCCTTATCAATTCCATCTTCGTGCCGTTTCATGGCTTGAATCATAGAATGAAGAACACTCGGCAGCAAATGGATCCTGCTCATTAGCATTGGTACTCAACTCATCTTGGAAATTGTCCTTATAAAGGTCCGAATTAACACCAACTGAAAATTGAGCAGACTCTTGAAGCTTACAATAGTTTTTGGTTGAATCAGTCAGGACTCCACAATCACAGTTGTTAATATCATCCTTAGCTTGTCTCTTTTTTGAATTTCTTCTCATAACATCTAATAAATCGGCCATTGTTTGATCAATCATTCCATTGCCTTGGTAATGCTTACTACTGGGCGTCTCATGAATAACATACGTTTTGGCTGTATCCATGATTGACTCTGGAGTACAGTAAATCTTATCTTGCTTTCCACTGGGAACCGGAGTCATTTCATTATCGGTGGTAATATTGTTTTCTTGTATTTTTCTTTCCGGAGTATCAAAGAAACAGGAAGGTTTCTTTGAGTTTTCATTAATGGCTCTCTCATTGATAAAAAGAATGATCACTGAAATGATGAATAAAAGTAGCCAAGCAGCTACCAGACTCATAGAAATTTCTAATTCAATGTATAGGGAGTTCTTATAACTAATGACCATTGTATCTCTAGTTTCCTTTAAGTTTGACTTAATGGATCCCATATATGTAGCTAGTGTATCATTGAAAGCTGTCCCATTTTCATCCAAATCATCACTAAACGAGTCGGTTATTGACTGGCTATTAATCTCAGGGAAAGTCACATGTGCATTTTCTGATATCCATGTCATGGCTTGTTGAACCTTCTGTAACTTTCTGGTAACCACACATCCAACTATATTATTAATTGAATCATAAATAATTGTATCTCCAAAAATATCATCTATTTTACTGTTAAGGACATCTACAAACTCCGTGACAGTTTTATTTATAGAAGATGATGTGATATTAACCCATCCAAATAGATTATCATTTATCAAATCCTGTTGCAAAATTATATAATCGTTTGTATCATTTACCCATTGATTAAAATCTGTATTGATAGTCTTTGTAACATTCTTGGAAACGTTCGAGAGTATATCCTCTAATTCATTAACATCGACTGAAGAGACAACCTTAAGAAGGATAATTTGTAATATAAATGCCACAAGCCCGGCCAATCCAAGTAATAGAACACTACGAGCAATTGCTGATGTCATATAGTTAGTAATCCATCTAACGTTATTGATGGTTGCTCCATCTCTTGAACCTTTAATTTTTGCAACCATGGTACCAAGTACTGAGGCAATCTTTGAGGTATATCTGTGCTGTAGAGAATCGATAACCTCAATATTACGCATGTGTTTATAATCGTCATCAATGTTCGGTTGGTTAATTTGTTCTAAGATAGCAGTGGCATCTTTGATACGGTTCCATTGCCGTAAAACACCGTAGGCTTCGACCAAGATACTCAAAATCATAATGATGATCGATATGATCATAATGATATTGAAAGCTTTGTGAATCAAATTTGACGAATTTTCATAGAAGTGGTCTATGTCACCAGAATATGAGGTACAAAAATGTAGTTGTTTTCTTTCGGGAACAAGCATTTCATCAGCAGAGAAGGTTTGGTTCAGATTGTTTCCAACTTGTTTCTTCAGTGTCTCAAATGGTTCACTGATCAGTGACTTCGTGTAATTCTGAACATCATCAAAATCAGGAATCTTCTCACCTAAACTGTCAATGTCATCCAGCACAGATCCTGGAATTTGCCAATTTTGAAGAGATGAGATACTTAGATTAACCTTACTAAGATTATTGGTAATGTCAGTTGAATCATCTTCGTCATTTCCGCTGAAAATCTCCTCTATACTATCAACAGTACTGTCGATCTTGTCAATAACCTTATTGATCAGTTCGGAGAGTCCCTCTAATCCGTCTTCCACTTCATCAGCGACGGAAGTCATGGTATCATTAGCCAACCGTATAATTGACTCTGTAGCATTCAGTGAGATATGAACGGTCCCACCAATGGCGGAAGTCAGCACGCATGTGTATGTACCAATGGTCAGTTCAATGGCAAAGAATATCAGATTTTCTGACCCAGTGAGAATCAATTGCAACCACTTGACGAATGAATCATTCACTTCGTTCATAGCTTTACTGGTTAATACATTAGCAGATTTTGCAAAGTAGTGAGGCATTGATGCTAGAGCGCTAGAGTAAGTTTCAGCGGTATCGCAGAGAGAGTATGTTTTCTCTCTGGCTTGGGATAACGAGTAATCCAACGATCTCTTGAAAATTAACAGTTTGATGAGGATCAGTAGAATGAATATGGTGTAGTAGTTAAGCCATACTTGAGATAATCGTTCTTTCAAGTTCAAGTATGGTCTTCTGTAAGTGTTTGAGAGTATTCTTCCTCCAGGGGTGCTTTTCTGGTCGTACATGATGAGTGAGACAGTAAGATGATAAATTCGATTTTGTTTTCAATCATGATCATAACTTTCAGTATTATTTCCTGACATCACAAGTATCTAATTTTGCTTACACACACACACACATATATATATATAGAGAGAGAAAGACGAATCGATAGATAGAAAACCTAAACTATGTAAACTTGTCTCGAATCTGAAACAAATCTGGGGGAATCCGAAATAGGGCATCGCGCAAGCAGTTTTTCCGGTACTCGTATAGCTAGCTAGTCTATAGATAATAGAGAGATAGATATACTGTATACTCTTCCTGTGAACATCTGACAGCGATTCTATGTCACTATATAGGAATGGAATATCCATAGCTCATAATGACTGTAAACCGTAAAGGTTAAATGAAGAAACCAAGTATATATTTTTTCGTACATTTTTAAGATCCAAACTGTTATTGTTCAGAATCTAACAATAGGCAATTCAATTTGGGGTAAATCGTGCACGTATATATCAAAAGCAGAAGGGGTAAGATATAATTATCCTCGTGGTACACATACAGAACCGTAGAAGATCAGGGGTCTTGATCGTTCTATTGAATAATTGGATTGACCTATTGTCAAATATAATCAAGTCATATTAGAATACATGCTTTTAATTGATCTTGGAACTATATACAATATAAAGTACATATTAGATATATATTGGTTAGATACATGAACGCAATGTGCGCCAATCCTTCCTAATAACGTAAATGCTGCCTGACGTAAGTCGGTGGGGGGAAGGGGAACATTTTTGGAAAGGCTCTGTTATCAGGAACCCCCCTAAGCTGGCCTTTGATTTACTAGGTGTGCATGTATTTCTTTTAGTGCCGGTTTCTTATCTCAAGTATACGTTTGATTATACATGTGTATATATATATATATATATATATATGTATATACATATGTATAACAACATGTTCGACGGAATTCACACATTAAACAAGGATAAACGATGCTGGATAATACTGATTTGTTATATCAATTGGAAGAAGAAGAAGACGACAGATATAGTATAGACGGCTAGACAATAGAAATAAAAATATTTTAAATTTAAAGAAACATGTTCTTCTCTTCTTGTCATATCCAATGGATATATACGAAACAATTATTCTGTTACCTATGTGTAAGTCGGTTTATAGTCGTAGACCGATAATAATATGATTTCAATATAATATATTACCAGTGTGTGAATATATTTGAAATTGATACCTAGCGACCCCATATAGTACAATGCACGTGGTGGAGGAGAATTTTTCTAATTTCTAATTTCGAATTTTTTTTTAAATAACTTCATTGTATTTTCTTCGGGTTGACATAAACTTCGTCCCTCTAGCTCTCATGGAATACATTACAACAAGACAGGAATACGTTTCTGGTATCTTATAATCTAGATGCAAACGTTCGATGATATCCATTGGAATTGTGCAACAGAACATCAACAAATCCAGTTTAATGATAGCAAGCGAAAACAAGCAGTCAGCAGTTGGCAACATTATTGTGTGGTGTAACAATCAAAACTGAACTTAATACAATTTGTCGTTTTCTTTTAATTTTCTACTGAAACCATGTAAATTGAGTTGGATGGAGGGAGGAAGGGTAAAAAGAAAGTACCATGATTTTTTTTATATGTATTTTGCAGACTTGGTTGAAGATCGACGTTTTACAGTGTTTTATACTTACTATATATGCACAGAATACGCTATACCTATAGTCCTTACCTTTAAAAAAGAACGAAGCATCTAAACTCAATCTGTTTTATATCCACGGTTTTATTTGTTAAATTTGTTACTAAGGTTATTAATATACCGAAACAGACATCGAGTCGTTAGTACCCCAGGAGGAGGATGAAAAGAATGAGAAAGCTTATGCCCAATAATTGCCTTTACTTAGTACTTGGTACCTAGGAGTAATATGGAAAGTTAATCCATCCATGCATATGTCAAACTACGCTTTCATATATATAACGATGGGCTGAAACAGCAAAAAAAAAGCAGAATAACCCCGAGATACAAAATGTATCATAAGCCATTAATATATGGTTGTTTGGAATATAAATAAATGATGGTGACTTGAAATGTATCTAATCTTATCACAAGACAAAAAAATAAAGTATTAAAAGTGAAAAAAAAAACGATGTTGATAACAACCCTATCTCTCTCTCTCTGTATGTAATCCCAGTATTATTGCTTATCTCTCTACAAGTAGACTTTCAACCTTAATTAGTTAAACACTCAAATAAATAATAATCGCCCACATTTGTAGTATTTTTCAAACCGGCAGCAGGAACGCCGCATACCTGTGCAATGCGGACTGAAATTTATCCAAGTACCGAGAGCCGAGCATACAACAGGAGAAACTAGACGCATATACCCGTGCAAAGTGGAACGCCGTCGCGTATCCCGATTAAAGAGCAGTGAACCTTGTGAAACTCAACTAGAAATTATCTGGTCCACTATGTGTCTTGTGCTGCTAAAAGAGGGGCTACGCGTATTGTATACTCAAACTGCTGGGTCAATTTCCCGGATGAACTTGAACACAGATAGATAAACTAGCATGTGAAAAATTACCTTCTCTAGCATTATTTCTTGTCTTTTTTTTTATCTGATATTGGTTGGTTTTTCCCTGAAAAACATTTAGATATTAAACATAGATAGATATATTGATATATACATATCAAGCTTAGACATGTGGAAAGAAGGATGCATACAATGCAAGAATCAAAAAAGAAAAAAAGAAAAAGAAAAAAAAGGATAAATTATACAGAGAATGTGTTCATATTATATAATAATATTCGATCACACGTTTTCAATCAATTTAACCAAAAATCGCTAACTAATTTTTCTTTTTTGCCTGTTAATTGTTCCTGTTTCGTCAATCATTTACCAATATCAAAAAAGAATTGTTGAGTGAGTGAGTGAGTGATGATTGTGAGGTTGTCATAATTACCAGTAAATACGTTTTTACCTTTCACCATTGTTTTATATATAAATAACATGTCATCTCTTCTATTTCATCTTTTTTTTTTCAGTTCCTTAATTTCATTTCCTAATCCATCTCTTTAAATGTATCAATAATTCCGTTCTGCATTACATCTAATCATTTTCTTATCGTGATCGTCTCTATCATTATAATTAATTTTGCTTATCTCTCATCGCACTTCATCTCACCCCTCCACCACCTTAACTTAGCTTAATTACTAATTATTCCTATCTTTATTACCATTTACTCTAATACCACTGGTACATTATTAAGTTTGAAATACTTCGCATTGCATAAATCCGTTCATACGTCTTAAACAGTATAAGCATTTTTATCAAACCTTTTTATTTCAATTCTTATTCTTATTCTTATTATATATAGCATCCATTATCTGCATAACGTTTTTTTTTATTGATTGAATACCATCCAAAAAATATAAAGAAATACACAATACAATCAATCAATACAAAGCATGATTAAACTCTCACAATTACCAAAGATTTACAGAAAGGAAATCACTTGGGGTAGACACCTCGAATCCCCAGAAGATGAGCTTGACATCAAGGAAGCCATCTCCCACTCTCCTAATAAAATCAATGAAGCTGCTATCCTGCCTTCAGGTACAAAGTCCTACTGGCCTATCTTCACTGCAGGTGCTGGTTTGTTCTCCGATGGTTACGTGAATAACTCTATTTCCACTGCTTCTACCTGTTTGAAAAACATTTATGGTGATCAATACTCTAAATCCAATTCCATCAAAAACGTCTCATCTATCGCCTTCGTCGGTACCGTTGTTGGTCAATTGACCTTTGGTGTGTTCTCCGATTATATTTCCAGAAAGGCTGGTATGTTGATTTCATCTGCCGGTTTGATTGTCTTTGCCATTTTATGTGCTGGTTCTTGGGGTGTCCATACACAAGCCCATGTTGGTGGCGATGCTGGTGGTTTGTTTGCTGCTTTAACAGCATACAGATTCTTCTTAGGTATCTTCATTGGTGCTGAATACCCAACTGGTTCTGCTGCTTGTGCTGAAGCTTCCGCACTTTTACCTGCTGGTAAGAGAAACAGATACTTTGCCTGGTTCACCAACTTCATGATTGATCTTGGTTTCGTCGTCTCTGCCTTTGTGCCAATGGTGTTATTATGGATTTGTAACACTGACCACTTACAACCTGTCTGGAGAATTACCTTAGGTCTCGGTGCTATTCCTCCATTTTCTTTATTCATTATGAGATTAAAGTTTAAGGAAGGTGAACAGTTCCAAAAGCTTAACTTTAAGAAGGTTAAAGTTCCTTGGTTATTAGTCTTGAAGTACTACTGGTTTAGATTACTTATTGTCTCCATTATCTGGTGGATTTACGATTTCTCTGCTTATGCATTTGGTATTTACTCTACTCCTATCCTTGCAACCATTATTCCAGATGGTGATATGTACAAGACTTTTGGCTGGAACGTTGTCTTTAACTTGTTTTACATTCCAGGTGCCTTTTTAGGTGCCATCTCTACCGATTACATTGGCCCAAGATTGACTTTATCTGTCGGTGTGTTCTTACAAGCTATCATTGGTTACATCATGGCTGGTCTGTACCACCACTTGAAGGAACATGTCGGTGGTTTCGTTGTTGTTTACGGTATCTTCATGACTTTGGGTGAATTTGGTCCTGGTGATAACATTGGTTTATTAGCATCCAAGACCAGTGCCACTCCAGTGAGAGGTATTTACTATGGTATTGCTGCCGCTATGGGTAAGATTGGTGCTTTTTGTGGTACCTATGCTTTCCCATCTTTCCAAAACCACTATAGTGGTGATAAGGGTTACCAAGTTCCATTCTGGTTGGCTTCCTCCTTGGCCATCTTTGCTGGTATCTTGGCAATGTTCTTCATCCCACCTGTCGATCAAGAAGCCATGCAAAGAGAGGATGTCCTCTTCTTACAATACTTGGTTGACCACGGATTTGATATCTCTCAATTAGGTGATGGTACCCTTGGAGCTGCTGTCCAGGAAAAGACTGAAATTGTTAACTTGGAAGACAAGTTTGCCAACAAGGGTTCTGCTACCATCGAATCTAATAACTCATCATCCTTTTAAATCTCTTTTATTTTTTAGAAATTTGATATTCTTTTTGACCAATGTTTTCTGTTTTCTTTTTATGGTTTAATTCACCCTCTATATATTTATATATAACAAGATAATAATTCCCTTTTTACTTACTTTTCCTTCTTTTTTTCTCTATCCTTTTTCATTTACTTGCACCACCACCTAACGTATATACATCATTAGTTGGTTTGGTTTTTATTATATTTTTTCTTTAGTTCTTTGCTTTTATGGCGATCTGTGTTTATATCACAAAAAATATATATTTATCTTCTAAATCAAACTCTTTATTTAGTATATATATCTAAAAGCTATCATATAGATATAGCCCGATCATTTATAATCTGATCTTGCTTGTCCAAACTCGGTCCTGGATGGGGGAGATCTTCTTCTATCGCCAGCCCAAAACCCACGCCTCTCTACCTCCCTGTCTCCCTGTCTCCATCTCCATCTCTCTCTGACCCAGGTCTGAGCCGCCGCGACCCTGGCGCACGAAGCACCCCACGCTGCCTACCTGCCTGTCCCCCAGTGGCACCCACACAGAATTACCTCCTTTTTTGAGTGAGATCTGAGCTCACTTAGGTTGGCAGGGCAAAATAATAAAATAAAAAAAATTATAAGAAATATATTTACAATTAGAACAACTAACCCTTTTCCTTTTTCCTTTTCCCTTCTCTTCCATACTAAGATTCTTCCCCTTTCTCTCTCTTTCAGCCAGTTGAGTCAATTCAATTACCACTTCTCTATAAACCCTTATCTCACATAGACTACGACAACAACATTACTAATAATGGCATCTCCGATTGATACAGGATCTAATGTTCTATCGAACTTAGATAGGCACTCAAAGTCCAACAGTCCCTCTCCACAGGTTCCTACAGGTTCAATTCCAACTTCTGCTATTAGTCAACAGCAACAGAAACAACAACCGCAACAACAACCATATTCCCAACAACAGATACCGACTCAACCAGTTCCTCATCCACCACAACAACAACAACCAAATCCACCACCACCACCACCACAACAACAACAACAACTACAACAACCAACACTAGAAAAATTACCTCCCGGAACAGTCTTAAAGGTCGGTAAGCACGATGCGAAAATCGTCAAGTATCTATCTGAAGGTGGGTTTGCTCATATTTACGTTGTTGAAATCAATCCGCCAAAGAATAATAGCAACATTGCATGTCTTAAGAGAGTTATTGTCCCTAATAAGGAGGGCTTGAACATTTTACGTGCTGAAGTGGAGGTGATGCAAAGACTGTCCGGATGTAGCAAGGTTGTCAGATATTACGACTCTAATGCCTCGAGATTGGGTAACACTCACTTCTATGAGGTGTTGGTGTTGATGGAATTGTGTACCAATAAATCACTCTTAGATTACATGAACTCAAGACTTACGACAAAGTTAAGGGAATCGGAAATTTTAAAGATCATGATGGATATCTCAAAGGCTGTCTACTATATGCATTCCTTGAAACTGATTCATAGGGATATAAAAATTGAAAATGTGTTGATTGATGCCAATTTTAACTTCAAGTTGTGTGATTTCGGTTCCACTTGTCCTATTTTGAGAGTTCCGAGAACTCAACAAGAATTCCAAATACTGCAAAATGATTTATTGCATCAAACTACTCCTCAATATAGATCTCCGGAGATGCTTGATTTATACAGAGGTGTTCCTATAGATGATAAGTCGGATATTTGGGCATTGGGTGTGTTTTTATACAAGTTGTGCTTCTACACTACACCTTTTGAGAAATCTGGTGAGTTGGCAATCCTCCATGCCGCATACAAATTTCCATCCACCCCGGTCATTTCCAATGGTATTAAAACCTTGATCAATTTGATGTTACAAGAGAATCCACAGTTTAGGCCTAACATTTACCAAATATTACTCGAATTAATGAAGCTGACTGGTAGTGATACTAGTTTGGACTCCTCTATTGAGGACATATTTGGCCTTGGGGAATACAGATTCCCACCAATTGATCAAGTTCATCCGGGTATTGAACCATTCACTTCAAGTTTGGTCCCTGTTTTCTCCCCCTTCAGAGCTATTCCTAGAGATCCGATAGAATTACAGATTGCCATTCAACAACAGCAACAACAGCAACAACAGAAAATGCAATTGCAAGCTTTAGAACAAGAACAGAAATTGCACACTGCCAGTGAAAATGCAACAGGTCTTGCTCCTGCACCTGCACATCTATTAACTGTGTCCCCTGCTCTGTCTGGTGAAAATGGTTTATCTAGACAAAACAGTATGGGTTCTCAAGGGTCCACTTTAAATGATGTCGAGGAAAGATTCCCAGAATTAGACCACGGAATGATTCCTGAATCAATTCCAACCTTGCACAATAGTCCAATGAGGGCCAATGTCAGCAATATTAATCCCTCTAGACCTAGCATAGTTGTTGAGGGGCTGCAATCTGTTCCTATTATGTCGACGGACTCTGAAGCTTCTGTGTTCTCTTCACAACCTAATCAACCTAATCAGCATTCAAACGCAACTCACTCCGCGCAGGCTGCTGCAAATGATTCCTACAATAGAAAATGGTCCTCGCATAACCCATTCCCATCAGTTAATTTGAAACAGCAACTGTCTGGTGCTTCGGTTAGATCATCTTTAGAGCCAGTTGCTAATGACTTAATCAATTTAGAATCACCATCAAAGTCTCATTCTCCACCTACTACTGTGACACATAATGTTTCTGCTACTATCACAAATACCGATACATTGGCATCATCATCTCCATCGCCTTCCAGTAAGCCAGCTAGCACTGATAAGCTAAGCCAAAAGGTTGATAAGTTAACTATCAGCACACCCTTGGCTCACGAATCATCAGCTGCATCAGTTTCACAGACGAGTCCGAGTTCCAGTCCGAACATTTCCTTGGCGCAATTAAACACGTATCGTCTTTCTGCTGAGAGCAGTACTAATAGCACAAATAGCATTCACGTTCCAGGGACCGTCAAATCTCCTACGCTGAACACAAACACATCGCTAGGTAGATCATCTTCTAGAAATTATTCTAAGAACAACCCATTCCCAGCTGCTGCTGCTGCTGCTGCTGCATCTACTTCATCACCTACAATCTCTGTGAACAGTGGTAACACTATTAATGCCACAACGACCAACACTAATAATAACAATAACAACCCTGTCGTATCTCCAAATTTGGCTCCAAGCACATCTGTTGCGTCTGTTATGAGTCTTGCTAATCTCAACGGTAACACCAACGTCAATACCAATCCACCTAACAACCAAAAGTATAGTTTTGCAAACGTTCAAAGCGTGCATCTAGAGGAGGAAGTTGTTGATTTCAGTGATGATGATAAAAACAAATAAGTTTCCATTATCTACTACTGTCCCTTTTTAAAGTTTTACATTTCCATACAACATTTTTAATACATTTCATTCATTCATTCATTCATTCAATCAATCATTCATTCCTCGTTTTTGAGAACTATTATAATATATGTATATATACTCCTTCACTTTTTTTTTATTAGTTTCTTTCAACTTTACTTTATCTATGGTAAATTGAAGTTTTCTATAGTTAATAAATATAATCACGATAAATCCACCCATAATAAACAAACAAGCCTAGGTACAGACTGACAAATAACACACGAGCGTATATATTACATATGACGAAAATAACAAAAATGATGAGATATGATATAATAATGATAAGTAGAAAGGAACATTGAAGCTTTGAACAAAAAAAATAAAAAAAGTAAGATAAAATTACAAATAAGAAAGGAGGAAGAAAGTAAGGACAGAGGCAAGTAAGAAGAATTTAAAGAGGAAAAAAAAGAGACACCCTTTCCAGGGTATTATTATTGATAACGTAGATAACGGGTAAATGGGAGTAATGAAAATGAAATCCAAATGAAAATGAAAATGAAAATAAACTATATCATCATGTAATTAATGCATGCATCTATATATGTATGTATTATATAAAAATGAAAATGGAATTGTGTTCTTCTTCTTTTTTTTAGTAAGAAAACAAACACAGAAAAGGGAGATTGGTATATTTGTATTTAGCAGGTTCTTAAATGTCTAAGTTTAGTAAAGTTTTTTATGTGAATTTGAGTTGGAAATTGCATGTTTGGACATGCAAATGGAGAATATTGATGTTAAATTATATGTTTTTTCTCTTTATTTCTTTTTTTTTTTTTATTTTATTTTCTTTAGTTTTGGACAACAAACAAACAAGTTTGTTTATTAAATAGAAGTGTATATGAGGTATTAGTGGGAAATGATGAAAGTAGTAAGTACAGTGGCTAGGTGATTGTAGAATTAACGAACGTGATGGTAAACGATAGCAACCTGCAAAAAGAGAAGTGGCTGTACTAGCTATAGCGTAGCGCACGCAAACGATGTCTCGCAACGTCAAGTCAGTGAAATGGGATAAACGAAGCAGCTGATGATATACATAGGCGTATATTTAAATAGCCCAAGCAGATGGATTCAACTTCATGGATAGAGTCAATAGCAAGTAAGTCAATAATGCCAAAATGGAAAAGTTAACCACGTAAAGACATGCTGACTCATTCTTGGTCAACATATAATGTGGGAATAAAAAGTAGTAAAAAGAGTGGACGGATTTAACTGATTCAATGCCAAACATGATGTGTTATTTTATCTGATGTGAAGAAGATGTTGCAAATTCGAAAACGAATGGAAGATGAAGAAGATGAAGAAGATGAAGTAGAGAAGTAGAGAAGTAATAGAGAAGAAAATATGTGATGTGTAATTTTAAAGAAAAACAATATAACAATATAGTAAATATACAATATATTTTTAACTTAACTGCATATTTCGTATAAAAATATAAACAAATTTCGGCAGCAAAAAGAGAGAGCAAAAAAATTTTTTTTTCTTCAGTGATTCGGGAGCCTTTACACCTTTACTTTATTTAATCCTTTATTAGTTAGTGAATTTAACTATAACTATTACTAGTAGC
Source organism: Ambrosiozyma vanderkliftii (assembly GCA_003705225.2). Lineage (NCBI taxonomy): Eukaryota > Fungi > Ascomycota > Pichiomycetes > Pichiales > Pichiaceae > Ambrosiozyma > Ambrosiozyma vanderkliftii. Next base: position 23,596 of record PPHW02000044.1, read on the forward strand.
TGTGGATGGATGTAGTGAGAGAACCCTTGAATATTGAATTGATCTGGATTTTCTTCCGAGAAGCAATATATGATTAGAGAAAGAATCAGAAACTGATAACAATTAGTCGGACATTTCATATCATTTGGAGGGGGGGAGGAATCAACAAACTGGGTAAAAGGATACGGTTTTTGTACTACTTACTATCTACATCACTGGACTAGTAATTATCATTTGATATCTAGTTGATTCCTTCTATCATACTTATTAGCCGACATACATACATACATACATACATACGTACATGTACAAATAGCCTACATACATAATTTCTTTAAAAAAAACGCGTTTCTCTTGGAATCGACGATCGACGATCGACGTCATAAACTATTTATTATATATATATATGAATAATTATATTTTCAAAAGAGTGTATCTAAAAAAATCCAACTAGAATGACATAATAAAAGTAGAGAGAATAGGCAAAAACGTTATAAAAAGGAGAAGAAGAAGAAAACTAAACTATTGGAAAGAATTCGTAAGAAGAATAGAAAGATCGTTATAAATAAGAGTAATAATAATAATAATATAATAGTTTATATGATTGATTGATTGATTGAATATATATATTTAGTTTTGTGTATATATATGTATTTCATTAAAAATTCATTTTAAAAGAAGTTTATCAATAAATAAGAAGTATATAATAATCAAATATTAAATGTTATTATTGATATTTATTGTCGTAGTCGTGTTTGATTGTTTTTGTTCGTCAAAAAAATAGTTTAGTCAGAGAGGTCTCTAATGGTGGTGACCTGGTTCAACTTCTTCTTCGAAAACAAACCAGTCATCTGGCTTGTATTCTTCAACAGCAGCAGCACCTTCGCTACCGGCAACTTCGACAGCAGCAGTGTCGTATTCAGATAAAGCGTCAGCACCTTCAGCTTCTAAAGTTGGAACCTTAGCAGCAACTGGTAACTTCCATGGCTTGGTGGCAGCTTCAGCATCGGCATCAGAGATAGGAGTTGGCTTGAAAGCCTTTAATTCCTTGACGTATAAATCAGAAACTAAGTTGGATCTGGTGGAAGTTAGAGAGAATTGTCTAACGTTTCTAGAAACGCAAGTTCTCTACATTATTAAAAGGGAATCCAAAATGGATAGAAAAAAAATGTTAGTAATTGGTTTTTTTATTTTTGGATATCAAATCTTTAAAATAAAAATAAAAGAATAAAGGGAATGATAATCGATTGATTGTGTGAGTCTACTGATTAATGATTGATTGGTTGATTGATTAATTGACCAATTGATTGACAGACTGATTGAGGGTATAAGTAGGTGAGGGTGTGAGTATAGTATTTGGGCACGTCCTACTTCAAATCAATCAATGCTTCTTGAACAAATTAAAAGTGGACTTTGTATACATAAACATTTATTGTTTATTTATATGAAATATGAACAAAGTGGTATATCGTTATTAAAAAGTAGTTATAGCTTTCCTGATTGTTGTTGTTGTTCATAAAATGTTGCTGCCTTTGATACATATTCCCCACCCTTCCATGGGCTGTAATCATCTTCAATTGAACCAATTCATTTTCAATTGAGTCAATTGAGTCAACATATATCTATTATCCATTTTCTATTGTGAATTGTATTCAATTTCGCCTTGCTGAAGTAGGAAGAAGCAACCTCTTCTTGTATATCTATTCGTGTAATGCATCGTTTTTTTATTATTATTATTCAATTCTAAATCAGTCTGAATACACAATCAATATTTGTACAAAATGATCATTTTTCATATTCAATTCTCTAATATTCAATTAATAACAAAGAAAAAAAGAATCATGTGTGTTTTAAATTGTCTTATTAAACTTAAGGTGTTAAAGGGCATGTATGTGCTGGACTCTTTTTTCATAACCCTTCACCATATTTGAAACACACGTCATCAATTCCATTCAATTGTATCACTTACAGTTGATCTAGCGACTAAGGAAAACATTGTTGTTATATGCTGTATCGAAATATATGAAAAACTTGTGAACAGGAGTAGAAGTGAAACCGTGAATTGAAATTAGATATGTGTGTGTGTGTATATATAATTTAATATGTATTATTATGATAGAAATGTTGACCGATATACGCTGTCTGTTTATTCTCTCTCAGCGAAAATTTTGGAGGTTTCTAATTTGTCAGTTGGAGAGCACGGGCTACGTAACCGGCAAGGGGGGGGGGGGGAGGTGTTGAAGTGAGGGAAATTTTTGTGTGTGGGAGGTAACTTACTTAAGGAAAGCGCTACATATAATAAATTATTTAGCCATATAAAAATAAATTATAATTTTAATTATATATGTATATGGTAGATTTAAAATATCAATTGAGTATAACAATAATAATAGAGAAGATAAAAAAAAAAGAGAAGAAAGGATTAAAAAGAAACACAATGGAAATGGTGTAAGTTACATAGTGGAAAATAAAGTAAAGAGTAGAATAGAATAGAGTAGAGTAGAGTAGAGAGAGGGGAAAAAAAGGGGGCAATCAAACACTCATAGACATTACTAATTACAGCTTCAAGTAGTTTAGAGTAAGCACATAATTAAATAATGATTAAAACAAATAAACAATGATAGTAATAATAATAAACAGAAATCAAAATACAAATTTAATGGAAGAAGAAGTAGCATAAAGAAAAAAAAAAGGTGCCCAAAAAAGTAAAAACCAAATATAAACAGACAAAACATGACAGAACATTCTAAAATAAAAGAAAAAACACCAAACAGGTAGGATGAAGAGAAGTCAAAGTTGACACTTTCAATTTTCATTTATTAACCTTTTGTATATAAAGGATATTGAGTCTTCATCCTTATATCTAGTTTTCCATTTTTGTTTTTTTTTTCATCCTTTTCTTTTCTTTTCATTTCACTTCTTTTTTTTATTTGAATGTATTTTTCTTTTATTCAATTAGCTTATAAATCAGCATCATCTTCATCTGGCAATGGCAAGTTGGAAGCAACAGCCATTTCTTGTTGGTATTTTTCCATTAATGCAGAATCAACTTGAACTTCAGGTGGAGCCAAGGCTGGAGATTCAACAAATTCTAATTGAGAGTTACCAACCAACTTTCTAGCCAACCATAAGAATGGCTTTTCAAAGTTGTAGTTGGATTTAGCAGAGATATCAAAATATTGTAAGTTCTTCTTTCTGTGGAAGGTGATGGTCTTGGCCTTAACCTTTCTTTCCTTGACATCAACCTTGTTACCACACAAGACAATTGGAATGTTTTCACAAACTCTAACTAAATCTCTGTGCCAGTTTGGAACATTCTTGTAGGTAATTCTAGAGGTGACATCAAACATGATGATACCACATTGACCGTTAATGTAGTAACCATCTCTTAAACCACCAAACTTTTCTTGACCGGCAGTATCCCAGACATCGAATTTGATCTCACCAAAGTTGGTGTAGAAAGACATTGGGTGAACTTCAACACCAGAAGTAGCCAAATACTTCTTTTCGAATTCACCAGTTAAATGTCTCTTAACGAAAGTGGTCTATATTGAAAAAAAAAATCATATTTGATAAACATGTTAGTATTTGGAAATCTCATTGATCTAAAAAAATGATACACGAAAGGCAAAACAAATCGATAGTCAAGTATTCACTTATTTCCCGCTTTCTTTTTTTCTTTAATATAGATCAGCAAATGTTTATTAACAACTTTATTGTGATATTAAAGAATGCTTTCTTTTCAAAATGGTAATAAAAAAAAACATGGTAATTTAGATCAACAAAAAAAAATCTCGTCTTTTGATCTGATCAAAAAAAAATGGCATAGATAACAACGACAACTCGTATATATTTTGTTGCAAACCTTGGAGGGTCCACCTAACAATATAAGAGTATACTCAAACAGTTGAATATATTTGTATAGTATATCTATTTGCCATTGAATTGTAACGTTTTCAAAACTTGTGATAAATTTGCTGTTGTAACTTAACGGACTTGTTCAATTTCGTGTAATAAAATATAAAATAAAATAAAATTAAGTATAACTTACCTTACCGGTACCACCATCACCGACTAAAACTAACTTGAAAGTAGGAACTTGTTGTTGTTGTGGAGCAGACATTGTTGCTTTCTAATTGGTGTATATATACAATTATTGATGAACGTAAAAGAAAACAAATAGTCAAGCAAAGGTAAAAGGTAAAGAGGTAGGAAAGGAACACTTGAAATGCAAATTGTTTTGATCTTTTTTTTTTCTTTTCTGAAAATTTTTTTGGTCGAGAGGACGACGACGACGATGACGAACGAGTGGCAAGGGGGCGAGAAGAGAGGGGCAAGGGGCCATGAGAGTGAGCCTACCGCTAGAGGGGGGCGAGACAGAGCTGTCAACGGGTCTTTTAGGGACAGCTAGCTCGCTATGATCTGGCTGAGCTGGCGATTTTCCCTGATAGACATCAGCCGGCTGAATTACACACCCCCTGCCTGCCATTTCGCCTGCGTCGATTATTCTTTCTTTTTTTTTCCTTTTTTTTTTTACTGGAATCTTCCTTCTCCATATAAAGTCGGTCATGATTTTGTACAACAACTACTACTACTGGTCTATGGTTGTTGTATATAAGTTGAAGTTTATTATTAAATATAGTAAAGTGTATACATTAGAAAAGATTGTTGTAGAAGGAAAAAGAATTATTATTACTATCTTAGCAACTGGGTTTGTTGTCTTTCTATGTTTCTTTTCCGATTAACCATATCGATAATCCTCTTTCTCTCTTCATGTAAATTATAATACAGCACACTGGGTGGTGGAGGGGGAAGTCCAGCTAAACCTGGAGGAATAGGTATCTCATACTCCTTGCCATTGGTGTCATCGCTGATTGTATTATTGTTATTGTAATGTCCGTGTCGATGGCCAGGATACACATTAGTAGGTTGTTGTGCTTCATCCTCTTTCGGTTTTGGTTGACCAGGAATTCCCTTGTAATGTTCCTTTAAATCATATTCGTACATTGGTTTGACATTCACCTCCTTCCCCTGCCTGATGAGTTTTCGGTGGTTCTTGTTGTTCACTTTTTCATAATAGTCACAGTAGAATTTAATATGGTTCTTACCGATCAAATGTGATTTTCTGACACTGAGTGAATCATGGGTTAAATATGACTTACAATAGTCACAATAGTATTTCGGCATCTATATCAAAATATATTATTGTTCTTATCACCAGAATAGTTGAAGTAGTATGACAGAGCATGGAAAGTAATAACATATATCCATATATCCATAAATCTATAAATCTATAAATCTATATATTGAAAAAAACATACAGTATAATATTTCACACCCGTACACCGACTATTTCGCGTGTTCTTTTTAAACATCTCATCATCAACTAACTATCAACATGAAAAGTTGAAGGAATTAGGATCGGTTGAAGCTCATATTATTATGGTATATACAGACAGATCATTAGCCACCCTTCATATCACACATCGAAGAGAAAAGACACTCCAATTGAAAAATGGCATTACCAATTATATATGACACAACAGGAAAGAAGCTTTCACTGGATGAAGATGCTTCTATTTCAGAAAACAGACAACTAAGTTTAGAACTTTCACAATCAAACACATTAATAAAGGAAATACTGAATATCAATGCAGAGATCCCACCACCTCCAAGCAAGGAATTCTTCTCAAAGAATCTATCAATGATGATCAAGAAAATGCACGAAAGTGCCGTTGGCTCTTTAAAGGCTGGTAAATACACAGATGCAATCAAACAATTCAATGTCGCATTAGGTTTAGCCACTGCTAGACCAAAATTCGAATCATTCGCTATGACTGTTCCTGAGGTGATGACGTGTGTTATTGGAAGATGCGATGCATACATGAAAAATGAAGAATGGTTGAACGGATACTTGGATGCGGAATTATTGTGCCAACTCGTGCCAAATGTCGCTGATAATTACATTAGAAAGGGTATCTGTAATATGAAACTCGGTAATCTATTAGAATCCAAGTCTGATTATGAAAGAGGTTTATGTTTCAATGCTGCGCACCCTAAGTTGCTTGAAGAATTGGCTAACATCAAACAACTTATAGCCGAAGAAAATGGAGAGCTATGAATATTAAAAATTGAAGTACAACACCTTTTTTTAAAAAAATCTTTCCTGGTTTCTTGGCCTTTTTAATAACATATATACTATTAGTTCGTCTTAATGTAAACATAAAACAAAAAAAAAAACACAGCATCATAAATAAATAAATAAGTAATGTCGTAATGGAATAGTCAAAAAAAAACTAAAATGCATCTACAAGTCTTTCAACATCGCCAGACAGAACACGTTTTGACTTCCCATGCTTCTTTGCAAACAGTTTTTTAGTAGATTAGAGTATTGTCTGCCTTGTTCCCACCTGCACTTGGCATAGGCACTACTCAATGAATGTAATAGACCAACCATATGATTTAAATTTGGGATTTCAGGTAGAACATCAACATATTTCCGTGTGGTAAGTTCATATTCTGCTGTATTCATTTTCGAAAGTTCATGGAATGAAGTTCCCGAACGTGTTTTAAACTCCCCTTTGATTCTCTGAAGATATGAGATAGAGCTTTCCATAGATGAAACATAATCATCATCGACATGAATATTGGATTCGGGTGATCTAATATACGATTCTGGTCCAAATTTGTTGTAAACATAGCACCATAAAGACAGGGCCACAGTCAGCACAATTTTAGGTCTGTAAAACAAAGGATCCTTATCAGGTTCATAATCATGACCAATTGATCCGGTATTATCATCTACTCCTAGAAACATCTCACATAGGAAAATAAAACAATTGACAACACAAAATTTGGATCTTGTGGTATTAGCCCATTTGTTAACTCTATTAACAACTCTCTTATAGTCCTCATCGGAGACCCGTGTGTTAACTCTTCTAGGAGAACCAGCATAAATAAAACAGTCATAGGAAGAAAATGCTAAGTAAATCTTGGCAGCATGATACTCAGGAAACCAACACCAATTGCCCTGAATACTGAAGATATTTGAGTTGTCGGCGACTGGGAAACCATTGCCGTCTTCAATTTTAAATGGGTTGCCGCAGTGACTTCTAGGAAGTTGAGTTTTCCAAAATGTTAATACAGCACAGAGGATAGCTCTCCAGTCATTGGATTCGTCGGGCTGTTTCTGTTGCAAACCCAACAATGAAATTTGAGAATCAACTTGTTGCATTTGAAGTGCGAGATTCAATAAGCCAGCAAGCAATATCTTTTGGCCAAAGCAATCAAGATCCACTGGTTTTTCAAGCAAAAGACTTCGAAGCGTGGAAGTCAAATTAGGCATTGTAGTGATTTCATTTGTATCGATTATCTCATTGCAGTTCCAGATGTGATCACTGCAAGGTAAGGACAATTTGATTTGGTTGGCAAATAAATTAACAGGAAGATCATAAGCAATAGCTTGTATTGTATCAACATAAAAGGTTGCCCATACAACCCTTTTCATGGTTTCTGCTTCAATGAAATTATCCCATTCATCGTTTGCTCTCTTTGATGGTTTCCCTAATTTACTTGACAAAAACGGGCTTCTTCTTAATAACTGGATTTTTGTAGCACTGTAAATGCATGCACGTTCATTAAGTATTTTAGAAGAGCTATTCATTTCATATATTTCTAAAATTAAAAGACTGTGAATGGCCCATGCCTTGCATGGAGGCATCGCTGCCTGGCATGAAAGTAACAACCAACGAAGTCTGTACGCAATTCTATCACAAAGCATAGATGCGTTTATTATTGGACCAACATCGTCAGGAGGAATAGACATAGTAGCCATTGTAGCACCAATCATTATCATACTAAGTAGCAGTAATGGGTGTGCCTCATGTGTGGAAAATGATGGTCTGTGAAGCACAGGGAATTGCAAATGAAAAGTATTCCAATATAATGCTAAAAACCACTTCACCTTTCCGATTGTAAAGTCCGGGTCACCTTCCAAGGACGGGATTTGATCTATCATTTTAGAGAATAGACTTGAATCCACGTCATTAGGATCATTTGTAAACTTGGGTATAGACAGTGTATGTGTATCTGAAACCCCCGATAGACCAAAACTATTGTTTGACTCTGTAAATGCACCAATTTCACTGAGGATGGCAGCCTGCTCCTTTTCCAATTCATCCATAACAACAGGGTCTTGCAAAAACCAGTTAATCAGTTGGGTTGCGGATAATCCATCTTCTATAGGCATATTAGCCAATAAAGAACTAGGAGTTGGATCAAATTCATGATGATTTTCGCCATTATTGGAAGTCTTGGTTATTGGAATCAAATTATCCTTATCAAAATGGATATCACGTTGTGGATCTGGATAGTTAGGAATAACCTGAGAAAGTTCTTGCTGTTGCTGTTGCTGTTGCTGTTGGCTCTTATTGTTATCATTATTCAAAAGGTTATGAAGGGAAAATGGTTTTATCATCTTGTAAGCTCGCACCTCCTCCATAGTTTTACCGTTTGAGTTGTGATGTCTTGTAATTGCTTTGGATTCCGACTCATCAGCTTGAAACATTCCATGTTGAAGTTCATGTCTCTTTCTAGTATCATTTCTAACGTATGATCTCTCACATCCAGGGTATCTACACTTGAATTTTTTCAATGCAGCGTGAGTTTCTAGATGTCTTTTTAGATGATCACCTCTCGAGAAAACTTTAGGACAGTCAGGAAAGGTGCAAGGGAAAGTCCCTAATTTATGTTTGCTTCTCTTTGCCAATAGTACCTGATCAAGCATTTATTAGTATTTAAAATGAATGAATGAATGAGATTATCAACGATATATAATCACTGAGTAAAAATGAATAGAATAGAATAGAATATATATAAAGCAAAAGCAAGAACAAAACATGTTCAACTGATAATGTGGGGGCGCGTTTGTTAACAAAGAGAAGCCAAAAAAAAAGAGGAAGAAGGCAGAGGGAGAGAGAGAGGGAAAAAAATTAAAAACACACAACACACAAAAATTTATTATTAAAACTGACACCAATTTAAACTGTTCATTTGTCTAAAGTTGTATAACAATTCTAATATATAGATCACATTATATATATCCACTAGTTAATACTTGCAATAGACAAGTGCTATTTGAAAGCTTTATATCAAGTTTACCATTTGGAACACGGTAAAGAAAACGCGGTTTTCGTCCTCTCCCTCCCGACTACTAATCACCGCTTTTATCTATCTAATTACCACAAGATACAAATGAAAACAAATGACTACTACTACTAGTTCTAAGAATACAGATGTTATAGATGTATTGGACTTATCATCTGATATATTTGATGAAGATGATAAGGGACTTCCGTCTGACTTGGAAACAACAACGTCTCCCTCTGCGGCAAATGATGGTTTAAATAATGTTGGAAATGGTAGTGATTTGCCATATACTACACAGATGGTCGTCCGGCATCATACACCTATCAATAGTCCCGAGAATATCAGAAATAAGAGACAAAGGAGAGACCATGCTAACTCTGATCAAAATGGAAATAATAAGAAATTGAATAATAATGATAATAATGACAATATTGTGATTGATCTGACTTCAGATTTATCCGAAGATGAAGTTGATCCAGCTTCTAACAATAATAACGGTTCTGAGAGACCTTCTTCAAATAACCACACAGACTCTAATACAGACGCATTACAAAATACTTTCTCCAATAAGGAAATACCCTCTTCAAATAACGGTTCCTTTTCCCATAATAATAGCTTTCAAAACAATCACAACCATAACCACTCCAAAATTCCCTCTTCGAATAATGGCTCTTTCTCTCGTCATAATAGCTTTCAAAACAATCGCCACGACTCCAATAAGCAAATACCTACAGATAATCACTCAAATTCCCACGTTCAACCAACGGTAGATTCTGACAAAGACTATGATGATGAACCAACACAACGTTCCGATGATGAAGATGATGAAGATGATGATGATGATATTATTTTTGTTGAAGAAATCAAGAAGCCTCCTAATGCAATCCAACGCGTGGTCAATAATTCCATTCAACCTGCTAATAACACTCAATATTCCCGTCAACAATCACAGCAACCTTACGATCCATTGTATAATCCAGTTCCATTTGATTCAACTCCCTTTAACACTCCTCAGCTCAGTAATTTCTCATTACCTAACAATGCAGTTTACCATGGTGGGATACCTAGTTTCCAGAACAACGGACAATCCCATTGCCATCCCAATCTTTTCAATAATTACACGATAAATCATGCAATGCCACCAATTGCTGCTAATAACCAACAACTGACAGCTCGCCAACCATTCACGGTTAACCAACCAATTACAGTTAAACAGCAACCAAACGAAGGACCTCATCAGCATCATCATGGAAGTCATAGAGATAAGATTGTCAATGAAATTGAACAACTTAAGCTGTTAGAAGAACGGGCAAATTCACTACTTAATCAAATGCTAGATAGCATGAGCCATTGTACCACTGAAAAGGTGCATCTTACAAAATTAGCTGCTAAATCCATTGGTAAAATATCCAATTCTCAAATGGATATATACAGCATGAGAATTCTCGAGTTGCAGAGGAAGATCACTGCGTATACTACGAAAAGGGATAAACTGTACACAAATTTAAGTAAGGTTAGGGAAAGAAAACGTCATTTGGAACAGAGATTGGCGCTAGTTGATGTCGGTCAGTCTTCAGCTTCTTCAGGTGATTACTTGAGAGATTTTCTCAACTCTGGTCCTTCGGTATCACAAACAATTGGTCCAACTGGTTACCATGTTGCTCCTCCTGTTACTATGAATGATCTTTGGCAAAGACCATCATCTAGTAACTTTGATATGAATAACTATCATGGCCCTATGTATACAGATTCTACGGAGGCTGATTACGTTAACAACTTGTTAGATAATATACCACGAGATGAGGAATTCAATGAAGAAGGTCTGGAACCTGTTCCATCTGATCTTACTTGTGGTTTATTAAAGCATCAGCGTATGGGTTTGACCTGGATGAAGAAATGTGAGGAAAAGGTGACTCAAAAGGGTGGAATTTTAGCCGATGATATGGGCTTAGGTAAAACAGTTCAGGCTCTAGCCGTTATGCTTGCTAACAGGTCAAAAGACAGTGATTGCAAGACCAACCTTATTGTTGCTCCTGTGTCTCTTTTAAATCAATGGGGTGGCGAAATAGATAGTAAGATCAGACACGATGCTTCATTTACCTACTACATTTATCATCAACAAAATAAACTTAAAACATTTGCACAACTTAAAAAATATGATGCAGTTTTGGTTTCGTATAATACATTGGCATCGGAATTCAAGAAACATTTTGCTCTTGCCTTGGAAGCATTGAAGGGTATGAGAAGTACGAACCTTCCGGATGAAGGTGGAGAAAATTATAAGTCGCCATTCTTCACTTCAGATGCTAAGTTTTACAGAATCACCTTGGATGAGGCTCAGAATATCAAAAACAAGTTAACAATTGCGTCTAAATCTGTTGCTAAGTTGCAGGGTGTTCATAGATGGTGTCTTTCTGGAACTCCAATTCAGAACAGAATCGATGAACTATATCCACTCTTGAGATTCTTGGAGATCAAACCATATTGTGAAGAGATAAAATTCAAACATCAGATTTTAGATGCAATCAAACACAATAGGGGCAAATATTTACAAAAGAAATCTTACACCAAATTGCAGGCATTGTTGAGTGTTATTTTACTAAGAAGAACCAAGAATGATGAAATTGATGGAAAACCTATTTTGACTTTACCCGAAAAGCATATAATTGAAGATAAGGTTGTTATGTCTGAGAAGGAACTAGCCTTTTACAAAAATCTTGAAGCAAATTCTGCAAAATTGGCCGAGAAGGTGATGAGTACCAAAAAGAATCAATTGGGTGCTTATTCTTCTATTTTGACTTTGTTATTGAGATTAAGACAAGCGTGTGATCACAATTACTTGGTGAAGATCGGTGACGATAAGGACAGAAAACTTTTGGCTGATAACTTTAGAAAAGGATTTGATTCCATCAGGGGTTACACCGATGTCATCAAAGATAGAATTGATGAAACAAGGGACGATGAAGGGTTTATATGTATATCATGTAGCGAAGTTTTACCTGAATCAAAGGTCTTGTTATTAAGCAAATGTGGTCATTGCGTTTGTGAAGACTGTATAGAGCCATATTTTGAGGATAATATGGAGACTGAATGGAATGGTGACAAATCAGCGAAATGTTCAGATTGTGGTGAGCCTAATTTGCAAAATGGATCCGTTGATCTCGAACTATATGATGCTGTTGTAAAGGAAGAGCTTGATTGGAAACACATTAAGGCTAAGTTTCAATTGGATAGTAATAACAATGATAAATATGTGAAAATGGCCAAGATTAAGAAATTGATTGCAGAAGATGGTGGTCAAATTATGGTTTCAGCAAAAATTGAAAAGACGATATCATTGATTCATGAGATTTTTGAAAAGTATCCAGATGAAAAGATTATCATTTTCAGTCAATTTGTCACCATGTTTGATATATTGCAAATCATTTTATACACCGAGAAGATTCAATACCTGAGATATGATGGTTCGATGAACGTTGACGAGAAAAGCAGAGTTGTTGCCCAATTCAAAGAGGATCCGACGAAGAAATTGTTATTGTTATCATTAAAGGCAGGAAATGTTGGATTGACTTTGACGGCAGCCTCGCATGTGATCATTTTGGAACCTTTTTGGAATCCATATGTAGAGAAACAAGCACAAGATAGAGTCCATAGAATTTCGCAAGAACGAGAGGTTTACATCCACAGAATTCTTATTGAGAACACTGTTGAAGACAGAATCATCACATTACAGAAGGAGAAAGAAGAAATGGTTGATGCGGCCTTGGATCCTAATGGTAGAAAGAACGTCGGTAGACTTTCTAGAGTTGAATTGGGTTTCTTGTTTGGTTTGAATGGAATATCCGGTTTAGAAAATGAATGATTTTTTATTTTTTTTTAAATACGTTTAGGAAAACCTATTGACTAAGTTTTTCACCCCTAATGTTTTACTCTGACGTGCTTGTGTATTGTATATGAGTGGTTGTTACTTTTTGTCTTTTACTAATTTTTTGTTTACTATATATACCTTATACCTTATTGCTTTTTTTCCCCTTGTGTATTTTTTTGTGTTTACTTTGTATAATAATACCATATCGTGTTTACTAACGACTTAACTTGACTTTTAAAATAAATACACTGAACAAAAAAAAGGAATAGAGAAGATTTCTGTTTTTAGACGCGCTCCATAATAAACAGAGCGACTTGGGCTTTCGATTGTTTACGTGTGAAATTTAAAAATGTTATACACTTTTGATAGATGGATAGATTGGATAGATTGGATAGATATCGTGAACAACCTCCATTCTAATAACCAGTTAAGTTAATCAAGTCAGTTAATATCTGATCTGATATATTTCATTATGGTATGTTTCTTTTTTTTTGCCCTCTCTCTCTCTTTCTCTCTCTTTCGATGCCCAAATATTAAGGCCACTAACACATCATCAAATCAAAACCCACACACATGAATCTAGAGTTTACTGTACAATAATGCCAATAAACAAACCCAACAGCTCCGCAAGGACCTGGAAATATTTGAAAAGGATCCAGTGAGTGCGCCATTGTCCACAATAGGTCAGATAACGACCACTTTGACTACATTATCAAGAACCTTGAAGGACTATCAAGACTATGTTGAGAAACAGACGCTAAGTTTGAATGAAAGTAACAAGTTGAAGAACGAGACCAGATTGAATAATTTAAACAATGAATTAGTGGAATATAAATTGAAATTTCAGTCTCTGAAGAAGCAAAGGGAGCAAGGGCTGGCTGAACAATCCAGATCACAGTTATTTTCCACTGCTGTGTCTGATAATCCATATGAATCGAATATGACAAACAGAAGATCTGCACAGGACCATATCAACAAGGATGAAGAAAAGGAACAAAAATACAGTGGATTGGGTATGGAAGAAGGTTTATACAAGGAACAATCTATTTTGGAGAAGTCTAACCAGCAGCTAGATGATATACTGGAGATGGGTAGACAGGCCTTTGATGATTTGGTTGAGCAAAACGAATTCTTGTTAAATGTCAGGGATAAAATGGGACAATCATTGGAGACCCTAGGAGTTTCCCAAGTTACTATCAGAAAAGTGCAGAGGAAATTATTTGAAGATAAATGGATCTTTTACATTGGTTCATTTCTCACATTGTACATTATGTATTTAATTTGGCATTACTTAGGCTAATAATTTATTATCAATTCTTGTTTTTTTTTCACGGAAATAGAGATATCGATATATCTGCTTTTATTTTTGTTTCTTAATACTAGTTACACTATTGTTTTAATTATATTTTTTAATATTACCTACCGTTTATAGTTCATTATGGGAAGGGGAAATTAATTAAAAGTGTTTGGAAATGTAATGTACATCGTAAAAAAAGTATTAAGAGTTGGAGGTCGTTATCGTCGTTTTTTTTTCTTTATCATTCATCATCTTTGTTATGAAAACTGGATACGTATAAGATACATGGCATTGTCATTGTTCAATGGATTTTTTTCTTTTAAATTCAATCCAGTGTACCAATCAAAGGTTCTAAAACTACAGGTAAGGTCTTGGAGCAATCACCAATGAATTGCCAGTTCTCAGTATCTGTGTCATCCATTTCGATATTAAACACAGCAATTTTCCCCCCTTGATTTTTAACTATATCTATATATGATGCAGCAGGCCATACTAGACCCGAAGTTCCTATGACGAGCATAAGATCAACCTTATTTCTCATGATGAATTCATCAGTTTTATCGATTTTTGTCCATGGTAATGATTCTCCGAACCAGACAACACCAGGTCGAAGAAGTCCCTTTTTACATGAGGGACAATGGGGCAATTGGTCTTCAGTTAGATATGGCAAATCATCCAGTTGTTCAAATTCGGGAACGGATAATGCATCAGTTAATGGATCCTTAAAATTAGATGATTCAGAGTACGAACATGTGAAACTTGTGCATTTCAACTGAAAAAGCGATCCATGGAGTTCAATTAATTTGTTAGGGTCATGATCGGCCCTCTGTGATAACCCATCGACATTCTGGGTTATTGTTAAGTAGTTTATATTTCCCAAGTGGCTTAATTTGGTCAATACCCTATGGCCATCATTAGGTTGAACATTAAGAGCGGCATGTCTTCTATATGAGTAAAACTGCCAAACCAATCCTGGATCACGTTCGAATGCATCTGGAGTAGCCAAATCTATAGAATTATACCGATTCCAATACCCTCCTGAACCCCTGAATGTCGGTAGGCCAGATGCAGCAGACAAACCAGCACCTACCAGGACAAGTATTGTTTTACAACTTGATGATGTGATAAACTTGTGGAATGTTTGAAGTGTTTCCTGAGGTATGGGCGGAGAAGATTTTGTCATCTTTACTGTGTTCTTTTTGCCTGCCCCCAAAACCAAAAAAAAAAGAAAAAAAATTGTGAAGAATCAGATCTTATCTTGTCTATAAAGTGATAGTGTCTCTAATGATTTTTTATGTTCTGTGTATGTATGAATGGATAGAGTATTACCAACTTAACTATACTATACAATACAATACATGTTATAAAAAAATGGATTAAATAAAGAGAAAGACCGACTGCCATAATCTGGTCACGTGCCATTAATCCTCGATCCAAAAAATCATAAAAAAATTTTTAACTAATAAACTAATAAGAGAGGAAAGTGTATAAAGAGGGAAAAGGGAAAAGGTTTTTAAGGACGTAAACCGTGTTTTTTTCGTGGTTTGGGTATCTTTTTGTATACACACCAAATCGAATCAAAAATTAGGTATAATACTCGGAGACTGTCATCGTACATTTTTTCGTTACAATTTACATTCCATGACAATGCCTCCAGTGTTAGGAAGAGTCCCTATGTCTGAGGGCCAGAAAAAGGCAATGAACAACAAATTGTCTTTGTTGTTGGACAAGGTTTACGATTTAAGAGATGAAAATGGTATTGATTTCCATGAAATCTTCCACACTCTACCATTAAGAGCCAATGTTGAATACTATAAGATCATCAAAAGACCAATGTCGTATGCAAAAATTAGACAATTGGTTAAACATAGCAGATACACAAATCCTGAGGCGTTTGTCATTGATATAACACAAATCTCTTGGAACGCTAGATTGTTCAATGAAGATGGATCGGAGATATTCCATTATGCAGTTATCCTGAATGAATTCATCAAAAACACAATAATTCCTGCTATTCAGGCTGATGATAAGATACCTGGTCACGAAAGTGTTGATTATCCATTCTTGGGTTATTTACCTTCTGATCATCCAAAGGAATCAACAATGTCACCAACTCCAACTCCAACTCCAGGTCCAACTCCAGGTCCAGAACAACAGCAACAGCAACTGCAACAGCCACCACAGATACAATCACAAACTCAAACACAGTCTCAGATACAACCACAATCTCAACCACAACAGCAGCAACATACTTATCCTGAACAAAAAAGAACCACACAATCTGTTGAAAATACTCCAACACCAGCTCCACAGGATGACGATTTCGATGCTGATGAAACTAAACAAGATGGTGATGATGATGATGACTATGAAGAGGGCCATCAGTCAACTTCATATAGAGCTGGTTCAGGGCACGTTAGTCTGCAGGCTTATAACCCAGCAAATTATGTTTCAAGAATTGAAGATTCTGGTGTTGTCAACATGTACAATCCTCCAAGAACTGCCACAGGTGGAATCTCTAATATTCATCTATTGGAGCAATGGGTTAAAAGAGGTAGACCTCCTATTGTTGATAAACCTCATGAACAGAGAATCAAAAGTATTATGAGGGGTTTGAAGAAAATCAAAGTTAATGGTAAGACTATTATCACTGTTTTTGACAAATTACCAAATGCCCAAGATCATCCAAGATATTATGAAATCATTCCTGAACCTATTTCAATGCTTGATATTAAAGGTTTGATTAAACAGAGATTCTATAAAAGTGTAGATGCATACATGGCTGATGTGATTAAGTTAATCAATAATAACAAGAGCTACTATACTGAGGATGCATTTATGAAGAACAACATTAACCTATTGGAATCAAACATCACTAGACTTTATCATTTGGAAATGGCAAAGCCAGATAGTGCATACATTGGTGATCTGCAAGTGAGCAAAATCCCTCTGCCCTTCTTAGTCTATGAAGGAAGAACTTACAAGGTTGGTAATTGGATTTTAATTAGAAACCACAATGATGAATCGAGACCGATTATTGGTCAAATCTTTAGAATTTGGCAAGAACACGGTAAGCAATTTATCAATGTTTGTTGGTACTATAGACCTGAATGGACTACACATAGATCTGATAGATTGTTCTTGGAGAACGAAGTTTTCAAAACTGGTCAATACAGAGATCACCCTGTGGAGGATATTATGGGACCATGTTATGTTGCCTATTTCACTAGATGGCTTAAGGGAGACCCTGCAGTTCCATACGAGGGGCCATTGTTCATTTGTGAGCACAGATACAATGACCGTGAATTGAACTTTGCGAAGATTAGAACATGGAAGGCTTGTTTACCTGATGAAGTTAGACACATTGAAGATCCTGTGAAACCAATTGATAAGCCTAGAGCATTGAAGAAGTTCCCATCTCCAATCAAGCACTTGCTCCCACCAAATGCCACTGCAGCTGATCCAATTCCAATGCCAACTATTTTGAATCTGAATGCTCCTCCATTAATTGGTGGAATCTTTTTCAAGCGTGTTGATGACGAGGATGATCTAAATTACTTTGATGACACATTGACGGCTACCCAATACAAGACTTATATTCCTCCAACTGCCAACATCAGATTGCCAAGCTCACTATTGTCAGATGGTTTGTTAACTCAATCACCACCACCAGGTTCATATGGAAATTATCATCCAGCACAACAATTACAACACCAGGTTCCACGCCAGCAATTGCCTATCGTCTCATCGTTACCTACCCCTCCTATGCTTCGTCAAACTGTTCCACAGCAAATGTCACACCGTCCAATGGCTGCCTTATCTGGTATTCCTACAAGTACTTTGGCAAACAATGCCATTGCACAACAGTTTAACAAGTATATTCCACAACAACACCAGCAGTATAACTTTGCTGCTAGTCAATTGAACTTGGGTGCTCTTGGTCCCGGCGGTGCCGGTATGTTGAACGGTTACTCTACACACAGCTACTCTGGTGGTGGTGGCCATAAGGTTATCCATTCACCATTCAACAATTTGAGTTATCAATTTTCCAATTTCAATCAATCTACATACTCGCAAACTTTTGTGTTGACGTCCAATAGGGAACAACAATTGCAAAACTTTGTCAGATTAAGATACAAGAGATTGGATAATTCCAACTATGAGAGATTTAACAACATTTTAATCAAGCAAAATTACTTGAATAATAGTGCTAACAACACGGATACCATGGTGCCTTTGAAGGATGTTAAAGCCGGTAGTGAGCTTGCTCCAATGATTTGGTTCAGAGGAACTCCAATTTACGTTCCAAATAGAATTTTGAATAACGGATTATCTGAAGAGGAGATATTTTCCAATGATTTGAATCCAATTATTAAGAAGAGAAAGTTGAAAAATGGTGTTGCCAGTGTTAAGTTAGGACATAGTGCTAAGTACCTTGCCTGGAAGTTGAGCCAAAAGCAAAAGCAGAAGCAAACTGAAGAGGAATCGGAAAAGACAGAACCTGCTGTTGTTGCTGCATCTGCTGAATGATTTCTTTTTCTTTTTTTTATTATTTTTTCTATTTTCTCTTTTCCTCCCCTTACTTTTCCTGTTTGGTTTTATAATTACCATTGTGTTTTTATTTGTATATGTATTATCATTTGTCCCTCTATTCTGTTTTTTGTGTTTCCTTTCGTCTTGTTTTTCAGTCTTTATTAGATTTGGTTAAACTACATATAAATATATAAACGGTTTATCTACTATAAGCGTACATTGCGTACACACGTACCGAGCTACGTAATGATGTGCTGCATTGGCCAAGCGAGGGAATGAAAAGATAAGGGCCAACAGGAGATAAGCTCCGGCTAAGACTAAAAGAGAATATAACCTAATAACAATAATAACAATAAAATTCAAACAAAAAATCTAATAATGTACTGCCACCTAGTAAAATAAAGTGTAATACATTCAATAAACAGCTAGCCGATAGGTCGGTATTATGATTTGTAGTTATAGGCCTATACTTTAGATACAGTACAACGGCGTCCAACATCCAACAGGAAAGAAGAAAGTTACTAACGGGTTACCCCCTTTGAGATCTTAATACTGGGGAAAGTATATCTCCGTATTTCTGTTTTTGTATATGTACTCACAGTGGTATGGCTAAACATATGGAGGAAGAATATAGTCATATATATATCATATATGTTTTATAGTCTACTTTTCTGGGGAAAAGAGCTGCTGAATATTCAGATTTTCGTTGTTGTATCGATCACAGGAAATACAATTGCTGATATTCATTCCCGATATGGATGGTTATAAGAATGATGCATCCTCTTGGTGTCCCACATACACACAGACTCCTTACTGATTTGTCATCGGAATGCATCACCATATGCTACATATAAATCAATGGACCTGGGGAATTAATCTTTGATTCAATGGGTTGTATATATATATACTAAGTGCATAGACTGATAGAATAACTAATGGGGAAAGAAGATTAAAACACGCCAAAACTAGAACCACCGGGTATCACCGAATCCTTGACCTTTATTTCTCCATTTGAATAGCCGTTGAGCTTCGCCGTTAATTTTCTCCCCTTCTCTCACGAACTAATGCCTCCTCAAAATCTGAGTGTCCTCTATGATCAGTTTAACTTGCTATATAGATAATATTTCTACTCCTTGAACCAACTTTCGTTCATTGACTGATTTAATGCTCATTGGCGTATGATATATGTATATTATCAAAAGTATCATAGGGTGGGCTAGGAGAGCGCTTAGTTTTTTTCAAGTCGGGGTGTGCCGACTATCTATCTATCTACCCTTTTTATTTTCATTTTCATTTTTGACACTGTCTTCTTCATGTTTATCCATCCTTTTTTTCACGAATTGTTGGTCAGTTAAAAGTCTTTAAGAGATACTACTATTGATGTTCATTAACACTAGGAAGATAGATCTTCACTATTTAGTTATATGAATTCCTATTTACTTCTATGCCTCATTCAAATTCGGTGCAATTTAAACTGATTTGGGATGATTCTACTATTCCAATGACTATCATCTTTGATTGACTTGAGGAGTCAATCAAACGTTATAATTAGTATCCTTTTGACTTACTGTAACAGGTTTCATTACAATCCTAAGGAGAAAATGGCATTGACTTCCAGACATTTGAAATTATTAGGATTCAATTGAATATACTTTTCTTAGTAATCCCCTCTTCCCCAACACTCTACAAAATATGGTTCAAATTACCAAGAAGACACATCTCAATTGACACTCTGAAATTGCAATTACTAGAGGCTCTTTTAACACTTCAATATACAAAGCGTCATTACTGAAGATTGCTAGGGTTACAAATGGTCTAACATTAAGTAGTACTTTTTTGGCCCTTTACAGTCAGGTGATCTTTATTACTGATGTACCTGAATCAATGGCATCTTCTGGCCATGAATTGGCTTTGTGCCTATTATTTAGTGTTTGCAATTGTTTGTTGGAGTTTTATGTATGTGCATTTATATCTGTGTTGCCAATTGACCTCAATTGACTCCTATTAACTCCAATTTCATAGTAACCATACAAAAACATGTCAGAGCGATTGGATTGGCTCAATGGCTGACTGGGTTGGTCAATTGGTTCTCGGATAATCAATTCATTCAAGAAATAGGTCAGATTATAAATGGCAAGTGGACATATATAAATAATTGGGTGTATCTGGACTTGTGCTTGTTCTCCGATGTTTCTAGATGTGTCAAAAGGGTGTATGAATTCAATTGTCTAGCAAAAAGGCTACCACTACCCATTATGAATGAAAAAAAACCGGTCTAAATATATATATGTAGATGTAAGAAGGGGATTATTTTGAATCAATCGTTGGTGTAGAAAAGGGGAGAACCTTTTGCTTTTGGCAGCCAATTTTGGGTACAGGACTACTTATATAAAAATGTTCGATGGAAATTGCGGACAATGTTGTTGCTCCATCCACGGGAAAGTTAAAACAAACTATGGAAATAGTAAATGGCAATTTAACAAATTATCATTACCCATCACCATATTAGGAACGTTGATATTAAAAATAAAGCAAAGAATTTAAGTTTTTTGGTTTAATTAATATTATTAACATTATTAACATTTATTAATTTAATATTCCGCTATATACCCACCAATATGTTCCCTTTTTAGTTTTTTAGTTTTTTAGTTTTTCGTTCATACATTATACTGTAACATTACGTTTTATTTAGCACTCATTCATATTACTCTTTTTACTTTTCATATCCTTGCTATTTGCTGTCTATGCTCCTCTCTCTTAATCCTTTAACTTTACTATTGCTGTATTAGTATAGTAACATGATTGCTTTGAAATGAATTGTGAGACGACTATCTTTCCCTATTTTTTTTTTGGTTTATATAAATTTGCTATTAGTTCATTTCTCTATTGTTATTGTTGCTATTGACACTGTTGATGACCTGATAGCAACAATTGCCCTTTCAAACCTGTCAATTGAATAATTAATTATTTACTTACCTATTATAAGATTGACACACAAGGAATTGTTAAATATATATGTATATGTATTACATATATAAAGTTTTAAGGCAAGAGAGAGGGAGAGCTAAAACATGGTGGATGGCTGTGTAAATTTTTTTTTTGTTTTCGCCAGGGGGAAGGTGGAGAAGTGTGCGGTATTCCCATGAGCTGATAAGGAAACTAGCGAGCATTGATCGGCCAATACGGTCCTTCTGATAATGTTCAGGGAAATTGCCTGTATAGTGAGTGGGAGAGAGAGGCTAGAAGGCTAATATGGTACACATGGATATATTTCTTCTATGGCTGGCTGGCTGACTTTCGAGGGGAAGGGGGGGATGAGATGCAATAACTTTCTCGAGATTAGTCTCATCAATTTGATTGTTCATTTTAAAGATATATATATATTGTAAATAGTAAGTATTCGGTAATTTGATAGAAGTAGTGGTTTCCTGGTTCACTGGTTCCTCTGTTATATTCACCAGTTGATATTAAGGTTTGCGTGGTGTCCTCCTGTCGAGCAACCAGACGGGCGGGAGACGCTAAGCGAGCATCTCACTCACACTTATATATATACATGTACATAATTATTAATTATATATATATATATTAAAAGAGAACTAAAATACATGTCTTTGCAACAAAGTACCGAAATTACTTAAAACAAACGAGAAAGAGAGAGAGAGAGAGAGTAGAGAGGGAGCAATGCTCGTATAAGCAATAGTTAAAGTGATGAGATGACGGAAGAAGGGCTCTTTCATGAGAGACAGATTAAATTACTTATATGGTGGAGATACTTTTTTTTTCTCTTCTTTTCTTGGGTATTCATGTTATCCTGGCCTATCGTGTTACTGTATGTTACAATAGGAGTGAGATTAAACGGTTCTTGTTCATAGTTATAATAATTTTAATAAAAATCTGTGAATGTAGTACTTGTGATGTAGGTGCTGTATATATATGTAAGTAAGGTATGTATCAGCAGTATGTAATTGGATGGATAAAAAGATGAAGCAACCAATCTTTCGGACTAGTGCTGCCTGACTGGCTAGCTGGCTGCGTAATCGATGCGGCAGAGAGATGAATAAAAAAAACTGTATATAACGGCGGAGGGACAGCGGGCAGCGGGGGGAGTCTTGTGACTCAGGCTTCAATGTCGTCCAGCCTGATAGTCCTTATATGGCCGCCTTCTCTCATGGTAGAAGCCTGGCGGATCTCTGGGGCACGCAAGGCGTCTGGGTTTTAGGGGGGGGGGGCCAAGGGATTCTAATCACCGCGCGGTAGATATTATGAATCTTATTTGAATTATTGAAGTGGTCTTACTTATTGTTGTTGTTGTTGTTGTTCTTCTTCTTCTTAAGACCAAGGAAACAAAAAAATTCTTCAAGGTACACTAATATCACACGTTAAACGATTGAATTGCACTGTAAAGAAATCTAACTATATTCTCGCTTCCCTACCTATGGATATGGCCGTTCTGGCCATAATTATAGATATAGATTGGATAACGGGAAATGCCAGTGAGAGAGAAGCTTTTTTTCATTATCCTCCAAATACCCTGCTCTCCCTGTATAATCTACCACCCCTCCCCCTGGTTTCGCTTCCCTCCTCCCCTCTTTTCTTTTTTTATTGTAGAAAAAAAAAATAGTGCCAGTTGGTTTTTTTTTTCTTATCGTATCGTATCGCTCGCTCTCACGCATATCACCGCCGCCGGTAGAAGAAGTCAACGAGGGACATCTCACACCAGGAATAATCAAAAAAAAAAAAAAAAGAAAACAAATATTATTTAATAAAAAAATATTTTTTAAATTTTATTTTTTTTTCTACTTTTTTTTTATTTTGGGTAAATTGAAATTTTTTAAAAATATGTTACTGCTTAAATATATATTAATACAGCTTCATTATGTACTCTACTAATCTTTTATCTATATCTCTATCTGTTACTAATAAAATAGTGAAAAGTAAGGGCTAATTACAAATAATAATTGTTTATCTTTTATCTGGATGGCTTTTTTTTTTCTTTATTTCTTTTTCTTTTTCTATCATTAACAATTACACTTGAAAAACCTTGTACGTTTATCTGCTCCCTTTATTAATTATATAAATACACTTTTATATTCCTGTTTTTTTTGCTTCTCCTAGATTCAAATTGGTTGTTACCTTGTCTTGTATATAGAGCTTCTTCTTGTTCTTCTTCTTACTTCTTTTTCTTTTATCTTTTTTTTTTTATTGTTGCAATTCAAACTAAAAAAAAACTAATTACTAGAGATAACAAATTAAAACAGCTTAACAATTTGGTATTTACAATTCATATAATATTGTAATTGACTGTCTCTGTTCCATCGTCTCCTTGAAATTAGATATCACTTATTATATCTAATTTATCATTTATCCATATATAATTCCTTCTATTTGATACATTTATATCACATCTTTTTACTTTTCTATACATACAATTGATACATACACGGACATATTATCTATATATATATATCCTCTCTCCCCCTATCCTTTCTACAAACAATTCACATTAACATACATATACATAACTCACAATGGAATTACAAAATGAAAAGGGTTTCCAAAAACCAGACATCAAGAAAATGGTTAGAAAAATAATACACAAGTGTACCACCAAGGTTGGTTTCTTGGGTGATTATGATTATGCATATTTGTTCACCCCAAAGATCCCATTCTTCAAGCAAAAGGCAAAGATGCAACCATTCTTTGGTTTAGATGATGATATTCCAATCTTCTTAGGTTTCCTACTAGGTCTACAGCATTGTCTTTCCATGTTGGCTGGTTTGTCATCTCCTCCTATCTTACTTGCTGGTTATGTCAACTTGGATGATGATATCACCCAATATATGGTGTCATGTTCCTTAATCATCTCTGGTTTGTTGTCCACCATTCAAATTACTAGAGTGCACATCCCATTCACCCCTTACTATATCGGTACCGGTTTAGTGTCTGTCGTTGGTACATCCTTTGCTACTATCTCCATTGCTGCTAAGGCTTTCCCAATGATGTACAGTACTGGTGAATGTAAATACGATGACAACAACGTTGCATTACCTTGTCCTGATGGATTCGGTGCTATGTTGGGTACCTCATGTATCTGTGCCCTTTGGGAAATATTGTTGTCCTTTATGCCTCCTGCTCTACTTCAGAAGATTTTCCCTCCTGTCGTTACTGGTCCTGTCGTCTTGCTTATCGGTATTTCCTTAGTGGAGTCTGGTTTCGAGGATTTCGTTGGTGGTTCCGGTTGTATGGATACAGCTAATTCTTGTGCTAAGGGTTATGAATGGGGTTCTGCTCAATTCATCGGTTTAGGTTTCTTGGTTTATGTGACTATTATCATCTGTGAAAAGTTTGGTTCTCCAATTATGAAGTCCTGTGCCGTTATCTGTGGTTTATTGGTTGGTTGTATCGTTGCAGCTGCTTGTGGTTACTTCTCTCATGATGGTATTGATGCTGCTCCAGTTATCACCTTCCCTTGGGTCCACACCTTCTCCTTAACTCTATATGGTCCATTGGTTCTACCAATGTTGGCATGTTATACGATTTTGATGATGGAAGCTATCGGTGATATCACTGCCTCCTCCGATGTTTCAAGAGTGGAAATCGAAGGTCCACTTTACGAATCCAGAATTCAAGGTGGTGTCTTGGCTGATGGTATCAATGGTGTCATTGCTGGTTTAATGACTATGACCCCAATGTCCACTTTTGCCCAAAATAATGGTGTTATCTCTATCACTAAGTGTGCCTCCAGAACCGTTGGTTACTGGTGTTGTTTCTTCCTTGTGGTCATGGGTATCTTCGCCAAGTTTGCCGCTGCCTTGGTTGCTATTCCAAAGGCTGTCTTGGGTGGTATGACTTCCTTCTTGTTCACCTCTGTTGCTGTGTCTGGTTTGAGAATTATTGCCACCACTCCATTCACAAGACGTGACAGATTTGTCTTGACTTGTTCCTTGATGTTTGGTATCGGTGCTACCTTAGTTCCTTCTTGGTTCGAGTACTTCTTCACCTATGATGGAGATAATGGTTCTCTAAAGGGTTTCCTTAACGCTATCACATTGGTTATGGAAACCGATTTCGCCGTTACTGGTTTCATTGGTGTTATCATGAACTTGATTATCCCTCAAGAATACGATGAAGATGATTCTGCCGAATTGATTGAAGAACAAGTTGTGGAAGGAAGCAATGAAGGTGACAGTGGTGCCACTGAAGGATCCTCCAGTGAAAAGGGTTACAAGACTGCTTGATTTAACTCCTTATCCTCTCCTTCTTTCCTTCTCCCTTGTCATGTTTTCAATTCCGCTTCGGTTTTTTTTATCTTTTCCTTTTTCTTAACATTTTTATTTTTTATTTAATCGTTGAAATGAATTGAAAAAAAAAACAATTCTAAGCATACAATCCACATTTTAAAAGATTCATTTCATTTTTAAGTATACACCTGCTCTTTTTCTTCTTTTCCCCTACCCCCATTTAGCTTATTTAATATTTAATTACAATAGTATTTGTCATATTTAGATGTAGACTGTTTAATATTAGTTAAGGTAATGATTTTCATCCAAGAAATATCTAATTAGGTGTCTTTACACTAACCCTATATAATATATATATACTCATTGCTCATTATTTATATCCCCTTCCTCGTCTTGCTTCTTCTTATTAGCTAAATATTCTTCATACTCTCTCTTTCTCTTCCCCTTCAGTAATGACCGTCTGTGTTTCTTGGAATGCAAATGGATATCATATTGATTACCCACCAACACCAATGGCTCGCCATCCTTATCTAGGCAAATGTCACACTTGTAATGCTTCCACTTATCCTTGGTATACTTATCATCATCATCCTTATTGACTATCAGATTCTCGTCAAACAAACTGATAGGAACTTGTGACTGGGAACCAATATTGATGTCTCCTTGTAAAAACCTTTCAGTTATCGACATTGCTCTTTCAGCAACGTCAGTGTCCCATTTGGATAAGTCAGTGGCATCCATAATATACACTTTCCCTCCATTACACCAGTTAAAATTAGCCTCGCTAGCCAACTCGGAAATTAATAGGTTCTTGATCCATTTGATCTGTTGTCTAGCATATTTTCTGGTCTTACCCTTCATAGATTGTAAGCATTTGACAAATTCTGGATCTTGCAAGACTTCGTCATTGAATACCAGTTGATATTTCCCTTGCAACTCACCATCATTGGTACCATTACCGGTATTATGTTCTAATAAATATGGCAGAAACTCTTTAAATCCAATAACTTGCCAGACACCTCTCTCCATATCGGGCTTATCATCTTCTGCAAAACTCCGATACATATCAAATAACTCATTTAACTCATTTCCTGCACCCTGTGCAAACATCTTATCAACACGGGAGTCTAATCTAGCATCTAATTCGGGCAATTTTGAGTAACACCAAAGAAACAATGTGTTGAACCTCAACTGAGATTCGGTATCATTCTTATTTTCCTGGCGAGCATAAATATCACTGGGTTTCTCTCCCGTAGTGTAATAGATCTCCAGACTTCTTCTGATTCTACGTTTATCCTTTGGATGGAATTTCTGTGCTATCAATGGATCAACCTTAAATAACTCTTCATGTATCGTCTCTGAGGGTCCATCTAAAATCTTTAATTGATTCTTGGTTAATGGGTTGGTTTTCTCTAAAGGAGGTGTGTTTGTTGCACCCACTTCGCCTTCCAGTGCATCATTATCATTATTATGGTCATCCTTGATAGTTTTATTCAAAAATAACACTCCTTGCAAGTAATAGTGAGTTCCACCAACTAAAATGGGCACTTTCCCTCTGCTCAAAATATCGTCAATCTTCGCCAATGCCTCTTCCTTAAATCTGTGAATGAAATATTCCTCATTCCAATTAACATGATTCATCACATGATGTGGTATTCCATTCCTCTCAGCTATAGGATGTTTGTTTGTGATTTGATCTAGATTCTTGTACATTTGCATAGAGTCGGCATTGATAATCTCTCCATTGAGCTTCTCCGCCAGCGCTATACTCAATTGTGATTTCCCCACACCAGTGGTTCCGATGATGGAAATAATGCTTGGTTTTTTCGATTTTACCATTGGTGATATTCTATTAATAAGCTTTCCAAATATACTGTTGAACATATAGGTCTAGAAAAATGGACATAAGTGTTAGTTGTGTGTCGTGTCACGTGACTGTTTGGGTATCAATATCCTTTCAATCAAACTCTCTATTGATAGAAGAACAAAAGCTTTCTATTATTGTGTTTTGTATTCTTTTATTATTAATAGTTTATAGTATGTATATAAAGAGAGAGTGTGTGTGTGTGTGAGTGTGGTGCCGTAAGTAAAATGATTAGATTGTATATAGAATAGAATAGAGTAGGCTTTAGAATATAAAAAAAAAATTCCAAAAAAATTCTTTCTGAAAAATTTTAAAAAGAACCAGATATTACTCATACTACTAGTTTACCCAGATATACCTATCAGACGATATATCTAATAAAAAGAGTGAAACACAGCTACCAG
Organism: Ambrosiozyma vanderkliftii; assembly: GCA_003705225.2. Lineage (NCBI taxonomy): Eukaryota > Fungi > Ascomycota > Pichiomycetes > Pichiales > Pichiaceae > Ambrosiozyma > Ambrosiozyma vanderkliftii. The sequence continues at coordinate 51,929 of PPHW02000044.1, forward strand.
TATTCTCCTCTTTTTCTCTGGATACACACATTCATCACCATGGGTCAGGAAGGACAGATACAGAATGACACTACAAATAACGATGATAAACCTCAGAACATCAACAACAACAACAACAACAACAACAATAAACCTTCTATAAGGGCTTCGCAGAAGAAGAAGAACTACAATACCTGGAAAGATGGTCCAAAGAGAAATCTTGAATCCACATTGAAGCCATCAGAAATTCCTAATATCAGGGATAGGCCATCTTCACTAGGTGCAACATGGTGTGGTATATTTGAAATCGATGTGGAGTTCAAACGAGAACATTACATTACCGCTATGAGTAATCTAATCAAGAATCCAAATATTAATTCTACTGTTATTCTAAGAGCCGATATATTAAAGGAAAATGAATATACATATGATAGTAATAGTGAGTCACATGTTGAGACATTCATCAACGAAAACCCTGAAGAATTGTTGCTTGATAATTCAGGCAGTAAAGTGAGGGCATCAAGTACCGGTGATGAGGAAGAGGAAGAAGAGAAGGTTCTTACAAGGGATATAGATGATTTAGAAATTAAGCAGTGCCCTTTAAGTACTGACTTTAGACCACTTCAAGAGACAGTGAGAAGAATGATACCTAGAAACCCTTCTAAGGATTACATAATAAACCAAACATGTCTGATTATGGAAAACAAAAAGGAAGATTCCATCTTAATTGTATATAGCCCTCATGTGAAAACTCCAGAAGAGATTCCATTTTATCTACCTGCTGTAAAGTCAATTGGTTTGTTATACTCCAAGGGTAAATTATCTATTCATTACTTGCCATTTGAATCTCAATCTGTTGATGAATATGCAAAGATGAATCCAACAGAGAGGCCTATTAGAATTGCTTATAGATTGGTTGGCACTGCTAAAAAGCATTCTATGGGTGTAATGAATGGTTATCAAAAGAGAGTTAATCATGATTTGGTTGTCTCCAAAGTGGTGTTTCAAGACAGATACATTAAGCTCAAGCAGAAGTATGCCAAGCTATTGGTTGATAATTGGTCTGAATCTACAGATCCTAGAAAACATGTCTTTGAAGACATTGCCATTGCTGCGTTTTTAATCGAATTCTGGAATAAGATCTATGAGGATAGAACCTTGTTTGAATTTAGAGATCTAGGTTGTGGAAATGGTTTACTATGTTATATTTTGATCATGGAAGGTTACAGGGGTATCGGTATAGATGCTAGAGCTAGAAAGTCCTGGGCTACGTATCCACCTCACGTTCAGATGTGTTTGAAGGAGCAAGTCATTGTTCCTTCTGTTTTATTAAGACCGCATCCCGCCGTTTCTGCCATGAGTCCTCATTTGTCTGATAATGGTCATGTGTACAAAGTGCCTGTTCGTCAAGCACAACAATCATTTTCACAAACTCAACCATTACAACAACAGCAACCACTACAACAACAACTACAACAGCTACAACAATTAGATCCCTCACAAAAACAGCATATCCCAGGAAGTAATGTTCAGATGGTTGAATGTTATACTAGTGCTGAACTATTAAATATGCCTGAGGTTGACACTGCCGAGTACCCAGAAAACACATTCATTATCGGTAACCATTCCGATGAGTTGACCTGCTGGATCCCATTGCTTGGGTACCCTTTCTTGGTCATTCCATGCTGCTCTCATAGTTTGAATGGTGAGAAGGTCAGATACCCTATCAATAAGGCAAGACAAGCTGAAAATGCTACATTGAGTTACTCTTCAAACTCTAGATATGCAGCCTTGGTTGATCATGTTGAAGACATAGCCACTATGTTTGGTTGGGCAGTGGAAAGAGAAATGTTGAGAATCCCATCCACAAGAAATGCAGCTGTTATTGGATACAAGCCTAATGTTAACCATTTTCTACGTAAATCCATATATGAAATATTAGCTATTGAAGGTGGTGCGGATAGATGGGTTGAGAATACCATGGCCTTAATGAAGAAACCTCCAAGAGATCATTGATTTCTATTAATATTACTTTCACTTCATTTATATTACGTTTCTTTTTGTATAGTACGAACTTTCTAATCAAATTATATTACAGATTTAATGCAAGTAAGGTTATACAGGTGTGTATAAAGGAGTAAAAAGAAGTGAAATTTTGTTTTTTTTTGAAAGAGTAGTTAGTGGGATATTTCATCATTTCTTTCCTTGCTTTCTTTTACGTTTTTGACCAATGATTGATTTCGTTTTATCTGACAATCCTGATTTATTATTATTATTTTCAGCTGGCTTACCGTGATCGTTGTTGTTATTCTCTCTTGGGCCCTTGTTCATGTTACCTCTCTTATTACCTCTCTGTCTGTTGGCTCTATCATTTTTCTTGAATCTATTGTCGCCTCTATCTTCACCATCACGATTATTTCTACCTCTGTTGAACTTGTTATCTCTACCATCTCCACCATCTCGGTTATTTCTACCTCTCTTAAACTTATTATCTCTGCCATCTCCACCATCACGGTTACTTCTACCTCTCTTAAACTTATTATCTCTGTCACCACTATCGTTTTCATCTCTATTTCTTTTTCTATCGTTGTTGTTTCTACCCTTTGAAATCGTGTCATTTCTTCTACGAATAACCTTGGCATTTTCAATAGCAAACTCGACAATTAATCTTCTCTTTGAAATAAGTCCCTCAGCCTTAGCCATCTTTGCTTGTTCTTCATCTAAGCCCTCCATGATCTCCTCCACAGTGACTTCATGGGCATTCAACCATCTTAAACCCATCAAAGCACGCTTGTGATCTCTGTATTCTAAGAACCCATAACCTCTGGATCTACCGAATTCACCGGTGCCTTTAACTTCATTGATAACCTTGGATTGCTTAACGACACCAAGTCTCTTGGCCTTTATCTTTTGTGCTTCTGTTATTCCCAACTTTTCCTCTAGGTCCTTCTTGAATTTAGTAGATCTACTGATTTCTTCTTTATTTAAACCATGTCTCTTTTCTTCTTTAACCTCAGTGGCAAACTGGACAATGGCCTTTCTACCCAAAGCCTTTAATGCCTTTTCGTTCATTGCTCTTGGAAGGTTTCTGATAGCCAATCTTGTAAGTGATAAATGTAATGATGGGTTCTTGTTCAATTGTTGCACTCTTAAATTGTATGATTTCTCTCTCACCAACATATCAGTCTTGGATATTAGTTCGGCTAATTTAGAATTTGAAGTGATTCTACCTTCATTTAATAAGAATAGATTACGCTTATCCTTTTCACCTGGTGCTCTACCTAATAATTCCTTTCTAGCTAAGGCATTTCTTTCAGTTAACTTTGAAGCCGAGTCTCTATCAACAGCAGCAGAAATTTGTAAAACACGGCCTTCGTAAACATACAATGGTGAAACATCGTCTGGAATCAACATTGAGTTTGGATTAACTTCAGGAGCATTTAACAAACAATCTTCATAGTCTTCATTTCTTCTAAAAGCAACAAAACCAGTACCTCTAGCTAAGCCAGTATCCTTATCAATAACAGGTAAGGCATATTTTATTGGGCCAAATTTGGTGAAATGTTCAGTCAATGCATCTTGTGTGGCATCATATGGTAAATTACGGATGAAAATAGTATATTGTTCTTGTCTGTTAGCCTTTGGTCTATTAGATCTTTCCTCTTCATCATCATCGTCACCATTCAACCCAAGTATTTCAACATCATCATCGTCATCATCGTCCTCTTCTTCTTCGTCCTCTTCCTCATCGTCAGTACCAGCTTCATCAACTGCATCATCAGAATCAGAATCTTCTTCCTTTATTTCATCGTCTTCTTCTTCCCCTTCTTCTCCTTCTTCTTCCTTAACATCAATGTTTTCTTCTGTTTCATTATGCTCTTGTTCTTCTTCGTCTTCGTCTTCCTTGTGATTCTCCCATGATCTCTTATCGATGGCGAAATCAACAGCAACCTCTCTACCACTAATCTTTAAACCAGAGGATGCTTTAACAACTTTTTCTGCAACTGCATGCTTAGACATTGTAACAAATCCAAAACCACTCATTCTACCATTCTTTCCTCTTGGAATATGAGCATCTTTAACTTGGCCAAACTTGCTAAACACCTTCTTCAATTCATTTGGATCACGCACAGACCATGGCAAATTTCTTATAATTAATCTTGCACTTTTCTTCATCACATTCAAAGCTGGATCCTCGGTCTTTTTTGCTGGTTTGTTACCTTCGCTGTCAGTTTTACGTTCTCTTCTCTTTGCAACATCGACTCTTAAAAGTCTTGTACCATTAAATTTGCTCTTCTTAGAGTCGTTCAAAGCAGTTAAAGCGTCATCATCAGTGGCAAAGGAAACAAATCCAAATCCTCTTGAATTCTTTTCACTATCATAGACTATAATGGCATGCTTGACAGGAGAAAATTGTGAAAAATAATCTGAAAGTTGTTCGTTCGTAGCATCGAATGGAATTGAACGCACAAACAAGGTTTTTCTATCCAAAGAGGAATCCTTTGTCAATTCCTTTTCTTGTTCTTGTTCTTGTTTTGGTTCTTTCTCTATATTAGTTTCAGACATTTTTGATTATAATTATGAATGAATCCCAACTAATTAACAGAAGTAGAGAATCTTGAAAGGGAATCAATCATACTTATATACATACACATATACACATATAAAGTCTTATAAAAGAAAAGAAAAAAAAATTTAAATTTTTTTTTAGAAAAAATTTTCAGCACAGCCGTGAAATATTTTTTTCTTCGATTTTTTTGATTACGTAATCTGGTTAGATGTGTTTTCACTTGCCGCCATGCCATCATGGATTTGTTTACCTTTTTTTTTTTTATTGATGTGTTTTTTTAAATTTAAGTAAGAAGGTACCTTTACAAGACAAATAACCAGGTGTCAATAAACACAATAAATCGATATTTTGAAATCGAAAAGTATCAAACAAACAAAAAAATCATGAACCGTCATTCAGGGATTTTATCCAATTCATATATCCCTCCCACAAGGCCCTCTTATATAGCAAGGGAGTTATCAAAACTCTCCACAGAGTCCCTTTTCAGTCTGGTTGAATTATGGTTATCTCTATCGGTGACCCAACCAAAGGTGTCCAAGTCACAAAAAGAATCAGGTATAACACAGAGAGAATTCGTTAATGATTTTAAAGATTTAATACAACACCTCAAGACACTAAAGCAGCTTTCAGTGCAAAAGAGAAAATTGATAGATCATATCCTTGTTGATTACTATCCCAATGGTTTGAACACTCTACAGTTGGCACAAATCAACATCCAATTGATGATTGATAAGCCAGTGGCATACACTTGGATGTCATCCAGTGCGAAATTGGCTACATCTCCAGGAGTTGTTGTTCATGGGGATGATTCCCTAGAGGATTTCATCTTTTCCCTGGATTCCCAAAACTTTTTGGATAATTTAATCAAAAACCTCTCAAATCTATACCTTACTCATATCTACATTTCAAGACATCCCAATATGCCACTTATAATTATTAGAATTCAAATGTACGAATATTCCCATCTAAAGAAAAAGACCATAACGAAAAATGGACCAAGCATCATATCAAGAAAGGCTTTCTATTTGATCATTCCAACATCTTCAAATAATTTGATCCATTCTGTCATTGATGATTCCGATATTGCTGCAAAATTGATAATGCAGTCCGTGGAGATGACATTATCTTCAAATCTACATCAAGTGAAGCTCATACCCAATGACGAATTCCCGATAAAATCATTAAACTCTATGCATATCCTTAAAGGTGTTTCGAGATTTGGAGAGTCCCTTGGAAGTTGGGCACCCTACGCAGATGGTACTGTTGACATAAGCCCCTTGGAGGATGCCTCCAATCACATTATTTTACAATTGGGAAACAAACAACAACAGCAACAAGAAAATGATACAGGAGATGATAACAGTGATGAGAAGGAAAGGCAATTGAAAAAGAGAAAAATGGTTGCAGGCTTACGGTTTAAAGGTACTCTTGGCGAAGGTATTAAATCCGAGTTATTATATGATACAAATAAAACAGAAAGAAAACAAAATAGAAAATTCGAAAGTGAATACGAATCGATCGTTCCTGTTCAACAGTTTGATCATAACATTGAAAGTAAAAATGATGGCCAAGACACAGTAGTCAGATTAAGATTATTTGGAAATGACGTTTTTGGAGGCTTGCATGAATTGTCTGTGCAAGGTATCATCAATCCTGAAACGGTACCAGACTGGTTGACATCTTTACCGTCTTACACCAGTTAATCTCTCCAAATAATCATTGATCAGTCTTATATGGACAGAATTTGTCGTTATGTCTTTAATCTTTTCTAATAGCATATAATCCTTCTTTTTATTTGCCTCTTCGATGGCCTTTTTGTATTCATTGCATTGTAAGTATAGTTTAACCCTTAACTTGTAGTTTGTAGCAAACAATTCAATGTATGTAGCAGCATTCTTGTAGTCCTTTTGCCTAATGAATTCAAGATAAAACGGTTGGTATCCAATGGGAGATTTTTTTGATGTAGCAAATTGGTATAATTTTTCATGTTTAGATGGATCAACAGCAAGTATTTTTAAAACTTTATAATAATATTGCTTGTCAGAAACTTTAAGTGTCTTTTGATATTTAGATGCTTGGTGTAGATCAATGGAGATCAAGTTTTCTAAAAATTTCACCGATGAATCAGTACTTTTGGAGTCAGGTAATACTTTTTTCCTCGTGTCAATGTTCTTATTTATCTCTTTCAATTTCTTGGATTCAAATTCCGTGAATTTAGATCTAGCTAATAAACTAGAAACCTTGTTCAAGTAAAGTTTCTGGGAATCTATATCATTGTACTCTTTCAAATACTCTTTTAATTGCATTTCGGCCATGTCAACAATAGAATCATCTTGGTAATAATAGTCATTCAATAATTTTGGATCATTCTTAGCAAAAATGTTTTTAAACACACCTATTGAATTGGCCTTACTATCCAAAAGTTTAAAAAACTCCTGAATAGGTAAACGATTGTATAAGGTTATCAGAACGTATAAAATGGAATCGACATCCAAATCCTCGTCAGCTTTCAGTAATGCTATATCATCTTGTTCCATTTCAAGTAATAATGGGATCTTTTTCGATGTATCTGTTTCATATGAAAGTAACTTTATACTTAAATTCATTCTACCCTCTTGGTATGCAATTTTAGAAATTTTATCAAATGATATGGCATTACCCTTCAATTTGCTAATTATTTGCTTTAATATTTCATCATCAGATAGGTTTACAGAAGCCTTAATCTTGCAGCAGGACCAATCGACAATAATGTTATCATAAATTGACAAGTTCAAGAACTCGCATATTTTAAGACTCAAGTAGTGTAGTTTTAATTTCAACAGGTAATTCAAAATCAAATTTTCAACACCAATGTGTAAATACTGTGTATATGTTAAAAAGATTCCAATGTCAGTTTGTCTAACAATGTTCAATATTTTCAGATTGTTACATGCTTCAATGAATTCGTCGGAATTATAAAGCTCAACCATGGACTTACCAAATGAGGCAGCTCGAAGTAGTTTTTTTTGCCAATATGGTTCAAACTCTTCAGTAGAAGCTCTAATACAATTATCAACCGCTTCAATAAGTTTATCTGAGATCAATTCCATGTTTTCCATAGATTTTGGAGAATGGTTATCTATTAAATCAATTGAATCAAGTAATATAGCACTCGGACTGGTAGATCCAATTTTGAAAGTGTCTAATGTAACATTACTAACTCTTGATAAAAATTCCAGTTTGTCATTATCTAATAGATATAAACCATCATATCCGTTCTTCAGTAAGGTTCTTGAATCTAAATAAAAGTTTAATATATCTTCAGTTGGACCAATCAATTTAACCTCATCGATATACGCAATCACCACTGCATCATTACTACACCATTCTAGTTGTAATGCAGGACTGTTATTATCAGAAGAATACTCATTTAACAAATGTTCAAAATTTGAAGTAAGAATGGAAACTTTCCGGGTAGCTGCTGAATGTAATGCAACAAAGTCGTTGTTTGGAGTGAATGAAATTAAATTGAATGAATCACTAACAGGGGTTTCCACCTTATGGACCCTTGACAGTGTTACTTTTATTATGAATCCCTGTGATGTTGATACAAAGATATTTAATTGTGAATTGTTAGTAGGGGGAATGAAACTCCATCCCTCGATGTCTCTTTTGAAATCAGTGGATTCATTAATATCGGGAAGGGATAATGGATCGTTTCTTTCGTAATCAAGTATACATTTGAATTTATCATTGGTTAATCTGACAACAAATCCATTATTCCAGAACTTTGCCTCATAAATATTAGCATCAATGATAAGATTAAACTCATCAAAGTCACCATCAAAATTAGTGTATTTTCTATAAACACCATCTTGAAATATGACAATAAGCTCAAACTTTGAGTTGAACCCAATTGCCACAACATCTTCATTTGCAGACTTGATTCCGAATTCCACAATTGGTATTCCTGATCCTGTGAACACAGTTAGGATGTTTGTCTGTTTAGAGTAAATTGCAATGAGTCCACAATAGTCAGATAAGGCTATTAGCTGATTGTCGGTATGTATATGATCGGTTTCTAGTTCCCATTGTAGATCAAAACATTTTCTGGCCCTGTAAAACACATCCTGCAATCTCTCCCAACCGAGAGACGGATTAGAGGTTGTCATGATTGATAGATGGATATCACAATTGATGTAATTATAACCAGGAAAAAAAAAAGCAAAAGCATGTTATCGTATTGCCTTTGTTTTATGATTATTCTTATTTTTTAAAGATGCCTCTTTTTTTTTTTTAAGCACAGAGCGTCCTGTCCTATTTCAAAATAATGATAATAATTCAAAATCAAAAAAATGTTGGCGCCTTCTAAGCATTAACTTACATTGAACAAACAGATATTAAACACAGGTAATATATCCAATTACAGATTATGTCAGATAACGAAGAACTTGAGGAACAGCAGCCAAACTATGTCACATTGATATCCAAAGATGGGTTTCAATTCCAACTCCCTAGAGAAGCGGCAATGGTGAGTGGTACTCTAAAATCAATGTTGAGCACATCTTTCAAGGAATCTGCTACAAATAGAATTGCATTACATGAAATTGATTCGGTATTACTAGAGAAAGTTGTTGAGTACTGCTGTTATAATTTGAAGTATGAAGGTCAAGTCAATCTGCCCGAATTTGATGTTCCAACTGAAATGGCGTTAGAGTTGTTAGTTGCAGCTGATTTCTTAGATGTTTGATTTATGTCTGTGGTCAATTTGGCGTTTTAAAGGTTCACTTGCGTGTTTTTAACTTTCTCTTGGTTTGTATATTATTTATTTAGTATTTTAGTTTTTATATTTTTTCATGTTATATAAAAAAAGTGTTGATATTCAAAGTAAAGAAAGAGTAGAGAATTACACAAAATACTTATTTTTTTTCAAAAAAAAAGCACACTTATTGCCAATTATTCTGGTTTTGGGTGAATCTGGAATACAAAGATGGGTCGTATACAGATGGGTTGTTGTAGATGTTCTCACCTGATAACGAACCCCTTGTTGTAGTTTGTTGTTGCTGTGGTGGTGGTTGATTGAGTGGTTTGGATGGTAATGGAGGAGGAACTGCTCCAGAACCAGGACTAGCACTAATGCCACTAATGCCACTAAATGAAGAGGAGGTGGATGATGGCTGTGGAACTGCTGCGTAAGAAGGTATGTTAAATGTCTGTTGAGATGCTTGGTAACTTGGAGGTGGTGGTTGTGAAAAAGGCTGTGAATAAGATTGGTAAGGGTTTATTGATGCAGAACGTTGGGCTTGTTGTATAGCTTGTTGTTGTGCCTGTGCCTCTTGAACTTGTTTGAGAGCCTGCTTTTGGGCTTGCTGCTCATGTTGACTGATCGCCTGCTGGACCTTCAAATTCAAATTGTTAGAAATAGTTAACAATTTTTTATAGAATTCACTTGCCTGGGTTAAACCAGATTTCACAAGTTTCCAATTCTCATAAGTGTCAAGATATCTCACAACCAACTGATTGCCGTTACTGACCGTTTTGTTTCTCTCGTCTAACTTCTTTTTGATAACCTTGTCATTCACTAGATCATTCATTAATGCCTTCAATTCGGATATCAATGATGTTTGTTTTGAGATAGTGATCTTGATGCGATCTTCGTATGGTTTGAATTTCTGTGTTTCTTCATTGAAGAATGCAGTATACTCATCAGATTTCTTAAAATTAGATAAAACCAACTTATTGGTGATATCATCGTTCTTCAAGACAAGTTCCTTCAAGTCAGACAAAGTATTCAGTCTCTCCTTCTTTAAATACCTCAGTTCCTGTAATTTAGAATCAACTTTTTCGATCCTGGCCTTAGATATACTTACGTCTGGTTGTGCATCATCAAAGTCTAATAATGACACTTCCTTCGCTAGCAACTCAGTTTTGTCATCACTGTTAAACTTATCAAGTAATTCTTGGTTTGTCGGACCCTTTGATAACAAATCAATTTCCGGCTTGAACTTTGCATATATGTCTTTGATTTTACTATCAGATTCGGCAGATTCATTAAGGGATTTCTTAACTTTCAAAATTTCATCTTTGAATTGGTAAAGGCTAGCTCTAAATAGTGATTCATCAATTGATCTTTCTGATCTATTTAAAACATCCTCGATCTGAGATCTGAGAATTTCCGCTTCTTTAAAGGAAAGAGAATTTTGGTTCATCTCAGAGGAAACAGCCAACACTCTTGCATCAATTTCCTCTTCTTCCTTCTTATCATTCACCAAATCCTTTAATTCAATTAAAGATCTAGGTAAATTTAAAAATTCTAAAGTGGAATCAAACTCTTCATTGGATATCACAATAGCCTCACTTTGTGTTCTTAATAAACTTGCAGTCATTTCAGAATAAATTGAAAGTTTTTCATGGATCTTTAGTGGCACTAAATTCTTGAACATTTGTGTATCTTCATCTGTGTTGATAGGTATTCTTTGCTTCTCAAATGGAACAGCCTTGAATGCATCTAATTTCTTGATATCAGGTATGATGGTAGGGATCAAATCATGGTAAATGAGATCGTTATCCTTTTCTAAAGAATTCAAATTGTTCTCTACTAGGGCAACATGTTCAATAACAATATCACAGAATGAACCAGTTTTCTCTGAATATTCATCATAATTCTTAATTTCCTCCATGGCCCTCTTCAGATGAACAATACTTAAACCAAATTTATTAGCATCTTTATAAGCAACAGCAGTGTAATAATGTGCCACTGAGTTATAATATTTACATTTTAAATTGATTAAATTCAGGTAATCATCTAAGGAGCTGGTTTCTTCTAATTTAACGATAGAATTTAATGTTTTGTGGTAATAATGACCTGCGGATAGTGCTAACTTGGATAGCAAGGTTTCTTTGACGGTAGTAGAGTTCAGATAGTTAATAATAAAAGATTCCTGAGCTTCAGCCTTCAAAAAATTCTTGAATGCAGAGATGGAATCTGCCTCTAAGTCATTTATTGGAGCGTTAATGAAATTCTCCTGTATGTATTCAAAGATTCCGATACCATTGTTGAAGCATTCAATGGTTGTTTTCAAATCAGAATCTCCTAATTCAACGGCTAATTTGGTATTAATAGCAGCTAAATTGAATAATAGATTTCCTTTCTCAAAAGAAATTGAATCCTGAGAGTGGAAGGTGTCCCTATCTTTAGAATCGCTCCACTTGAACTCGATAAGATTAGCAGGGATTCTAAACTCTAATGATTCCAGTTCATTTAAGTATGTTAGATACAATTCTCTTGTGAGCTTGTAATCATTTTTGTTGTCGTTGATGGTGTTGCTTCTGAGTTTGTTTAACTTCTCAAAATCCTCTTTAAAGTCATTCAATGAACCATAGTTGGAGAGCAGATAGTTTTTTAAACCTGATTGCAGGAAATCGACAGGTTCCGTGGATTTCAATGGAAGGGCTGTTAGCTTGAAATACATTGATATAATTAATTAACAGGATATTTGATCAACAATTGCATTATCAAAAAGAGGAAAGAAGGACGGACGGTCATTAGCTGACATTTATGAAATGCAATCTTAATTAAAAGAGTGTGTTTGCGCAGCGCCTTTTTTTTCCCCTGCAGGCAAATCCAAACTAATTGACCCTTCATGTTAGATATATTGTAACAAAACCCTTCTTTTTCTTTGTATCTTTTCTGTCCTTTCTCTTCTTCTCTCTTTTAATCAATTGGGTATAATTCCAATAAATAATCAATAACAAAATGTCCTTTGGTATACTTGAATCTGAGATAAAGTCTTTATCCGATAACAAGTCGCTTGATAACATTCTTGTTGATTCAAACAACTTCTTATCGGGATTGAAGGCTTTGAAAGCGGAGCTTCTAGATAGCAGAGATGACAAGGGTATTAATGATTTATCACAACAGGTTAAGAAACTAGCAGCAGTATTCAATGATAATGCTGTTAAGAATGAGAAATCTATTAATAAAAGTATCAAAAGTTACTCTGCAAAGGTTGATAAGATATTCACTACTGAGTTGACTGACATATACAAATATGACAGGGTTGAAATTGAAAAGAACAAATCTAACAAGGCTCTTTTAGATAGGGCAGTGACCATGGAATTACTAAGAAAGGGGCAGTTTGATATTGTGGACTTGTATCAAAAGGATAGAGACTTTCTTGTTCCAGGAGAATTGGCAGATACGTTTAAACAGCTGGCTGATATGCTGACTGCCATTGAACAAAATCATGATTTCTCTAAGGCTATTCAATGGGCTACAGCAAATTCCACTCAATTGAGCATGATTGGATCCAATTTAGAATTTAATCTACATAAATTTCAGTATTTGAAATTAATTGAATCTAATAAGGATGAACCATACACTCCATTTGACTATGCTAAACAGAATTTTAACAAATTCACAGCCACGCATTTGGATCTGATATCCAGACTATTGTTAAAGTTGACAAATCCTAACAACCAGGGTAAACTGTTTAGCCAATTGAGTGTCGATTCATTAATGCAACAGCTCAATCATGACTATTGTAAGTTGTTGGGATTGTCGTCGGACAACTCGCCTTTATTCAACACGATTTTGGCTAGTTTCAAATCGATTAACAATTTTATCAAATACAATAAGATTTCTCATGCTAGTTTAAATTGGACTACTGTTAATGAACTTCCATTCGAAATAGAGTTGCCTAATGATTTAAAATTCCATTCTATTTTCATTTGTCCTATCATCAAGGAGGAAACTACCAAACAGAATCCTCCAATGGTTTTATCTTGTCATCATGTTATTTCTAAGGAGAGTGTCATTATACTAAGCAAGAATAATCTAACTAACTTTAAATGTCCTTATTGTCCAACTACAACTACTTCCTCTCAAGCACATGAGGGTAAATTTATTTCTTTCTGAGTTTGGAATGGTAAACTTTTTATCTTCATCTTCTTCCTTCGTTTCCTTTCTTTCTTTTCTTAATATTACATTTTGGGTGTTTGCATTTTATCTAATTTCCTTTTCAATTACTTGACGTTACTTAGTTTACTTTTTAATATATCTGGTTGTAGGCGTTCTTTATGACTTTGGTATAGATTTAAAATAAGTATTTCATAAACATCAAACAGAGAGGGGTTATTTATAACGTATCAAATTATCATGTTCTTCAAAGGCTCTAAAGGGTGTACAAAAGGGTTTTTCAGAAAGATAGAGGACTTCCTCGTTATCCTGTCTGATATTGTTGTAAATGAGTTCGTTAAAATCAAGGCCATAAATGTTTAATTTAGTGCTTGGATCTTCTATGTTCACAAACAAGCAGTCAATATAATCTGAACTTTTCATATGGTGTTCCACATCACTTTTGGTTTTACCTGCAGTGTATGCAAGTGTTTTCCTTTTTTCCTTGTCGTTCCAATACGAAATATCCATGTTGACAAGAACGTAAGCTGTAAACATCAAAGAAAATCGAATATCAATCGTTGAATTTTTGAATTGTTTGCCAATGGTCATAGAAAATGGTATACCATTGTATTTGGGTTTATTATTCTTTTTGGCATATCCTTTGTTATTGTCATCACCTTGGTTTTCATGTTCAATAATGAAGTCTTCTTCATCAAAACGATTAGTGTTACCAACACCTGAGACATCGGAATCGGAGTCGGAGTCTGGGTCTGTGTAGGAATCGCTGTAATCATACCCTTTACACTTCACTGTCAACTTCGTGACACACCCCGGGATATTTGACCATGCATCGGATGTCAAACGAGCACCACTAACTTCTGATATGTATAACTCAGAAAGATGTTCTGTGCCTCTAAAATCGATTCCATCTAAATTTGAAAAACTGCAAACCAACACTCTCAAAAATTTTGGCAAAACTAATTTATTGCCAGTTGAATTAGTTGAACCATTTAGTGTTAATTTATTCAACTTATTTGGCAATGAATTAAATGAGAATGAATCGATACTTCCAGTAGTTGGTGAATTTTCAGATGGGAAACAAAGTTCAAACTTGGAGAGTCTTTTTAAGTCCTTGAAGTTACAGTTTTCAATTTTATTAGAACATATTGAAAGGTATATAATGGTGTCACTTGCAAAATGTATTCCAGTCATATTATCAGACACTAATGATAATTGTTTCAAGCTTTTACATTTGGAAATAAATTCAACATCTGTGACAGTCCCTGGCGTATCATATTCGGGATCATTTTGAATTCTCTCATAGACTTCGCATTTCTCCATAGCTAACCGTGGAGCAATGGATAATAACTGTTTGTGAATTACCCCATAATTTCCAATAGTTTCCAGTATCACCATAACACTTTCGTGGTTGATTAAAAATTGAGATAAATATTCAAAGGTTTCTAGACTAACATCACGGTCCACGACAATTTTTACATCCAAGTTAGGTAACAAATAAATACATCTACCAAGGCATTTCCATCTGCGAGGGTACTCATCATTATTGTCAATATCAATTTTAATGTTGACACTTTTTAATCGGTGGAACAATTGCTGTTTGGTGATGAGTATATTCAATGCCTTGTATGAACATCTTACGATGGTAGTCACATCATAAATCCATGTATAATCCAAGGATGTTGTTGTGTGGAATTCTGTAAACACAATATTCTTTGGAACAAGTCGTTGCAATATGAATGATAATATGTCATCACTGTCTTGTCTTTTATTTAACCATAAATGGTTATAGCTGAGCAAACTTGGATCGATTGATAATTCATCAAATGTCAAAAGGGAACTGAATTTAGTGAATAAGGAGAGTTTTTTAAGTGCTTGTGCTGAGGATGGAATGTAATAAATCTGACACGCAAAGTGAAGATGCTTTGAATCGATATAGATAGTTGTTGCGATTTCAGAAGTGAGCAAAAAACTCACATTAATCGGATAGGTTTTATATTTCGTTAGCACCTCAAGCACATCAGATAATGAAACAACCCCTGCTTCGAACATTGTAATTGTCACATGAGATACAATGTGTGACACAACAATTTGCTGTACTTCGAGTGGTAGAAATTTAAACACATCAAGATGCATTTTTTGTATGGCGTTGATAGTTATAGGTGACGTAGAGGCACTTGTTTTACCCATTATCAATCTGTTAACCATATATATTATATGATTTATATCATGTATAGATCAACGGTAATGATTGATTCATCGAGACATTTTTTTCAGGAAATGGGTGGTTGGAAGACAAAGAGGAATTTAAATGATAAATCGAAACAATACATCCTCTTATAACTATGAATCATTTTCTGTATCATCGGTGTTTCAGATATAATGAAAAGATGATAAAAACAGTTTATAAATAATAAATATACTGCTAATCCATGATAGTCGCCATGGCTCTGCGTCGATCGGCTAATAATAAAATTTTTCTTTTTCTTTTTTTCTTTTTTTTTTTAATTTTTTTTTTTTTTAATTTTTTGTTCAAATAGTATTAAGAAATACTAGATAATAGAGATACATACATCTTATAATTAACTTGCTGAATTGGGTTATTATAATTTCATATTTATAGTATACAATAATCTGCAATAACCAATATGGCTAAAAACAGCAGAAGATCCAGAAAGAAGAGAAGAACAGAGGATTTCTCCTCCGATTCGTCAAGCTCAGAGGATGAATCATCATCTAATGAAAAGACACAAGATCAAGACGATGAGGTTATGAATGATATCGCAAACACCTCCATCACAGATAAGAACATTAAATTGAATAATGGAGACAACGATACAAGTACGAATGCCAATGGTAACTTGAATATTGAAGATTTACAGATAAAGCAAAGTGATTTGGACATAACGAAGATGAACATTCAAACGGTGTTGAATTTAAACAAGACCCTAGATGTAGACTTGAATGATAAAAGACAAAAAGACTTGAATTCAATCAATGGGAAAGTCAATTCCAATAGAAATGAGTTGCTGAACTTGTACTTAAACAAGATGTTGGGGAACTACGGCGATGATTTGAATACATTGAGACAATCGAATGATTTTACAAGTAATCCCTCCACTTCATTGTCAATGTTGGCTAGTTTGTTGAAACAAAATGGTAATATATTCAATGATGAGATATTGAAGAATATAACCGAAGAATGAAAATGGTGATCCAATATAATGCATAAAAGTTATATGCTATATATGTTATATATATGTGTGTATTGTACTTACTGTACATTACCTGTTTTCGATTATTAATATTATGTTATCTTTACTACTTATTATTAATACTTACTGCATTGTTACTAATGTGTAATAGAAGGAAAAGTAGTTTTACTTTTAGTAACAAATCATCCCTCTCTGATTATATATTTCAACTTAATACTTCTTTAATTAGAAATTAGATATATGTAATATATATGCGGGTAAGCGAAGCCTCTGTGTCAAGGAAGTATACCTGATTAAAAAGAAGTATGTCATGACGACGTTCGTTGTAAATACATGTAATTAATTGAATCATAGTTAATGACTGGACGAAAAGATGACATTAACCTTTTTTTGGCTTTTGGCTTTTAGCTTTTAGCTTAAGCAATTTCTACACACACAAAAAAAAAATGGTAATACACTTCTGTGTGTTATAAATAACTATATACTCAAATCATTGTACATTGTACATTATCACTGATTTAACCTAATGTTTCCCGAGTAAAACCCTAATTGAGGTGACAACATATTAGTATATATATGGATGAATATATATTAGATAGTGATGTATTTGTACTGAATATGTATATGACCTTGGCTTTATAATTAAGCTTGCCACCTGCGCAAGCATAATTCGATGAGCCTACTTGTCAGGCTGGGCTTTTTTTTTTTTAATGGCACCGGTCTGGGCTGTCTCTCTGGGGGACTGACCGCTTAGGGTCCGCCTGGAATTGGGAATTGGGACATGGGACTTGGCCTTTTCAGGCCCTTTGCCTGGTGGGAAAAAGATTTGATTTCGAGGGAACAGCGAAAAACACGTATTTTCAGTATCTTTATACGTTATTTCTAAATATATATATATATGTATGTATATGTGTGGGTACATTGTATTCTCTTCCTTGATTCATTCATCTATTTATATATATATAGTTATAGATATACAATTGCTTTAACTCTTTGCTTCTCTTTTTGTCTGTGTTATTTACATCGATACATTTTTAGGAAACATTGACCATATACATATATACCTAGCGTGTCTATAATATTTATATATATATAATACATCATGAAATTATTAACCTGCATTGCCCTTCTACAATCACTGGTAGTTGCCCTGCCGGGTGAAGAATATGAACATGAGCAACTATATAAAGATATACAAGCAGAGGAACAAACTCCTGTTCAATCTAAAGGATTTTTAAAATTAAGTGGTAAGAAGACCAGAGGTTCCAAATACTCAAACTCTGGGATCAGCAATGAAGCATACGTTTTAAAGAAAAGATCCACAGATGGAACATTGGAATTTGAATTGCAAAACCAGCAAACATTTTACTCTGTTGATGTGGAAATAGGTTCTAACAGTGAAAAGGTTGCTGTGCTGCTTGATACAGGTTCCTCTGATTTCTGGGTGATGAATAAAAATAACACTTATTGTTCCAGTGACACCTCTTCGTCGTCTTCCTCGTCATCCAGTTCCTCTAAACGTATCAAACTTGAAAACTTGAGAGATTTTTCATTAGATATTGATACAACTGCTGCAACCAACGAAGATGTCAATAAAAAGGGTGTTGATGTGGCTGTTGCCGTGAAAAAGGACACTACCGAAACCGTGTATTATACTATTTCTGGAGGAGACTCCACTGAAGATGCTAGTTCTGCCCAAGCGACACTTGATTGTTCATTATATGGTACCTTTGATCCAACCGGTTCCGACACTTTCCACGA
Organism: Ambrosiozyma vanderkliftii; assembly: GCA_003705225.2. NCBI lineage: Eukaryota > Fungi > Ascomycota > Pichiomycetes > Pichiales > Pichiaceae > Ambrosiozyma > Ambrosiozyma vanderkliftii. Next base: position 70,350 of record PPHW02000044.1, read on the forward strand.
TAATGGAACTACATTCTCAATCACTTATGCCGATGACACTTTTGCTCAAGGTGAATGGGGTTACGATAACATCAAGCTCGATGGTAACGAAGTGAAATCTGTGTCTATTGCTGTGTGTGATGACACTGACTCTGAAATGGCTGTCCTAGGTATCGGTTACAAGTACCTGGAGTCCACTTACTCCTCTTCTACATCTAGTTCCCCATACACTTATGAAAACTTGCCATTGAAGTTGAAGAGCGATGGTGTCATTGAAAAGGTGACCTACTCTGTTTACTTGAACGACAGTGACTCCGGTACTGCTAGCATCTTGTTTGGTGGTGTCGATCACGATAAGTACTCTGGTGAATTGACCTTGTTCCCTCTTATTAACTCCCTATCTAGTAAGGGTTACACGTCTGTTTCTCAAATTGAAATCACATTAAACTCCGTCGTTATTGGTAATAGCGAGAAGAAGCACGAAATGGAATTAGCTGATGGTGCTGCCAATGCTTTATTAGACACTGGTACCACATTGACCTATATTCCAAAGGATTTGTTAGCCATGATCATTGAGGCTCTTTCCCTCGAATACTCTAGTGCGATAGGATATTATGTTATGGACTGTGACAGTGGTGATGACTACTATTTTGTGTTTAACTTCCAAGGTTATGAAGTCACCGTTCCTCTTTCCAGCTTCTTATTAGAACTAACAACCACCTCTGGTGTTACTTCGTCTACATGTCAATTGGGATTAATGTCCTCGGGTGATACTAGTGTCGTTCTAGGTGACTCCTTCTTGAGAAATATTTATTTCGTCGTTGACTTGGAAGACAATGTTGTTGCCATGGCACCAGCTAACCTAGACTCCAATTCAGAAGACATTGAAGCTGTCACTGGCGACATTCCTTCTGCTACATCTGTTACTAGTTACTCTGCTACTTGGGGTCAATCATACTCTTCATTGGCTGTTAACAGCAACCCATCCACTTACTCTGCATCTTCGCATACTACTGCTTCTGGTGGTTCTGGTAGTGTTGCTGAGGCTGGTGATTCTGCTATCGGTAGTGGTTCTGCTATTGCCACCAGCTCCGGTGATGTTGACGGTTTTGGTGATACTAGTTCTGCATCTGCATCCGGCGCCGCTGCTACTACATCGACAAAGTCTTCTTCAGGTGACGATTCATCCTCTACATCTTCTACAAGTACTTCTTCAAAGAATGGAGGTTATTTACTATCTGCTGAGAGTTCTTTACTAGGTTTCTTCTTTACTTTAGCATTGTTATTTAATTTGTGATTACCTCCGCTTCTCCCCCACCAATCCTCCCTCCCCTTTTCTCGATCTATGTCTTGTTTATGTTTCCTTGTTTTTTTCCTCTTTGGTTTCTACTTTTATTTTGTATTATTTTTCATCAGTAATAGGTAATATATTTCACATATACTCATATATATTATTATCTTCATCTTCTTTTTTTTATTCGGTCATTTGTTTACCTTTCTTAAGTCAATTATTTGTTGTTTTTCTTATATATATATTGTTTCTATTATTGTCAATATCTTTTTCCATATATACCAATATCCATATTCAGTCAATATAAACCGAGACAATTCACTTACCTAGCAAAGCAGCAATCTTGGCGTATATGCATTGTTTGCGTCGATCGATCTGAGCATAATGGCACACACACACAAAAAAACAAATTTCTCGATCTGGGGTCGTTTAACTCGTTTACTTCGTTTACTTCGTATATTACCAATAGGTGAACGATTCACTCGCTCAACGCGTCTTTTAGCTGTTCTCTTTTTTTTTCAGTGTATCTTTAAAAAAAACCACTTTAAATTATCCATAAATATACATACATATATCCTTTGTTTCTTCATACTTTTTCCTTCTTCTCCAACTTTTATATTGAATTGTGAGAATAATAATAATAATAAAAACACAAGTACATTTTTCTTTACTTATACAATTGCAATTATACAATTAATACAATTTAACAAAACATGAGTGATTCAACATCTGCCTCCAAGGCTAGTGTCAAACTAGCACCAAAGAACTTTGAACAAGACAAACAATTTGCCAGTGCTCTTCATGGTAAGGATGCTGCTAAGAGTAGTGGTTTAGGTGCATGGATTAAGAAGGATGAAAAGGCCCAAGAAGTTGCCATGGAAGGTTACTTCAAGCATTGGGACGGTAAGACCGATAAAGAGACCGAAGAGTCCAGAAAGGAAGATTATTCCGCATTGACCAAGCACTACTACAACTTGGTTACTGATTTCTATGAGTATGGTTGGGGTTCCTCCTTCCACTTTTCCAGATACTACAGAGGTGAAGCTTTCAGACAGGCTACTGCCAGACATGAACATTACTTGGCTGCTAAATTAGGTTTGAATGAAAATCAAAAGGTTTTGGATGTCGGTTGTGGTGTCGGTGGTCCAGCAAGAGAAATCTGTAGATTTGCCGGCTGTAGTATTGTTGGTTTAAACAACAATGACTACCAAATTGAAAGAGGTAACCATTATGCCAAAGAATTCAAGCTCGATGACAAGTTGTCCCTCGTCAAGGGTGATTTCATGCAAATGGACTTTGAACCAAACTCTTTCGATGCTGTCTATGCCATTGAAGCCACTGTGCATGCTCCAAATTTAGAAGGTGTCTATGGTGAAATTTACAAGGTTTTGAAGCCAGGTGGAAAGTTTGGTGTCTACGAATGGGTCATGACTGACAAATATGACGAAACCAATCCAGAACACAGAAAGATTTCCTACGGTATTGAAGTTGGTGATGGTATCCCAAAAATGTTCAAGACACAGGTTGCCATTGATGCATTAAAAGCCGTTGGTTTTGAAATTGAATACTCCAATGATTTGGCTGCTGAAGATGCCGAAATTCCATGGTACTACCCGTTGTCAGGTGAATGGAAGTATATCCAAAATTTTGGTGACGTTGTCACTTACTTGAGAAGTTCCAAGGTTGGTAGAACCATCACCACAACTGTTGTTGGTGTTATGGAATTCTTCGGTATTGCTCCAAAGGGTTCTGTCAAGGTTACTGAAGCCTTGGAACAGGCTGCTGTGTACTTGGTTCAAGGTGGTCAACAAAAATTATTCACCCCAATGCACTTGTTCATCTGTAAGAAGCCTTTAAACGCTTAGAGCACTACTACACGTCACATTAATTTTACATCAACTGATCCTAGCAGCTATCTCATTTCTCTTCTCATCCATTATTTTTAATTGTTTCTATTTTTTTATCAAATAAACTCGAAAGGTTTAATATTGTCTATACGTTTATTGACATCGAGCTAGCTTCGAATGTTAATATGTACATTGTAACTTCTTGTTTGTTTGCTATTGCTTTGACTCACTTTACTTTCTTCTCTTATTTCTATTCTTAGTTCCTATTATTTATCTTGTGTCCATATAATTCCTATAAAATTGTTACTACTATTATATATAGATATAGTTTTCGGTATTCCCAGGTACATAAATAAAATATAATACGCATCGAGTAATTTATTAAATGAACATATAAACGAACATTGCGAGTAAAGTAGTAGAGTAAAGTGATGTAATGTAGAGTAAAGTAAAGGAATTTATGAAAAACGTATATGTAAAGGATCAAATACGCAGAGATGTTAAAACCAAATTGGGAATCAATGGTTGTCTATTAAATACACCAGTAGCCAAGCAGAACCAGCGGCCAAAGAACCAATAATAATCATTTGTATTCCTTCGCTTACTTTATTCCACTGTGAACAATCACCTCCCATGGTAACAATTGTTTTAAGATAACCAAACCAGAATAAAGTAAACACCATGATCATAATGGAAACCAGTAAACCCAGACCAACCGTAGCAGTAAAAAAGTAAGGGACTAAAGGTATGAAACCTCCGAAAAAGTAACCTAATCCAATTGTTAAGGCACTTGTTAATTGTCTGTTTTCAGCAGGTTCGTCCAGGCCCTTACCGTATTTAATCACAAAATCAATCATTTTCTTAGGATAGTTCTCCAGGTCTCTTATAAAGGAGTGAATAGTCTCATGAGAAAGGCCAATGCCGCCCAGGCATTCCTCAATTTCTTCCTCCAGTTGGTCAACATTATTGAAGAAAGTATCTTTCTCCTTCTGTAATTGAGAGTTATAGTATTGGCTCTCAGATTTGGCTGCTAAGTAACCACCCAATCCCATGGAAATGGCACCAGATATTAACTCAGCAAATCCACCAGTGATAACTAATTTTGTATCACCCAGGGACGATAAGCCCGCAGTCAAGGCAAAAGGCACTGTTAAACCATCAGATAAACCAATAATTAAATCACTCATCACTCTAGGATCGATTTTCCGTAAAAACCAAGGGTTAGAAGATCCTTTGGAACTGTAGCTGAGGTCATCACCTTTAAAGCTATCATTAGGATTAAAACCACACTCCAAGTCTGGAGATAGGATGTTGTCACAATAGCTGACACTATCGCTTGTAGCACTATTGATGGCTAAATAACTGGTGCGGTTATTGTATGGGTCCGATTCTAAGATAGGAACGGTGGAAGGGTCTGGGTCAGAATCCTTTTTGACCAATTTTGATATAGCTTGCTTTATAGAAACAACAGACATATTTAGTTTGAGTAGTTAAACAATTGTTTAGAAAAGTAGGGTGGCGTCCAAGTAGTTTGAACGGTTAGATTTGTATAAAGGGTAGTAGTAGTAGTAGTTTGAAACTGAGAAAAGTGATAAGATAAGCTCTGTTAAGGTCGTTTGTAGCGTTGTAGTAGTGAAACTAGCGGACAGTAGCAGAGTAGTGGATAGTTTTATAGATAGGTAAAGTATAACAGCAAAAGAAGAAGGTATAGATGGTAGGAAGAGATTAAAATCAAAAAGTGGGAATTCAGATGGGTTTATATAGTACTTTTTGAATGATATTGACCTCTTTTGTTTAGTTTTTTGTAATGTTTGCAAAACCTGTCAGAATAATGGTCAATGGTATTAAGAAAAATATCCGGTTTGTAAAATGTAACTAGGTTTCGGTATGAACTCAGTGTATCTATGTATAATTTTTTAACCGGTTTGAAGATTTGTAATGTTTGAAAATTTGTAATGTTTGCCCTTTGTTTTTGATTAATTGCAAACCGAAAAAAAAAATGTTGTATAATATGAAGAGGTATCTTCTTTTTCTTGAAATGTTTGGCACTAAATAGATCTATATAACTAACGTCAATTGAAACCCAGGAGGAGGAACAAGTTGTATTAATAAATAGTTATAGAAAAAGTAATAGATGGATATCAATAGGAAAAAAAAAAGGGAAGTTAAAGATATAAAAAGTTTTTGGTTTAATTTTCAAAATAAAATAATAATAAAAAAAAACAATCCCAAGAAGAAGGATCCTCCACCGGTCAATCAAATCAAATCAAATAGTCAACCTGTAAGTCATTTGGCATAATAACACCAACACGCTATATAATAATAAGGAAAAGTAATCCCAAACAATAAAAAATATTTAAACGATATAGTAAATAGCATATAAAGTATGCTCTAAAAAATAAAGTGCACATCATCGGTGTACACAGCCGGAAAAATCTAACTCCGAAAAGCTAGCTGATACAGCCAATCACAGGTAGATAATAAGTAAGCAATTATTACTTTTGAATACATCTGTGCACTAGTTGGTCACGTGAGTCTATATTCAAGAGGGTATCTATTAGAACTAGTATCTACTCCAAATCTGACTGTCATTCTTATCCTAGGTGCATTTCACTGATGCATCTCTTTAATACGTGCCACTTTTAAACTGTATCGGTATCGGTATTACCAATTGATACTTATGTGCAAGAATATTAACTAACTTGGGTATTTTGCAATACGATTGTTGTTTAATTTTTGACTATTTAAGGATTATCTCAAAATTACGAAACAATTACACATATGCACTCACACATGTAACCACACATGTAATGACACATGCATAAATTAAGTTGATCTAAATTATTCTCATTCATAATATATATATTTCTATATATTCTAACTTTTTTGTGGGAGTGAAATGGGCATATATATGTATAAGTTATATATATTCATTCTCCTGTAATTTCAACTATATGTATAAGACTATATATGTTTCATACTATTTGGTATATATCTGTACTACTGCTTCTCTGCTATATAATATCTGATATCTGCGATCCATTGTCTTACTATCGTATATATTTATTCCTTTCCTCATTGAAATATACGTATCTTCCAGGATCTTGAGTTCAATCAAGAAATACATTACACTAATAAGATGGTAAGAAGTATGTTTAAATCAATTTTCTAAGGGTTAATATACACATACCAACTTAATATATTGGTTAAAAGAAATGTTAGTTAAGTGGAATTTTGTAAGCAGTATAAAGTTCTCTACTAAAAAGCTACTAACCTGTGTTGCACTCAACCTTTAATTTGAACTCCAGAAATTATGCATATCTTTCACAATTCCCATTTAGATGGACACATTGGCATTAGCATTGGCATTAAAAGCAGAAAGAGTTCATTCTCCTCAATTAGGATTCATTATATCATCTTATATCAAAAGCTACTCCTTTATCTCGATATTTCGGCTATCAATGAATTGTTTGTGTGTGGTATAACTGACCTTGTTGTAGAAGGCTTTACTTACAGAAGCCTTAACCCATTAAACTATTATATTATTAATTTATTATATTATCTGTGGCTGGTACTATATAAATATACATTGTGGCTAGAGCACCGCCACTAATTGGGTCCACCTATTAGGAGGCATAGAGGCAAAGGGCGAGAGGAGGGAATTACCGTGTGAGAAGGGAAAAAACAAACCGAAAATCAGAAAAAAAAAGAAATTTAATTATGGCGGCAAAAAGTGGGAAGCGATAAGTCTGATTAATTATATAGCCTCCTGGAATTACATAGTAAATAGTGCTATTATTATATAATTTATATATTATTATTGTTTATTGTTTGATTCTTATTTGATTCAATTATTATTTATTATTGATTCTCAGTGGCAAACAAGTTCGGCTTGTGACTAAGTGTTTGACAACTTATTCTGTTTTACATCAACCATTTTCCTTTTCCTTTTGCCTTCCCCTTTCGTTTCATTTTCTTATATATATATATATATATATATAAATATATACATTCATCATCCTCCCATTTACATTCATCACCACTTATTACAGATACATCTGCCTTATCACACGCCCACTAACAGTTTAACCTATCACACTACACCCACAATATGAAAGTTGCTTTAAAATTAGATAACGGAGAATCATTCCAAGTTACTGTTCCAGATAACTCCACTGTTAACGATCTAAGAATTGCATCGTTGGTTGCCTTGCCTCCATCGAAGGTCACCCCTGCAAGCCAAATACTTGTTAAACTTTGGTATAGTGGTAAGCAGATGGACCATTCCAACAGTTTGGCCTCGTATGGTATTACCAAGGATTCTAAATCAACTGTCTACCTGACATTATCTGGCGACTCATCAAAAAAAGTATTAGATTCTAATACCACTGCCACTGAAACAAACCCTGTTGTTATTAACAACACTAACAACAGTGATGCTGCAACTTCGTCTCCAACATTAAACACACAGCAATCATTCGACATTAACCCACCAAGTCACCCACAGCACAAAAAGAGAACCAAATCTAAGTCAAAGACCAAGTGTTCATTTGAAAACTGCAACTCTACCCCACTGAGAATGGTTGGTGACTGTGCCTACTGCCAGGGTAAGTTTTGCTCCAAGCATAGATTGCTAGAGTCCCATAAATGCAAGGGTCTCCAAAACTGCAAGGAGAAGAGCTATGAGAGAAACGCATTAAAGTTACAGAGCGAGCAAACTGTTGCTTCAAAAGTTTAGGTCCCTCCTCCATCAGTCCCACTAAGTACTTACTACTCACCTACCTCCCGTTTGGTATTTACCATTAATACCCTTCCACATCGCCTTTACTTTATTGATCAATTTTTCTATAACATACTCCGTTCCGCTTTTATTTTTCAGGGTTGTTCCTTTCTTATCTTTCTTTCATCCTTCTCTTCTCTATCGCATCCGCATCCGCATCCTAACTTGATAGACTACTTATAAATCTCCTTTTTTTATTGTGCCATATTTGCATATATTTTTCTCTAACTTCTACTGTTAATGATGTTTTACTATTGCTTTTATTGCTGTTGTCTACTCTTCTAGGTTTACTGGTTACCCCTATTGCTCAATTGTTTGATTTTAGCTATCTCTTATTTTTCACTTTTTAACTTTTTCCACTTTTCATATTTTCTTCTTTCTGTTCTTCTCTCTCCCTTTTTTTACATTTCGGTTCTGTTATCCCACTTCACTCTTACTAATACCTTTTTTTTGTACTGGAGGAGGTGGTTTCTTTCTTATTTTATGAATTTTATAATTCTACTTTGTTGTTGTTGTTGTTGTTTCCTTCTACTTAATTTGTTACATGTTACTCATCCATTATTAATTCTAGATAAAAATTAACTACTAAGAAAGTTTTTGCTTCTAATAAAATAAATGTAATTATCATTTTAAATAAGAATAGTAGAAGTATATAGGTATTTGTATGTGTGTATTTTTTGATTAGATACTTTCATCATCTAATTATCTATAAGTTGTGTTTTTTTAATGCTTCAAACACACCATGTTCAACGTTGTCAAAGACACCGAAAGTTGGTTTGGCCAAATGAGGGTTTCTTTCAAAGTCACCATCTTTGTAAACACCAGTTTTCAATAAGATTGATTCCCAACCATAGTTGTTAGCACCTAGAATGTCACTTTCAGGATTGTCACCAATCATGTACACCGTTTCAAATGGAGTTTCCACTGGGGGGTCTGCCAACTCTGGTTCAAGTACTTTATCATGCTCACGACCGGTGAGTAATTTATCTCTCCAATCGATCAATAAATGATGGGCATAGTCATACGAAACCTTGTATGGCTTACCCAACACTGTACTATTCAATGGTAGTCCCTTGTTCATCTTAGCATACACTGACTCAACCATGATCTTGAAAGCACCTTGTCCGAATCTCGGTAAACGATATTCGTTAGCCCAGACAAAATCATTGTTGGAAAAGATAATTGGAATTGATGGGTCTGAGGAGACATAGTCTCTAGCGGTACCTAGTCGTCCATCTTTGGAGTTTAATAGTTCTTCAATGATTTGTGAATCACTGCCCATGTCGCGTGGATCATTAAACACTAGAATCAAGTCGATTGGCTTGTTCAATGAATGATCTGGGTTGACATTTGCAGCCACGGAGACCTTAGCCTCCTTGGGATCCAACGCCCACTCAGCCACCTCGTCTGGAGTGTAGTTATGGAATGGCCAGATATTAGGATTTGATTTAATCAAATCCACTGGTCGCAAAACCTCTTCGAATCCATAATCGATGGCAACTCCTCTTGATGTATCTGCTGGTCCTCCGATGACAAGCACACGCTTGTGTCTGTTAACGAGTGTTTTGAATGGAGTATGTGATTGAATAATTTGATTGGGGTTTATCGGCGTGTGTAAATTGAGCAACTTAGAGAGATTGTGCACTCTGTCCACTTCTTTTCTACCACCTCCATTGGTGAATAGAATGAATGGTATACGTTTCTCACTTAGGTAGTTTAATGTCTTTGTAGCCTGTGGGAATCCCTTAGACCCCTTCACCAGGACACCGTCGATGTCAAAGACAAATCCAACATCTTTCTTATTCGATATTGTAGCAGTGGTGGAGAACAACCGTCTCGATATTAGTATTCTTCTGGAAAGTATCATTTATGTCTTGAATATCTATAGATGGGATTAATAATAATGAATTGATTAAAGTATCAATTGAATATAGATGATGAGATAAACAAGTAAAACAGGAGTAAATATAAATGATGTTTTCCGTTATCTCGATAATCGGTTGAAATCTGGCAGCTTGGCTGCAGCTGGACTGGGCTGAACTACTCCCTGTCTCCCACCACGATGAAAGCGGGCTCTCACCGGGCTCTTGCTGGACTCTCGCCAGACACACCGGGCAAGGCAGGCTAGTAGGCTCTCACCGGCTAGCTCTCCGGCTAGCACGGCGAGCAAAACTCTCATTCTCTCTCTCCATACTCCAGACTCCATACTCCATAATGCACTGAGTCACGGTCTCGCTTTTAAAAAATAAAATCTCCAGAAACTTCCATAAAATTCAAGACAATCAGACATCAGATGAGGTAAACTGTTAAAATACTCTTTAGTGTATATTTATATTTATATATATATGTATATATAATTGATATTGTGATTAATATTTGCCATTCATTCTTAGTTGATATTTATATTTTAAATATATTATCTTCTTTTTTTTTGTTAGTTTACATACATTTATTTATCAATTATTTCACATAGATAAAATACACTAAAATGTTGAATAGACAATCTAATAAATTACCGATGATGATGAAAAATGGCAGTTCTTCTCTCTTGATTAGAACTGCATCCAAGTCATCGTATCCTATTTCAACAAGATACTATTCAAGTATAAACAACTATAATAACAATAATATCAACAATACTCTAAGAACAAGTATACCTAATGTGAAGAATTTCAAATTGAATTCATCGATGACTGCGGTGATGATGATGCCAAAGAGACAATTCTCCACTCACTTCCCATTGAATGTTCAAATGAGAATGAACCCTGACCAGGAACAGGATGAACCAGCATTGAAGAAATTTGCCACTAATCTGACAGAATTGGCCAAGACAGGTAAACTAGACCCGGTCATTGGAAGAGATGAGGAAATCAGAAGAACTATTCAAATTCTATCCAGAAGAACCAAGAACAATCCAGTGTTGATAGGTAACGCTGGTACCGGTAAGACCGCCATCATGGAAGGTTTAGCACAACGTATTATCAAGGGTGAAGTTCCTGAATCAATGAAGGACAAGGAGGTTATCTCACTGGACTTGGGTTCCTTGATCAGTGGTGCTAAATACAGAGGTGAATTTGAAGAACGTTTGAAGCAAGTGTTGAAGGAATTGGATGAACATTACATTCTATTCATTGATGAATTACACATGCTATTGGGCTTGGGTAAGTCTGAGGGTTCCATTGATGCCTCCAACATGTTAAAGCCTGCATTGGCTAGAGGTCAATTGCAATGTTGTGGTGCCACCACCATTGATGAATACAAGAAGTACATTGAAAAGGATGTTGCGTTGGCTAGAAGATTCCAACCTGTGCTTGTCAATGAACCTACTGTGGAGGATGCCATTTCTATTCTAAGAGGTTTGAAAGAGAAGTATGAGGTTCACCATGGTGTTAGAATCACTGATAGTGCCTTGGTCACTGCCGCGGTTTATTCAAATAGATACATTACTGATAGATTCTTGCCTGATAAGGCCATTGATTTGGTTGATGAAGCGTGTTCTGCATTAAGATTACAACATGAATCCAAGCCAGATGCTATTCAAGAATTGGATAGAGCTATCATGACCATTCAAATTGAATTGGAATCTCTAAGAAAGGAAACTGATGTTGTCTCTAAGGAGAGAAGAGATAAGTTGGAAGATTCACTTAAGGCCAAGCAAGGTGAATTAAAGAGATTAACCGAACTATGGGAGTCTCAAAAGAGTGAATTGGAAAATGTCAAGACCTTGAAGGAGGAATTAGAAAAGGCTAGACACGATTTGGAGGTTATGACTAGAGAGGGTAAGTTTGGTGAAGCATCTAGATTACAATACGAAACCATCCCTCAATTGGAGGAGAAGGTTGAAAAATCAGTGAAGAATCAAGAAGCTGCTGCCTCATCTACTGCAGAGGCCAGTGACGATGATGAAGCTAACCAGCCCTTATTACACGATTCCGTCACATCTGATGACATTGCCAGAGTCATCTCGAAGGCCACTGGTATTCCTGTGCAGAATATGATGAGGGGTGAAAAGGATAAGTTGTTGTTCATGGAATCCGCATTGAAGGGTAGAGTCATTGGTCAAGATGAAGCCATTGAGTCCATATCCAATGCTATCAGATTGCAAAGAGCTGGTTTGACAAATGAAAAGAGACCTATTGCCTCATTTATGTTCTTGGGTCCAACCGGTACCGGTAAGACTGAATTGACTAAGGCTGTTGCTGACTTTTTATTCGATGATGAAAACTCTATTGTCAGATTTGATATGTCTGAGTTCCAAGAGAAGCATTCCATTATGAGATTGATTGGTGCTCCTCCATCGTATGTTGGTTACGAAGAGGGTGGTGAGTTGACCGAGAAGATTAGAAGAAAGCCATACTCTGTGGTTTTGTTTGATGAATTTGAAAAGGCCCATCCTGATGTGTCCAAGCTATTATTACAAGTGTTGGATGAGGGTAAGTTGACGGATTCGCAGGGTAACAAGGTTGATTTCAGAAACACATTGATCATCATGACCTCCAATATCGGACAAGACATTATGTTATCTGATGAGCCAAAGGGCAAGTCGAAGACCAAGAAGGTTTTAGATGTGATGAAGAGCTATTACTCTCCTGAATTCATCAACAGAATTGATGAGGTTGTTGTGTTCAACAAGCTATCCAAGGTTGCATTGAGAAACATTGTTGATTTGAGATTGGATGAACTACAAGAGAGATTAGTCGACAGAAGAATCGAGATTGAACTAACGGATGCCGCCAAGGATTGGTTAACTGAGAATGGATATGAACCACAATACGGTGCTAGACCATTGAACAGATTGATCAAGAGAAAGTTGTTGAATCCAATGAGTATATTGATGTTGAAGGGTGACATTAAGAATGGCATGGATATTGAAGTTGATGTCAAGGGTGGTGATTTGACAATCACTCCAAAGGCCAAAGAGGGTTCTGAGGATGCAGCTGAAGGTGAAGATGAAAAGCAAGCTTAATTGATTATTCAAAACTTTTTTCATTACTACCCCTGCTTCCCCCCCTTCTTTTTTAACGAACATACACTATAACTGTTTTTTTTTTATTTATGATCATTTTATTTCTTTTATCCTATATATAGTATTATATCTTTTATTCTTCTCTTTTTTTTATATATATATTTTACATTGATAATTCAATTACGGTTTTTTTTTATTACAAAAGACAAGAAAAGAAAAGAAAACCCCAACCACTAGTAATCAATTGTAATTAAAATAGAATTAAACTACCCTTATATGGTGTTTCGGTAAATTCATGTATCACGTGACCGAACATTATAATTATTTTATTTCATTTTACATAATAATAATAATAATAAAATTTATAGTATTTTTTCCCTTTTGCTTTTTTTTTTTTTTTTTTCATCCATCCCATGCAATCTGTCATCCACATAAAATGGCGAAGTAGATCTTAGTAGTAGAATGATAATGTTCTGATATATATATTCTCTGTTTTAACATACATTAAGTTGTGTGTATATATATATATATATATGTATGTGTGTGTGTATTAGTTATCCAGTGTATACAATACGAAAACAGAAAATATAAAATATAAACAATTATATATCATATGTGTATATATATACACTTATTTCCCCAATCAGAAACTAAGGAAATAATCAAACCCCTGCTCTTTGGTCTTCCTCCCCCGGCCCTTTCAGGTATAATAACATAAATAAAAATAATGCCATATATACGGATATAAAGTTATTGTAATATACTATTAATATACATTCAGTGAGTAGTAAGCAAAGTGAAAAAAAAAAAAAAAAAAAAAAAAAATTGAGCCGCATCGGCCAAAAAAAAGAAACGACAAAAAAAATTAAAAAAAAAATTTTCTTCCTTTTTCTCTTTAATTAGTTAGTTAGTAAGTGGGCTATATTAATTCTCTTAGGGTATAATCAAAAATATATACTGTATTATTATTATTATTATTATTCTTATTATTCTTAGTATACTATATTGGAGCTCTATTTCCCCCTCCCCTATTGTTAGTTTTTCCAGTTTATTGGTTTCCTCAGTTTCTTTTTTACTTAGTTTATGTTGTCTTTTTTTTTCCTCTTCATTACTTATAACTAACTCTTTCTTTTTTTAACAGTCCAATCACTTTTAATTAAACCCACTGAAGTTTTGCAACACTTATATCCCTTATAATTAAACTAGTCTTACTCTAATTGCTTTCTCCCCTCTCTCACACCCCTTTCAATTGCCCCCCTTACCCATATATATTACAACTACAAAAACAGCATCCATTACAATGCCTAGATTATCTAAAAAGAGACAACATCTAGTTGTCGATACTACAAAGTCTTCCAATAAACCATTGAAGCAATCTGCTAATAAGAAGAGAAAGGTTGAATCACCTATCTCTTCTCCTATAGTTGCTGCTGCTGAAGCTGTCGTTGCATCATCGCCTTCCCCAGTTAAGCAAACCATGTTCGACAATGATTCAGACTCTGAGTTTGATGATGATGACGTCGATGTCTCTGATGAAGGTGAAGAAGATGAAGAAGAGTCTCAACAGACTGAAAAGATCTCTAAGCATGACTTGAGATTTAATTTCTCCAACATTCTCAACCAAGAGGCTGTCATCACCCACCCTTCTAACCTTACAATTGACATTCACACTGAAATGAAAATCCAAAGACAAACTAGATTGATGCAAATCGAATTGCAGAGATCCAGAGACTTGGATTATTCCGATGATGATAATAACGATGAAACCAACAATAACGATGGCGATGATGATGATGATGAAGAAGAAGAAGACTCTGACTCTAATGGTTCTAATAACTTGTTTGATGACTATATGAACTTGTCATCTTCTGAGGATGAAGAAGCATCTTTATTAGATGACCACATTTCCAAATACACCCTCTTTCAAAATGTTGAACCTTCTTCCTCTGACTCTAACTCTGATTTATTAAATTTGACTACTGGTTTAGAACAAGTTGATAGAATCATTAGGCAAGTTGTCAACTCAACTCCACAAGATGATTCTTTTATGATGATCTCTTCCTCATCCCAAGAAAAATACAATAATGATAATAGTTCTCCTTCTTCTTCTGCTGTTGGTAATGCCACCTCCGCTAATTCTGCTAATGCCACCTCTGCATCATCATCTGTTACTACCATGAATGGTAACTCAGATGAGACTACTCCAAAGTCTCCAATTACTCCAATTGCTGAGACATTTGCCTCTCAGGCCAACAATATCCATCAAAAGAAAAACAGCTGCAGTGATTTGATCTCTGAATCTTCCTCTTTTAACTTGCTCATAAATAGACGTCCTTCCAACAAAACCAACAACAATGCTACCAATAATAATAATACTAATAATATGATGCAAGATAATGATATTTCTACTGAAGCTAATGATTCACTTCATTTAGATGACTTCTTAAACCTAGAAGATGATGCAACAACAGCAGATCAACAACAGCAAACACAGCAAGCACAATCATCCAGACCTTTAAACCCATTGTCATTCCAATACAGATTCAACCATAAGTTCCCTCTGGCTCTAGTGAACAACAACACTTCTTTAAACAGCGTTAACAACAAGTTCAACCCTCTTAAGAGAAGATTCAACAAGGCTTTAAATAAGAGGGCCTTGTTCTATGGTAACCACATTGAAATGGTTAACTCTGGCATTTGCATGAATGAATTCTTGATTTGATTTGATTGTTCCTTCTTTTCACCTTTCCCATCTCGCCCATTTTTTCTTCTTTCTTCCTGCTTTTACGATATTTGCCTAATATTTCATTACTTTTGCATCTTCTTTTCGCCTCTTTTTATCCTTTTTTTTTTTTCTTTTCACTCTTTTAGATCTTTAATTTTACCCATTTATATACCTGCTTATGGCATTTGCTTAAGTTCATTCACTCATTCATTTACTTAAATGCCTATATTTTTTTTTTTTACTATTTGTTCTTTACTACCGTTTCAATTACTAATTTTTCATTCATTTTTTTATCCCCTTTTTTTCATTTGTTTTAGAATTTCTTATTAATATTTTTGCGCCGTATCACTGTTTTTTATCATTTACATATTTCTTCTATCAATATTATATATAGTATATATATATACTTTATAAACTTGTTCGTTGTACACTGTAATTAAATTCTTTTCAAAGCATCAAATCTCTTCTTTAAATCGTCTATATCACTAGTGCTCTTTTTAACAACTTTAATTTCAGACTTTCCAATAGGTTCCTTGGTAGCAATTCCACCACCACGTCCAGGAGTATCATCATCCTTATTATCAGTAGACTTGCCATCTCCCCCATCACCATTTCCATCTCCTGCAGTTGTGTCCGATTTATCCTCTTCACTGTTCTCCTTTGCTTCTTCATCCTTTGTTCCATAGAGATCAATGTCATATCCAGCACATATCTCTCTCAAATACAACTCAATTAACTCATCAACATTCTCGTTCCTGCATTTTTTAATTATTTCTCTGTCATCCTTGTTCAAGACACCATCATATTCTTTATCTAGATCTTCTTTATTATCTGCGTATCCATCGCTGTTGATACTGTCCCCATAAGAACCAAATTCATTCAATGTTTGTTCATAGAACACTTTACCAAACTTAGTCATCAACAAGGAACATAGTTTCTTAAACTCTTTCACTGGCACATAGTTTGACAAGAACAGCAATCTTCTAACCAGTTTAACCACGGAGTTGTCGATGGAGTTGTTTATAGATTCAATGGCACCAGTCTTGGGATTGTGTCTGATGTTTAATAGGTTAGGCAACTTGGATAATAATAATTGTAGATCCACCACAAGGATTTCAAATAGATCGATTTGGTTATCGTCATTGATCAATTTTGTGATCTTGATCTTGATTAAAGTCATGTTTCTTTCAAACTTCGATGCAGTGATGTAACTACCGGTGGATGATCCAATGGCACCTTGTATTGTTGAGGGTGGGCCAATCTCCGATGTACTCTTTAAATCCTTCGATATTTCGTTCAGCTTTATCTTGTTCAATTGCTTCATCTTGTTGGCCTTGAACTCCAACTTGGAAACAGTCATTTTCAGGGTTGTCTTAAACAACACTTCTTCATTAAGCACCATTTTTGTATTAAGGGTTTTTTATTGCTTTTTTTTTATTATAATAATCGTTTGTTGTAATACAATTGTAGCTTGATATTTTATATTTTATATTTTATTTTCAATTTTTTAAAAGATAGAAGTAGTGTTTATACACAAGTAATTATACATATTAACGTAAAGAAATCATTAAGAAGAAAGGTTCATTTTTCATATATTTTTTAAATTTGCTGTGCAGCCATGATAGGAATCGACCGGCGCGGCTATTTATACGTCGATCGTCTTATCTATTCTATCTATCTCAATTTAATACCATAGTTTAATAGTACCAACGACACGATGGATAAAAAGGCTTCATATCCAATCAGCACAATGACGCTTGCCCATTGCTCTGATGTTAAGGTATTGTAAGTGATATTGACAAATCCTGTGGATAAATTTGCAAGTAAAAATATCACCAAACTGTTGTTGTTCACGGCAGTTAATGAAACGGGAACGGTAGCTTCACTCAATAACTTTTCATCATTCTTAAATTGAGTATCAGATTCAGTGTCATTGTCCGTCACGGATAGATACTTCACCTTAACATCACCCCATATAAAGGACTCTGTTAGTTTGTAACCTAGTAAAAAAGTACAGTTGTACGCAGAAACCCATATAACATATAGTAAATTGGCCATTCTTCTAGACACGCCAAAGTTGTAGCAGGTATCAATGACATAATACAACACTTGGTACAAGACACTAGTGACCAATAATCCCTTCAATGGAGTCAATGTGGCCCAACTGGTGATGTTTCCATTCTTGTAATATTTCTTTTCAATATCAGAATGAGTGTTTGTCAACTTGAATAAATTGTTTGGAGTAGGCAACACAGGTAAAACAATTGAACCCAATGCTAACCCGTTCAAAAAGATTGAAAAGTATCCAAACAAGGAAAAAATACCCTCTCTGTTCATTGAAAGCAAGTCCGTTCTATCGGCTACAATGATATACTCTAATAACCCCTCGTGGACCAACAAGTATTCATAGCCTAACCCAATGATGAAGCTTAAAACCAATGGGGACACTAAAAAGATCACTGGTGCAAGGATATTACTTAATAAGGGTAGTGCAGCCAATGTGAAAAAGAAATTCCAGTGGACACCATACTCAGTGACATGTTCTTGATACTCAATGGACTTCACACTGATCAATCTAGCAAATGCCAAAACCAATAATGGAATGGTACCCTTGATACAAGTAAACAAGTTTCTAAAATAATTGTAATTACCAGAAAACTTTTGTCTAATGAACGATCTCGCAGAGATCAATCCCATGGAGAATGCAAATGAACCAACACCCAAATCCATTAAACTGGTACCCCAAGTTTCCACCTTACCAAACCTTCTTGGGAAAATCTGGAAATCGACAGCCAAAATGGAGATACAAGTAATGATCATCATTTGAGCTCTATAAATTGTAATATATGGCTTAAATGGTAGTAATTGCTTCGCTGATAAAGTCTTCAAGTTAATTGTTAATACTCTCTTCATCTTGGAGGATTGACTACCAAAAAGTATAGGTAATGTAGGTAATATTATCAACGCAGTTAAAAGTTCAATGTTATCGGAATAAATTGTCACCGAGAGTAATAAATTGTTCCAATTGATGATGAAATCCAGTATCAAGCTGAAAGCTGATTTAGAATTCTTTTCAGTGAATATCTGGGATTTCTTTTTCAAAATGCACCATATAAAATAGGAAGTAATTGACACAGAGGTTATCTTGTAGATATCAAGAGTTGAGCCACCTGTAAGTCCGGTCACAAACTGTTCCTTGGCCATTTTCTTCATCTGAGATGCAGGAACCAGATGGGAGTCATGATCCGCAACGTAGTCAATTAGATTTTCCATATCCATTGTGATAATAGTCTTGTAACTTTCTTCAATAAAAAGAAAAACTCTAATTGATATTAAAGGGTAATGATCTAATCAAAAAAAAAATAAGGAAAAAAAAACACGTAATGAGTAATAACTGGAAAATCAAACAATAATAGAGAGAGAGTCATCGCACCGCTTAAAAAAAAATTATAATAATTTAAAGTGTTTTTGTTTGTTGCCTGTTTATGAAAGGGAAGGGGGAAGATCATGTTCCTTTTCTTTTATTATTATTACTCTACACATATTTATTTACAGTCCTTATATATAGAGAGAGAGACGATTGATAGATCAGTTTTCTAATTAATAGCATCTTTAAATATATCAAACTTTTTTCCAATTGTGAAAGATGGATGATTATTATCAGACCCAAATAGATGAGTTTGATGCATTAAAGGCTATTTATCCAGACGAACTAATAGATAAGACACCAGAGTCATCAGCATGGAATAAAAAGCCATCTCCTAAATTTGAAATTAAACTCAGTTCAGATCCATATAGTGAACCACTTCTCTCATTGATCTTGTCTGTCGAATTCACCGCTACTTATCCCAAAACTCAACCTTTGCTTACTTTGTCAAAGCCTCAGAATGTGTTATCTTCTCAAATGACATTCTTGAAGAAAGAGGCTGATTCATTAATGAAACAAGAAAAGGGAAGCCCTGTCATTTATTCAATTGCTGCTACTATCACAGAATATTTAAATGAATTCCAAACTGGTGTAATAAATGAGTCATTAGAAGAGGAAAGACTCAAAAGATTAGAAAAGGAGAAGGAAAAGCTGGAACTTCATGAAAAGCAAGAACAGGAAAAGGTTGAACAAGAAAGAGAAAAAGAACAGGAATTATTAGATAGAATGGTTGCTAATGAACTTCAGAGGAGAATGAAACATCAGGATTTATCTTCCTCTTCTTCTTCTTCAGATCAACATCCTGAACAACCTTTGTCTCCGAGACCCGAGTCAGGACCGGTTATGTCCTCATCAAATACACGTCATCACAGAAATTCATCAACAACAAGTGGGACAACTTCTATTCCAGTTAATTCTAATTTATTGAACATAGATGACAATAATTTAATTCCAAATAGTAAAGAGTTAGATAAGGATCAATTCTTTATTTTCGATAAGCCAATAACTGCACAACTGGATTATATTCAATTCAATTTCAGAACGGTCACTGGTTTTGTGCCCATTCAACAAGTTGGTTTGTTGAAAAATGTTTCTAAACAATTCTTGGTTAAACCATATGTTAAGTCAGGTTCCCCTGCTCACGAACTGATTTTAGATATAGCTAAAAATACAAAATCATTGAAGAGAAGATATGGTAAAAACACAAAAGGTGTTGAAAAGAACTTTCAGTTCCTATTTACTGAAATCGAACTATCAAATTCATTTTGGAAATCAAGTCAGGGAAAAAAGGCAATCTTAATGTTGGAAAAGGAACTACAAGCTGTTTGTGAGCTCAGACATGATAACATTGACAGGGTCTTTGCTTATAACATTGAAAAGCTAGAATACACTTCAAGTGGTGATATCTCCCTAAATAATTCTGCTGCTAAAAAGGTCACAAAGAAAATGAGTAGAGAGGTTGAAAAGTTTTGTGTTTGGAAAATTAGAATTCTTTCTGAATATAATGAAACTCTCGGTGATCTGTTATCAACAATTTCATTTGTGAACTTACAATCTGCAAGGGAATGGACAATTCAACTTTTGGAAAGTTTAGAGTATCTACATAAGAATGGTCTTATCCACAGATGTATAAGTTTAGATTCAATTCAGGTCTCACAACCTGAAGGACTTAATGCTACCAAAGTGAAATTATCCAATACTTGTTATGGCTACACGATCCTAGATATGATTAGCAACTATCCAAACATTGAAGATGATCATTCAGAGCCTGGGTTCTTACCCTTTGATAATAATGGATGGACGGCACCAGAGAGAATCAATTCAAAAAATTCAAGTATATTTTTGAAACCTCAAAGAAAAACAGACGTTTGGGATATTGGTGTGGTGTTTTTACAAATGATCATGGGAACAGAAGTTATATATGAATTTGAAAGTCCTGCGGATTTCTTCCAAAGTTTTGACAATTTAGATGACAGTATTGCTCAATTCTTGGGTGCAATCTTCGAAAACAAAACAAAAAAGAGACCAGATCCCTTAGAATTGCTACCAACAAAATTTTTAAGATTGAATCTAAATGTTTCTCCAGTATCAAATATGGTTGCTTCAAGTTCGTCTAATGGAAGCGGTAATGCAACTTCGTCTAATGAAAAGGTGATGATTGCTGCTGGTGGAACTACCGGTCCAAAACCTATCTCTGGTTTCAGTGAGATTTCAGATTCTCCAATGGTACTGACTCCCCACAGGATGACTATAAGCAGAAGTAAAAGAGAGTCGTTTAATCAGGGTATTTCATTCACACCCGAATCCCACACATATTCGAGATATGTTCAAGATTTTGAAGAAGTTGGTATTTTGGGTAAAGGAGGTTTTGGTGAAGTTGTCAAGGTTAGAAATAAATTGGATGGTAGATTTTATGCAATTAAAAAGATCAGACACACTGAAGACAAATTGGCCAAGATTCTGAACGAGGTGATGTTATTGGCTAGACTTAACCACCAATATGTTGTCAGATACTACGCTGCATGGTTAGAAGATGACTATGGGTATAATTTTAGAACAAGCAACTCGGTAATTGACTCTGATGACAGTGACTTAGAAGAAGAAGAAGATGATGATGATGAAACCGATAATGATGAAGCTGATGAAGATACTAATAGTGTTGGTACCACTGGAACCATGAGTGCCAGTCAAAGTTATATTGATTTTATTTCAAACTCTCTTAATCCTGATGAAATTCAATTTGGAGATTCTGATTCCGATTCTAGTTCTGGTTCTGATAATGAATCGGGAAGTGATTCTGAAGCAGACAATTCCACGAATCTAGATAATGAATTTCATGAGGATAGTGTGTTCACTTTTGGATCAAACAGTGGGAATGATGATGACAATGAGGACGGCGAAGATGATGAACACTCTTCTGAAAACAAAAATAAGACTGGACTAATTAAAGTTCAAACCCCTACAAGACCAAAGAAAAAGAAGAGAAGTGTGTTGTTCATTCAAATGGAGTATTGTGAAAACCGTACCCTATTTGATTTAATCAGACAAGGTTTACCAAAGGACTCAGACAACTATTGGAGAATTCTTAGACAAACATTAGAAGCATTAAGCCATATTCATTCGCAAGGTATTATTCACAGGGATTTAAAACCAATGAATATTTTCATTGATGAGAATCAAAATGTTAAAGTTGGTGATTTCGGTTTAGCAAAAAATGTCCATAGTTTACCATCTAATGCTAATAAACTAACCGGTATATATAAATCTTCTGAGGATTTAACTTCTGATATTGGTACCACTCTCTATGTCGCCAATGAGGTTTTGGATGGTAATGGTACATATAATGAGAAGGTGGATTTGTATTCTTTGGGTATCATTTTCTTTGAAATGATTTATCAATTGGGAACATCAATGGAAAGATACACTATTTTAAGAAATTTGAGAGATTCATCAATTGTTTTCCCTCAAGATTTTGATGCTCAAAGATTAGCAACTGAAAAGAAAATTATTAAGATGTTATTAGACCATAACCCCGATAAAAGACCTTCAGCTGAGCAATTGTTACAAAGTGGTTTAGTTAGAGTGCAACAACAAGATGATTTAATGAAGGAAGCATTGAACGCCTTAGTTGATCCTTCATCCTCATGGCATCATCAGGCCCGTAATATATTATTCTCGCAGCCGTACAGCTATGCTAGAGATTTGTTGTTTGGTGATTATACAACGAAGAAAATATATCAGCCATCTGATTACCTATTGCATTCAAAAATTGTCGAAGAAGTTGAGAAGATTTTTAAAAGACATGGTGCTATTCATTTTGTGGATAACAATGCTCTGCTCTTCCCTAAGAATCCATTCTATGATTCTGTTTATCAAGTGTATCAAGTTTTGGACAGAGCAGGTTCTGTTTTGCAATTACCATTTGATTTAACCCTTCCATTAGCTAGAGTTTTGGGTAGAAAGCCAATAACCATCAACAAGTTATATAGAATTGATTATGTTTATAGATCACTTGGTAAAGATGAAGGTTCAGGGCCTACAAAGTTCAAGGAGATTGATTTTGATATTGTTTCGAATCCTAAGGATCCAGTTGAGTTTCTTCCTTTCTATGATGCTGAATGCATTAAGATTGTAGATGAAATTATATCTATTTTTCCATTCATCAAACCTTCAAATGTCAAAATCATTTTGAATCATTATAACTTGCTTGAAAATGTTCTTGAATATTGTGGTATTGAAAGTGCCCAAAGTATCATTGTCAGTAGAATGCTATCCGAAGTTGGTTATAGTAGTACAATGAAAGATGTGAAGGCAATTTTGAAACAAGAGTTGAATATCTCAAGTACTATTTTGAATGAATTGGTTCAATTTGATTTCAGTTTGTCCTTGGATAATTGTAAGTCCAAGCTGCATAAGTTGATGCTGGATAGTCCTTTGTTATTAAAAGTTGACCAATCGTTGAATTATCTGTCCAAGGTTATAAAATATCTAGAAGCATTTGGGGTTAAATTGTCTGTTGAAATCCAACCATTTAATGGATATAATTCAACATTTTATAAAGGTGGTATAATGTTCACTGCTGTGTATGATGATAAATTCAAGTCAGTTATATGTGGAGGTGGTAGATATGATAGTTTGATTGCCACTCTCGCCAGAGCTAAGTCTCCAGCTTCTTTACCTAATGCTGTTGGTTTGAGATTAGCCTGGGATTTCTTGTTTAGTTCCATGAAAAGATATCAAGAGATGTTTAACAATAGAAAGGAATTGAAAAAGAAGAAGTATCAAAAGGAAAAGCTGAAAGCTCTTTGGGCTGGTTTGGGTAAATGTGATGTCATGATTGGGTTTTCATCAATTGGTATATTGAAGGAGGTTACGCCATTCTTACTAAATTATCTATGGACAAATGAAATAGCTGCAGATGTGATAAAGAATTGTCTTACAGTTGAAGACATGGCTAATCAGGCATTAGCTAATAATGTTAAACTGCTTTTGATTGTTAAGGCTGAAAAGAGTTTAACTAATATGTTCATGAAAAGTAAATACAAGCCATTCAGACTAAAGAATTTAGAGAGTAGAACAGATTATGAGGTTGGATTTAATGATCTGATTTCTGTCATCAGAAGTGAACTACCTGCCTTCCAGAAGACTCTTCTAACAAATAATGCAGGTGACTCTACATCAAATGAAGAATCTAGCAGTAGTAACTTGTCGAGTTCAACTATCTCTACGGAGACTTCTTCTTCTAATAATAATGATCAAAAGGTTATCGTTGTTGCCAACAATGCTATCAATGCAAATAAGAAAAATAATAAGAAGGAAAAATGGGCAATCTTGCATCAAGCATCTACATCATCTCAGCAATTGATTGATACATTAGCTAATTCGCCCGTGTTTACAATTGAGGCGAGAGATGAAGTGTTAGACATGATAGCAATTACATCATTGCGCCAAGAAGATGAATGGAATAGAAGAGTTGGGGGTTCATCAAATTCAACACCAAGATCATTTGTGAAAAATATATATAATGCATTGAATAAAGAAGCTGTGAAAGGAACCAAGTGGGCCATTCTATATGGTGGTCCCAAGAGTGAAAAGGTTTGTGTTGTTGATCTTCAACGTTAAGTTATTTTATACGACAATTTTTTTTTTTGAATTTGAGTTTGATTTTTTTAGTGATAGGGCTTTTTTTCTTAGTCTATTAATTTGCCCTTCATATAATGTTTAATAAAGTTTACGATTTTTACGATTAAATTTAAGGGTTTCAACCTCTTTGAATCTAGCTAGCAATTAAACATCATAATCGTCACTTGGTTCATATCGTAATTAAAATATGTATCAAATTGATTGATTAATTATCAGTAATATGTCGAACATCCATATAGATCAAATATAATCATCAAGGTAGAAAGAACCAAGCCTTAAAGAAGAGTTTTACACGTATAACTAATGGTGCCTTAGTATGTAGACTTCAGAGAAAGTTGCCCAGAATGATTGGCATGATACGCTCATCAGAACGGTTTATTGGCTTATGTCAGAGAGTTAACTCCACAGTATTTAATCAACAGACAAAATATGAAAAAAAAAAATTATTTACTAATATAGACCCAGTTGAAGTAAAATACATGATATGCAACATTATATAGTTGGATATTCATAGTTGAAGGTGTGTTTAGGGGAGGGAGCAATAAACTGCCTTACAGGCAATACACTCGGTAATCCAGAAGCCTCACTAAGCCGAGCCAATGGCGAGGCGAGAATACTTCCCCCCCCCCCCGCTAAAAATAGACATTACCCTCCCTCTCTGCTTTGCTTTTGCTCTCGCTCTCGCATTAATTTGTTATTTCCCCTTTGATGTTGATGTACCCAAACAATGCATAAACACAGCATTAACCTGCCAAGCTATTGTTCATGGGAGTATTAAATGTTCCACTGTTTTTCTTCTAACTTAGATCTTGTATATCTTTTGTACATATATAATATATATATATATATATCATGAGATTTCATGCGAATAGTAAAGGATTTCTAATGAAACATATATTCACATTACTGCTACTCCTCACTTCAGGATGCCACTCCTTGGATTTAGATATCACCTCCAAGGATTCTATTAGAAATGCTACCTCTCTACTTGCATCCGGTTTAATGGATTACTACTGGGGTTATAAGTTTGGGGGTACTATTGGTATGTTTACCAGTCCTTATTATTGGTGGGAAGCAGGTGGTGCTTGGGGATCTATGCTCGATCATTGGTATTTTCTTGATAACGATACTTATCATGATACCATCTACCAGGCTATGCTTTATCAAGTGGGTGATGGATACGATTACATACCAGCAAACCAGTCAACAACTGAAGGTAATGATGATCAAGTTTTTTGGGGTATTGCTGCCATTCAAGCTGCTGAAAGAAACTTCACCAACCCTACAGATGAAAAAGAACAATGGTTGTACTTGGCACAAGCTGTCTTCAATACAATGGCCTGGAGATGGGATAATGACACTTGTGGAGGAGGATTAAGATGGCAAATTTTCCCATATAATTCAGGTTATGATTATAAGAATACCATTTCGAATGCAGGTTTATTTCACATGGGTGCCAGATTGGCCAGATATACCAGTAACGATACATATGCTGATTGGGCTGGTAAGGTTTATGATTGGATGTTGGATCTTGGTTTTATAGTTGAAGGTGATGATTGGTGGTTTGCGTACGATGGTGCTTATGTGACAGACAATTGTTCTTCGGTCAATGAATTACAATGGACGTATAATGTTGGCTTAATTCTATCTGGTTGTGCTTATTTATACAACTACACAGGCGATGAACTATGGAAGACTAGAACAGAAAAATACTTGCACGGTACTCAAGTGTTCTTTAACAATTCAGTTATGTACGAAGCTGCTTGTCAACCTGCAGACAGTTGTAAGACTGATCAAAGATCATTCAAGGCATATCTTTCTAGATTTTTATCATTGACATCCCTCTTAGTGCCTTCTACATACGATACTATTAGAAAGTACATAGAGAAATCTGCCGTTGCTGCTGCCCAATCTTGTTCAGGTGGTACTGATGGGCATACATGTGGTTTAAATTGGTTTTACAGTGGTTGGGATGGTTACTATGGCTTAGGTGAGCAAATGTCTGCCTTAGAAATAATTCAGAATTTGCTAGCGTTAGATAAACCAGCTCCATACACTGCAAATAATGGTGGCTCATCTGTTGGTGATCCAGGTGCTGGATCATATTCCTCTGAGACGGTTGCTGAATTACTTGATCTAGATACAGGGGATAAGGTTGGAGCTGCAATTATCACCTGTATTATTGGTATCTCAATCATCGGTCTGGGTTGTTGGTTGGTTTTATAACTGAGTGGTTAAGACAGACTTAACAGATCCGTTTCTTCTACACTTCTCAACTGTATTAATATATTTTTTAGATTTATTTATGTATTTGGCAATGAATAACTGATATTTTACATGCCTCTTAGTCATTGGTTAACCCACAAGTAATATTTTGTTAACCAGAAATGTCATATTTATATAAATAAGCACATACCTAGCCTTATGAAGCTCATGTAGCTCGGGTATTTGTGAATTAGTCAGTCGTTGTATCCTGATCATCTTAAGAGTGAAGATGGTATAGTAACACATCGATTGATACTTAATTTAAGTAAGATTTTCCTGCTTATTTCTTTTATTCCTACAATCCACAGAATTTAAATTGAAAAAAAGTTTTCTTTTTGACTTGTTTCTTGAACTACCCAAAATTTAGTGAATGAAAGCCTTGTATAGAAACAGTAGGCAAAAATCAATTGAATTAGTAACTATATATCACCTTACTATGGTGTTTTTAATAATTATAACGGACAAATCATCGTGAAAGAGGAATGTACCTTTTTTTTTTCATTGACGAAATATATTATATTAGAAGATTACAGGATTATAAATATGCAAATAGATATAAAAAAAGCTAGGACCTAATAATAATCCTTCACCTTTAGCTTTGACTTATAATTTCTTGTCATACAACATACCGCTAGTTAGGTAGAAACAATGAAAACTACCTGTACCTTTTTTTAACCTGAGTTTTCAAGAATATTACATATTGGTGAACACCTAATTAAATTACACAACAATTTCCGAGATAGTTTAGTGGCTAGAATTCTCGCTTGTCACGCGGGAGACCGGGGTTCAATTCCCCGTCTCGGAGTTTTTTTTTCTGTTTCGGTTGATACTGTGTATAGACCATATAATCATATCGATTGAAAGTTAGTTGACAATCACTGTTCAGTAATGGCGATTAATATAGAATTTAATATACAAGGTTGGGTGATCTAGAATACAAAAAGAGAGAGAGAAAAAAAAAAGACAAGAAAAGACAAAAAAACACGTAAAACAGATCAGAAGTTTCCTGAGAATATGAATAGAAAAGGACAACAGTATGTGATTGAAAAACTAACTTAAAGCAGTAGTAATACAAAATCAACACCATGTCAGCTTTCATTCTTTTCGGAAATCTTTTCATCTTCTAGCTTGCATCTAACTAACCGTTCAGTTCTAACCACTCTATGGGAGTTTTCCTCCACTGGGACAGAAGAGGTGTTATTGACCAAAGAATTTGTAGCCAAACTGATTGATCTAACAATTTGATTCCAATTAGAAGTAACATCTACCACACATTCCGAGCCTTCATTCACTTGTTCTAATTGTGTGTTAAGTTCTTCCAAAGATGAGGCTAACTTTGATGTTAACTTCTTCACTTCACGTAAATTTTCCAGTTCCTTAAGCTTTTGTAGAAGCTTCTCCTGTGCTTGCAATTCTGTCACAGAGGAGTATCTTCTAGATTCCATTTCTGGTTGTATTCCTTCTGTAGATGATGAATGCTATATGGTCTGTAATTCTCAGATATGCAAAAAAAAAGAAGACAGAAGAAAGTACAACGCCAAATGTATGTATGAGTAAGAAATCACCAAAATAAATTAGTAAAGAATTTAAAGGCAGCGAAATTTGTTTACTTTATTTTATTTACTTTATTTATCAAAACAAAAACATACATACATATATACTCTACATTTCTCTTTCTTCCTATCTATCCAGTTCAACCGACAATAATATACATATAACTTTCCTAATTATCAAAATTAAGCTGGCTTAACTTAGATAGCTGAATTTGCTATAAATCCTGATAAATATTTTTTTACAAAATGGCTAGACTTTCCAATAAACAAGCTCTTCCATATTCAGCTTCACAAAACTCTTACCCAAACAACAGTGTTCAGCAAGGTTCACTTCGAATGAAACAACCCTCCCTATTGACTGCTCATCCATTGGAACCCGAATCATCTTCTCCTATAGATTCATCTTATGAGGATGTTAATGATGTGAAAAGAAAATACCTTTTACAGAACAAGGTTTTGGCTACAAGAAATGAGGAATTATTGAAAAAGATCACTGCTTTGGAAAACAGACTTCTGACGATTCAAAGAGAGAATTTGACTTTGAGAAACAAAGAAATCAAGCTCAAGGAGAGTATGAATATGTACTCATTAAGGTTTGAAGGTCAAATTATTTCTAAATTTGAAGATATGATGACAGAGTTTATAAATTACCAAACAAAATTAGGAATAGATAGACAGCAAAATACATCAGCAGACAAATATCGGTCATACATCCCAACAGCGTTAACTCATAGAAAGGGACTTGGATTAAATAAGCAAAATGGGAAAAAGAATAATGATACTGGAAACTATCTGTCTTTATTGGATCATGAACTAAAAACTAGACGTAAAAGCTTGATTTTAACAAAACAAGATTCTTTGCAAAAGCAATTTGAAGAAGATCTTTACATGAATCAAGATCTGGATGTGAGGGATTTTGTAATACCAGAAGTCGAGGAAGAGGAAGAAAAAGAAGAAAAAGAAGAGAAGAAGGAGGATAGACACTCACAAGATTTGAATGCTCTTCGGGTTAAATTAGAACCCTCTGTGTCTGTGCCATGTCATAATTCTCCTGCACAGACGGTCAGTTCCCATGATGTGGTGGATGTTTCAAGTAACGAAGAAAGCATGGATATGACAAACAATGAATTTACTGTTTCTACTCAAGCTGAGACATTAAACAAGACACAAAAATCACCAATAAAGTCTAATAAAGTTGTTCTTATGACCACCGATTTGAAGAAACATCACCAGTCACCAATAAAGAAATCTTCTAACAAGAAAGATAGCAAACCCGTGAAATTGGTGTTAAACTCTAAGACTACACTTGTACCTGATGATACCGAACAACAGAGTGGTTCATTGGAGACAATAGAAGTCAGTAAGGATGAGGATAATCCATTCATTGATGCGGAGAGCTCTCTTATAGAGTTAGAAAGCTTGGGTAAAATCCTTTCAAAGCCAGATACCAAGTCAAATCTGAAGACCAAGAGTAAAGTCATACCACAGCTATTAAATAATACAACAATTGAACAGGAAATTGGAAAAGAAACGGTGAAAGAACAAGCAGAAGCGCAAAGAATATCTCCACAAGAGACTGTGTTACAACGTAGAAGATCATTGCACGAGGCTGACCCACTGTCCATGTTATCAGTTGATCGTAAGAGAAGAAGAAAATCTATCAATTACCAATTACCATCACTGCGTAAGAAAATGAGAAGGGAATCCGATAGATTTGTTGACGCTGTCACTGTTCTCAAGGAAAGTTCATCATCCAGTGGATCCTTCTCCAATAGAAGAAACACACTTGCTACGATCAATGTGTCGAATGATAATAAAAGTAACATCAGTCGCCGTAGTTCTTTTTCTAAGGACAATGGTAAAAATGTCTTGAAAGTGATTGGACAAAATACTTTGAACAAGCAAAACTCATCTGAAGTGAAAAAGCCTGAATCTGCTGATGTTTTTGATTTCTCTGAAATCAATAACACACCTGATGACCAAGAGAATATCAGAGCAAAAAGAAAAAACTTGAGAACCAACATTAAGAACAGAAGACACAGTATTATGTTCTGAATTTATATATTACTTTTATTAAATATTTGTACATTAAACTACTATCCTTTGCTATTTTAAAAAAACTTTTTATTTTTCATAAAGCTTATATTATTTTTTTGGTATACGATTAGAATAAAATAAAACAATAAGGAAAGAGAAGAGAAGAGATGAAGAAAGATAAGAGATAGGACCAGTAATACATATCTATGATACACAACGTTGTAAAGAAAAGGAATTAGAAAAACATGGGGAGAAAACACAACAACTACAAACAAAAAACTACACTTAGTATTTTTAGACACTCATCTTCATCTTAATTGGTCCATAAGGGTTATAATCAACAACTTCGAAATCTTCATATTTGAAGTCATCGATATCGGTGATTTTTCTATTGATCTTCAATTGTGGGAAGGATCTTGGAACTCTACTGATTTGTTCCTTCAATGCATCAACGTGATCACAGTACACATGGCAATCGCCCATAGTGTGGATGAATTCGCCTGGTTCCATGTCAACAACATGGGCGATCATGTAAGTTAGCAATGCGTAAGATGCAATGTTAAATGGAACACCAAGACCCATGTCACAGGATCTTTGGTACATTTGACAGCTCAACTTTGGCTTAGAGCCATCCTTTGGGAAACTAACGTAGAATTGGCAAAACACATGGCATGGGGGTAGTGCCATATCCTTAAATGCAGGTGGATTCCATGCTGACATAATGATTCTTCTGTCGTATGGGTTTGTTTTTAATGTTTCAATGATTTTTGCTAATTGATCAAATCCTTCACCAGAATAATCTGTATCGCAGTCCTTATACTCTGCACCAAAGTGTCTCCATTGGAAACCATACACAGGACCAAGATCACCCTCTCTTCTATGTGTCAATCCTAAGGAGTCTAAATACTCTCTGGATCCATTACCTTCCCAAATTCTGACACCCTTAGCAGAAAGTAATTTACCATCAGTTTTACCGGAGATAAACCAAAGCAATTCGTGAAGGATACCTTTGAAAAACACCTTTTTCGTGGTTAGCAATGGGAAAGTGCCATCAGATAGGTTGAATCTTAATTGAGGAGGAGCAAAGATAGAAAATGTACCAGTACCAGTTCTATCAGGTCTGTGTTCACCTTGATCCAAGATACGTTGGCATAGGTCTAAATAGGCCTGTTCTTCTTGGTTTGGAACGTCTGTGGAGGTTGTCATCTTTTCTAGCAAAAAAAAAAAACGATATAAGAGAGTGTTGTATTAATATATAAGGGTAAATCTATGAACCAGTGGGATGAAAAAAAAAACAGCTCTCTAACTTTCAAATAAAGGATTTAAAGAGAGAAATTAGAGAAACCTAGAGTTCTAGAGGTTTTAAAGAATACCATCATCCTCGTTAGTATATATGTGTACGCGTTTACTATACAAAACGCGTTGTTCAAAATAGAAGAAGAAGAAGAAACGAAGAGACACATCACGTGATAATATATAACACCAGCCACAAATACACGTGACAATAACTAGCCACAATACGAACAGAGTAGCACAGCAGAAAAAAAAAAAAAAAACCAAAATCACGGCCACACAGAAGGGCTTGTGTCAGCAGCTCTCGCTTGTGCTATATAAATTTTTTTGTGTGAATTGACTTTACTCGCCCTGTCATTGGCTGGTTCAAGTAACCCGTGCACCCCCAAAAAACTTGTGCAGCGAACAGCCAACGCTGAAAGCACCCTCACTAAGCTTGTTATTCTCTCTCTCTCTCTCTCTCTCTCCCTTCTCTCTCTTTGGATAGAGGGAAAAGTTATTTTGGGTAAAAAAATTTAACACTTTACAAACTTTTATAATAACTTTTACCCTTTTACTGCTTTTCAATTTTTACCTTCTTGAACCTTTTCCAAAGACTAGACAATCAAAGTTCCATAATAACAATGTTCTCTCAATTTGGTTCTGCTTTCAAGCGTTCTATGAATGCTGTATGTATTTAAATTCAGGAATGAAAATTGTATTATATGAAAAATACACAGAATATACCAATCCATTAATACACACATCATTTTCTCTACACATGAACTTCCATTGTACATATTTCCCCACCCAGAGAAGAAGATATATATCATATTATCATATTAGAATGTATTTGGTTTCATTAATGTAATAGTTTTGTCAACTTAGATGCTCACTGCTCACTGAAATAAATCCCATATTTTACTTAGATTCACCAAAACAAGGTACACATTTACTGTATTCAAACAATTTTTTTTTTGGAGATAACTGAATAGAATTCATCTTGACATAAATTCAAATACCATACCAGCAATATGCTGTTCAATTCAACTACAGATTGTACTGGTTAATTTTAATTTTTACTACATTTGTTATTTCCCCTATTTATTGATTTCTGACTTTGTTGTTTTTTACTCGCACCTCATTGGCCAATTTTTTTCTTAGTCTAATAATGGCCATTGCATTGCATTTTACATTATACCACACACACACACATAAACTCATTCCTTTGAACATAAATTGCCCTATATGTTAATAGATATTTTTTACTTTAAATTGAATCATTAACCAATTTTATTTTAAATTCTGTGTCATTTGATGGATTATACATATATATACAATTTTTAAAACTATATACAATAATAGTTTCCAAGAAGAAAAAAAATACTAACATTATAAATTATATGATTATTACTATTATTATAGAAAGCTTTTTCTACTAGTGCTAAGACCGGAGTTTCTTCTAACATGAAGAAGGTCGTTAACGGTGCCATTGCCACTACTGGTTTGACTGCTGCTTATATCTTATACCAAGATTCACAATCCGCCCAAGCTATGACTGCCGCTGAACACGGTTTACATGCCCCAGCTTACGGCTGGTCCCATAACGGTATGTTCGATTCTTTCGACCATGCCTCCATCAGAAGAGGTTTCACTGTTTACAGAGAAGTTTGTGCTGCTTGTCACTCTTTGGATAGAATTGCTTGGAGAACTTTGGTTGGTGTTTCCCACACCAACTCTGAAGTTAGAGAGATGGCTGAAGAATTCGAATATGACGATGAGCCAGATGACCAAGGTAACCCAAGAAAGAGACCAGGTAAGTTAGCTGATCACATCCCAGGCCCATATGCCAATGAACAAGCTGCTAGAGCTGCTAACCAAGGTGCCCTTCCACCTGATTTATCATTAATCGTCAAGGCCAGACATGGTGCTTGTGATTACATCTTTGCATTATTAACTGGTTACCCAGATGACCCACCAGCTGGTGTTGTCTTAGCCCCAGGTTCTAACTACAACCCATACTTCCCAGGTGGTTCTATTGCTATGGGTAGAGTTTTATTCGACGGTTTAGTTGAATACGACGATGGTACTGAAGCTACCACCTCTCAAATGGCTAAGGATGTCACCACCTTCTTGAACTGGGCTTCTGAACCAGAACATGATGAAAGAAAGAGATTAGGTATCAAGGCTTTGATCTTGGTTACCTCCTTATACTTTGTTTCCATCTGGGTTAAGAAGTTCAAGTGGGCTCCAATTAAACACAGAAAGATCACATTTACTCCACCAAAGAAATAGATGTAATTGAATTGAATCACATATAAAAATAATTATTTCCATTCAATTTCTCTATCACTTCATCCCCCCACTACCCACTCCTTCCTTACGTTTCTTGATGACGAATATATAAACGATATAAAAAAAGTATTGCTAAATCAATTAACTATCACCACCTCTCCAATAAACAAAAAAAAAAATTAACAAAAAAAGATGATCTCTCCTGTAAGGGAAATCAACTATTGTCATATATTATTACAACCCCTAACTATAACACATATAATGGCATTCATTTTGCATGCTTATTTTCATTCATCTATTATATTCCCCTTTCCTTCTTATTTTATCCTCATTTAAACCCCTTACCTTTTCCATCCACTTTTTATTTTGTTTCTTATATATATATATATACTATTATTATTAAATTATTATTTGTTTTTGTTTTTAGAAATAAACACTAACAGTTTACGAACTTTCCATTATCTCTCCTCCTCACCGCCTAAAATATATAGCAATAGTAATAGTAATAGTAGTAAATTAATCCGGTGGGTTTTACAATCCTTGCACCGCCAATAATATTTATTTGCACGGCCTTGAATTTAAGTAACCAAAAGAAAAAAAAAGTAAAAAAAAACACGAAATTCAATTTATTTGATAATAAACACAGGAATGATGATACAATGAAAAGTATGTCTACGTAGGGAAGGTAAGTCTTAGGGGAAAATACTGTCTAAAATCAAAGGAAACAGTGGCGGAGAAATATCAAAATCATCAAAAACCAGGAGACTCCATAACCATTTTTTCCAATGACAAACACGTCCCATAATGACATTAACATACTTCAAGATCCCCTTCATAGCCATCATCATGAAAATGGAAATTTACTACCTGCACATGAACAACAGTTGATTGTAAACACTGTTATCACGGCGAATAATGCATTCATTTCCTCATTAGATCATTTGCCCTGCGACATTGTGCGATCTTTGTGGATCATCCAATCTTTAAATTTACGATGCGATCGTTTGAAAAACGAGTTGAATGAACTCATTATTAAACAAATAAACAAAGATGGAGCCAATGGAGAAAAAAAACTGGAAGAACAGACTAAAGTTGCAGATGGTGGTGATGATGATGATGATGATATTGGATTTATAGTAAAAGTGAATGATTTAGAGAAAAAAATCGAATGGATATCAATTGAAACACAAGCTGAGTCAAAACATTTATTGAAAATAATTAAAAGCCATTTGAATTACCTTGAAAATGATCTGAGTATAATGAACCAGCTAATTTCTTACAAGAATGCCACAGAACAGAGTAACGAAAGAAATTGGAACCAATTTTGCAAATTTAAAAGAAA
The DNA here is from genome assembly GCA_003705225.2 of Ambrosiozyma vanderkliftii. Taxonomy (NCBI): domain Eukaryota; kingdom Fungi; phylum Ascomycota; class Pichiomycetes; order Pichiales; family Pichiaceae; genus Ambrosiozyma; species Ambrosiozyma vanderkliftii. The sequence continues at coordinate 105,772 of PPHW02000044.1, forward strand.
CTTCATAAAGACCATTACACAGGACAACAACGAATCACTACCTCCTCCTTCCTCATCGGAATACTCATCACCAAGTAAAAGCCCGACTGCTGACTATGAAGAAATGAAGAAAAGAGGTAGACGAAGTGCCACACCTAGAAATGGGGGATTGAAAATTAAACTGAACCTGGCAACTCATAACAAAAAGAAAAGACTTAAGCTCAATAAACTTGGAAAGAAGAACGCTGAATTACAACTAGCACAAGGGCAACAAGGCATTGTGAAGAAGAGAGGTAGGGGCCGTCCCAGAAAGGATGCGACATTACAATTACTTCAACCTGAATCTAAACCTTTACCTTCACCACAAGTTGCAATTAAAACAAATCCTCAACCTCAACCCCAGCCGCAACTGGAACCAGAACCTCAACTCCAACCTGAAGCTGCAATTGTTCATGAAGAGGACGACAAGGAACTGTATTGTTTTTGTCATGGCCCTTCATTTGGTAAAATGGTGGCCTGTGATAACACTAAATGCAAGATTGAATGGTTCCATTATAAATGTGTTGGCTTGGTTAAAGCTCCTGAAGGGAAGTGGTTTTGCTCTAAGGAATGCCACGATGATTTCTACAATAGAATAAAGAAAAAGAAAAAGAGATCTCGATCTGGCTGGTGATTTTTCAAATTTGTATATTTTTGTATTAGTATTACATATGTGTATTTTAATGGATGTATATTTTAAATTTTAATGGTAGTAATAGTACTTGACCTACAGATCTATAGATCTATATCGGCATTGCCCGAAAATTAGTTAAAATCAAAAAAAGAAAAAAAAAGAAATAAAAAATATACCCGAGAAAATATCCGTGATTCTACAGTCATTATAGTGTCTCCTGATAAAATGACGAGAAATATAATCAAATTGACCTTTTAAAACACTCATCATCTCTCTCAGAAACCTTTAGAAAACACTAAATGATACATGCAAATAAACAATTGAATAAATTCCTCAATGCCTCTCACTTCTCACCAAGAATAACAACAGTAAGGCTTAAACCAGGATTCGTGATGGATTTCCAGATGCGTTATCAATCTACCATCATCAAGCCAAATGGAGTACCAAATAACCTAGATCCCATCCCTCATAAACCTATACTTATCACATTAGATGCTTATGATACTATCTATACACCAGTGAAATCAATTGCGATTCAGTACAATGATATAACAAAGAAATATGGTATTGATCTTCCGTTTCCTGAAGTCAAATCCAGGTTTAATAAAGTATTTGAGGAAGTTGCCACTACATACCCAAATTATGGTAAGGCAAAGGGAATTTCTGTTTATGATTTTTGGAAGATTCTACTCACAGAAATGTATTCTCCATATCTAGATAGGACAATACTGAAACAGGGGAAAACAACTTTATTGACCCCTGACCAGGAGGGGAACTTTGATAAAATGATCCATGAGATAATGATATACTTCCGAACAAGAAATGCATACAAGATATTCCCAGATTTGATACCCTTCTTAAAGAAAGCCAAGAATAACAATGTCTTTCTATGTGTTGCTTCAAATGCTGATTCTGACGTCACTAAGCTAATAATCCATGAGTTTCAACTATCTGAGTACTTTAGCGAAGACAGTATTTACTTGAGTTACGATTTAGAAGTGTGTAAACCAGATACATTGTTCTTTGAAAAGCTAATCACAGGTGAAGTTGAATATCTACACCAATTTGACAAATTCAAAAACATCACTGGGGATCAATTGAAACATGCATCTTGGCATATTGGTGATGAGTACAAAAAAGACGTTGCTTGTGGTTCACAAGTAGATGGAATTGGTTCTATTTTGTTAGATAGGGACCACACCAGTGGGTTCTTAGAAAAGGGAGAAAGTGTACACAAGGTTAATGACAAATTCTATGTTGTCGACTCACTAGATAAGTTAGATTGGCTATTTGGATTCACCGAAGAATGAATAATTACTATATTTTTATTTTTTCAGGGAATACAATTAATATAATATAAATCAGTTGATTGTAAATTCAAAAAATCAAAACTTAAAATAACATCCAAACACACAAACAAAGCAGTAGAAACAAAACCGCTGCAGTAATCATTGCTGTCCCCACTTTATCCCTCTTTCTAATGGTTTTATCATTCGCATTACGTGTGCTCTTACTGTCTAATCCTGCATTTGCATTACCTTCTGATGTACCACCAGTGGTGTTGGATAATGGAGCAGAATATTTCTGAACCAAGGAACTTTGGATAATCTCTAGTGCAGAAATCTGTTCCCCCAAACCATAGTATCCATCCCATCCTGAGTAGGTCCAATCCAAACCACAGGTGACGCCATCACTACCACCGGAGCATGATTGGGCAGCTGCAGCTGCAGAAGTTTCCAAAATATCCATGATATCATCGGAGTACTTGGGTGCCAACCTAGCAGTGGCAGCTAAACATCTTGAGTAGATGGATTTGAAGGATC
>PPHW02000045.1:0-65236 GCA_003705225.2 Ambrosiozyma vanderkliftii
TCAAATCCATTTCTAAATGAAAAAAAAAAAGGAGAAAAATAGTTAGTCTTTTCCTTTCATTATTATTATAATATATATATGTATATATCATCTTAAGTTTACTCCATCTTTTTTTGTCTATTCAAGAGGAAATTAAAACCTGAAAGAGAATTAAAAAAAAAAGAAAAAGAAAATAGATCAATCCCCCCTTTTCTGTTTTTCTTTGACCTATTTATTTGTTTTATTTATACATATATTTTCCTTCAATCCTTCTGTACTCCCTCCCTCTCATCATCTTGCATTGAAAAGGTAGCTAACAACAACATACAGCATATATCATCATCATCATGTTAGCTTCATCTTCTATAAGGGCCAATATGGCTAGAAGATCCATAGCGAGAGCTTTATCCAGTTCCACTTCTTCATCATCATTCTCTATAACACATTCAGCATCATCAATTGCAACAGCATCCAACATAGCTAGATTCACAGCCACCACAGCTATACGTTACAAATCATCATCCTCTGCTAGTGCCTTAAAGGCTGCTTCAAAGAGACCACAACCTGCTCCTTCCTTTGACACCTCTGCTGAACCAGCTGAGTTGAAGAAGACTAAGAACAGTAACAACCGTAACAATGTCAAGATGGATGCATCCCTCATTGGCTTAACCGGTGGTGAAATCTTTCACGAAATGATGAAGAGACACAACGTTGACACCATCTTTGGTTACCCAGGTGGTGCCATCTTGCCTGTGTACGATGCCATCTACAACTCTCCTAACTTTAAGTTTATCCTTCCAAGACACGAGCAAGGTGCCGGTCACATGGCTGAGGGTTACGCTAGAGCCAGTGGTAAACCAGGTGTCGTTTTAGTCACATCTGGTCCTGGTGCCACTAACGTTATCACCCCAATGGCTGATGCCCTGGCCGATGGTGTCCCATTAGTGGTGTTCACCGGTCAAGTGCCAACCAATGCCATTGGTACCGATGCCTTCCAAGAAGCTGATGTCGTTGGTATCTCTAGATCATGTACCAAATGGAACGTGATGGTTAAAAACGTTGCTGAACTGCCAAGAAGAATAAATGAAGCATTCGAAATCGCCACCTCTGGTAGACCAGGTCCTGTCTTGGTTGATCTGCCAAAGGATGTCACTGCAGCTGTTTTAAAACAAGCCATCCCAATCAAGTCAACCATCCCTTCAGTGACCTTGAAAAAGATCTCCGCCCCTGAAACCACAGAATACACCGCTAAATGTATAAAGAGAGCTGCTGCCTTATTAAACAAAGCCAAGAAGCCTATCTTGTACGTTGGTGCAGGTATCTTAAACTCCCCAGATGGTCCAGCAAGATTAAGGGAATTGTCCGAAAAGGCTCAAATCCCAGTGACAACTACTTTACAAGGTTTAGGTGCCTTTGATCAAACAGATGAAAAGTCATTGGATATGTTGGGTATGCACGGTTCTGCCGTTGCTAACTTGGCCATTCAACACGCCGATTTGATCATTGCCCTAGGTGCCAGATTCGATGATAGAGTCACTGGTAACGTTGCCAAGTTTGCTCCAGCTGCTAAATTGGCTGCATCCAAACACAGAGGTGGTATCATCCATTTCGAAATCTCCCCAAAGAACATCAACAAGGTTGTCGAGGCCACTGAAGCCATCGAGGGAGATGTCACTACAAACTTGGAATATTTCAATGATATTATCACCAAGGTTGAATCTAGACCAGAATGGTTTGGTGAAATCAGCAAATGGAAAAAGAAATACCCATACTCATACCAAGTGGAAACCCCAGGCTCAGCTATCAAGCCTCAAACTCTATTAAGAGAAATCTCTAAGCAAGCTCATGAACTATCAAAGGAGGTTATCGTCACCACAGGTGTCGGTCAACATCAAATGTGGGCCGCTCAACATTTCACATGGAGAAAACCAAGAACATTCATCACCTCTGGTGGTTTAGGTACTATGGGTTACGGTTTGCCAGCAGCCATTGGTGCTCAAATTGCCAAGCCAGATGCCGTTGTCATTGACATTGACGGTGATGCATCCTTCAACATGACCTTGATGGAATTGTCCTCCGCCGTGCAAGCTAATGCCCCAGTGAAGATTGTCGTCCTGAACAATGAAGAACAAGGTATGGTGACCCAATGGCAATCTCTATTCTACGAAAACAGATACTCCCACACACATCAAACTAACCCAGACTTTGTCAAGGTGGCTGAAGCCATGGGCTTGAAGGCTATGAGAGTGGCCAAGCAAGAAGACATGAAGGCCACCGTTTCCGAGTTCTTAGACTATGATCAAGGTCCAATCTTATTAGAAGTCATCGTTGAAAAGAAGGTGCCTGTCTTGCCTATGGTTCCAGCTGGTAAGGGTCTACATGAATTTATCGAATTCGACCCAGAAGTGGAAAGACAACAAGCTGAAATTAGACACAAGAGAACAAATGGTAAGCATTAAATATTGATTGATTGATTGTTGTTTTTTTTTGCTTATTTATCTATAAAGAATTAAAAAAAAACCTCCAAAAAAAAAATTAATAATAATAAAGAACTCTCTCTGTCTTCTTTTTCATGTTTATTATTATGTATCTAGTTATGTCTTGTCATTAGTTTTATGTTCTGAACAATTTCCCCAGTCATTATAAACTCTTCTACTATTCTTCTTCTCCTACTTTTATTTCCTCCCTCTTTTTTATTTCCTCTTATGATTTGTGTGATTTTTCCTAACTTATATACATATTTTTTCCCCGTCTACCTCTTCTCTACCTCTCCCCTAACTTTATTGATTTTGTTTTAATTTAAAGGTTTACAAAAATAGTTTTGATTTTTTAAAAGATTACAAAACAATGTATGTATATGTATATCGAAAAAAAAAAGCAAAAAAAAAGATGGGTCTTTAAAGGGGGATATATATCTTTAACTGCTCAATTCTTCTTAAAGAATTTACCAAATTGTTTCAAATTCTCATTCAAATTCTTCTTATTATCCTCGCTGATGCTAAATGTTCTTGCAATGTTCTTTTCAAGATTATCCCTGGTATTCTGCAATGCCTGTCTGTCAAAGAAAGTACTCAAGTTCTGGCCAACAAGGTTAGGATTCAACTTTGGTGAAGATGTACCAGAGACAGCAGTTGATGAATTGGGCGATGATAACAACGACGTGGAAAACAAATTACTGACATTTGATGTATTGATCATCGGGTTCACCATAGTTGGATGGTCAACCTTCAAATTCTCTAAAAAGTTATATGATTCGATCAATTCCCCTTCGTCTTGCATCTTGTCCTGATATGATCTTAATTGTGCTCTGAACAAATCCATAAACTTGAACTTATCATTCTCAAACGTGGATTCGTTTTGAAGTCTTCCCTTCAATTTCAAAACCTTGACGAAGTTGCTGAAGCTTCCATCTCCGATCATCTTGAAATAATTAAGCACAAATGCGTCTGTTGGCTTGATTGGAACCATCAACACCTTCAACAATTTTTCAATCTTGGTCACCTTCGAAGTCACATATGCAGTAAAGCTTTTAGCAAAGTTGAGCTTCATGTTCTCATTGGCCTTAACAGCCAATTCAGGTAACTCAATGAAATACGTTTTCAAAGTTTGTAAATCCAGTAATAATTGCTCAGCCATAAGCTCCGTGATCGGCTTCAATTTGATGATGTTCAATACCAAGTCATTCAAAACAATATCTATTAGTTTGTCAATGCAGTTTCTGATATAAATTGGTCTATTGAATTTAGTAAATATAAATTGGCAATCATCTGTAATCACTGTCTTAACAGAGTGTAAATACCTAGACTCTCCAGTGACCTCCCTTAGTGTCTTCCAGTTGTAATTGTACATCTCTCTCCATGGCAATTGCAAGTCATTTTCAATCTTCAAGTACATTAGATTGAAACACTTATTAATGGTATTGAGATAAGAATCCTTGTTCTTTTCAAAGCTGATCTTCGATGATAATTGTTCGTCATTAACTAACGAAAACATCTTCTCTTCCAATTGTCCAATCGTGATGGAACAATAATCTGCCGTGTTTAACACCAAACAAATTATATCAATGGCCTCGTTCTGGTCAGAGGCAGAACCCGATAGTAATTGTCTGTTATCCGGTAATAACACATCGAGAATCTGCTTTTGATATTGAGTCAAGTACTTACTGAATGTGGCACCTAACTTAACCAATGGTTCACCAGTGGATAGTTTCGCCAATTGCGTTAACATAGATCTATACGTTCTAAACAAATCCGCAGAGGACTCCAACACGTTCAGCAATGCCTCAGAGTGTTCATCGGTGACACCAGATTTCTTTAACATTTTATCTGGATGCATAAACTCCAGAAACTTCTTATCTATTATAGTTCCCTGGTAGTTGATCCAAATGTTCAAATATGGTTCAAAAACGTCAGATATGCTGGAATCAAAGTTATAGTTTTCAGTTTTGAACACAACATTCATGTAATTTTCAAACTCCAATGTTTCAGACAATGAACTGATTAATAGATTCACATCCACGTGTGATGAACCATTCAATCTAGTTTCCTTTGATGTAACCTCTTTCAAATCAGCTTTAGTCTTTTCACAAAACTTTTTAGCCAATTCTAAATTCATCTTCCAATCCTTTGGGAACAATGAAGCCTGATTCTTTTCAAAGTTCCCCAGTATTCTTTGAAAATAAATGAATCTTCTTTTCAAATTATCCAATGATCCTGCCTCTTCTGATGACTTGAAAATAGTGGTAATGTCCTTCAATATATTGTTTATATACCAATTAACCAACTTCTCATGATACGCCTCACCTAATATATCTAATATTTCACATGCATCAATCAATTCAGGATTTCTCTGAGACTCATGGTTTAAATCCTTTTCAAAGTCTTTGAAAACATCATCCAAGATCTTATTTTTAAGCGATCCTATTCTTTTATTCAAAGAATTAATCTCATCGATACTTTTATAAGTTTGGAAATGTTGCATCAATTCCAGGACAACACTTAACATTTGCTTGATCTCTGAGTATTTCTTGATCTCAACTTCATCTGAACTTAACTCATACAATGAATCATATGATATTATCAACATTTGAAGTCTTTTAAGAATGGTCATGGATAGTGTTAAATTTTTCTTACAATTGTCCAACTTTTTGATGTTGATAGTCATATCATTAATTGTGGAACCCGTAGAAGCAGCTAAGGTCTCTGTGATTTTGTATTGATCTATTAATTGTGTTAATTCTTCATCTAGATTGGTCAATGTGTCCTTCTGTGGGCTATTATTTCCATTTCCATTGGCATTAGCGTTCCCACTACCAACTTCATTGGAATACTGGGAGTTCTTGGATTTGATATCCGATTCAATCTGTAGTTTATAGACATTAGTATAGCTTAGTAAATCATCTAAATCTCCCAAACTATTGGGATGATTGAAGATTCTAAGCATATCAATCACCGGATCATAATTCTGAGATTCTATATTGTTTCTATTATCGGAAGCTGATGATTTGGGTTCCTTTGATGCTCTAATAAGCTCATCTTTGAATGACATTTGATTCAAACTCATCATTGAACAAAAGGAGAGTTTTGTTGTTGTTGTTGTCTAATGATCACTGTTACAGTTAAAACTCAACTATTATTATTCCACTTATACATGTAAAGGTAAACAGAAATGGCAACTAAATTAGAGGAAAATAGACCCCTTTCTGCGACTAAAGGTCGAAAGGTCGATTTCTCGAAACGAAAAACTTTTCAGTATGAGTACACGACCTTTTTTTTTTTGTTAGCAATTTTTTTTCTCTCTCTCTCAACGCGTTTGGCCATCCAATCCAATCCAATCCATCATGGATTTTGCCCCGTTGTTGAAAGAGAGAGTATATTCTATATATTGACAACAATCTATATAACAGGTGTATATATTAAGTTATTACAATATCTTGATCTATCGAAAAGAAAACTAACAAAAACAACAATGTCACTGAGATTGCCTAGTGCCCCAAATTCGGGTTTATTCAAACAAGGTTACCAAACATCAAGTAATTTAGATGGTGCCATCAACAGAAACATTCAAGCATGTAAGGAAATCACCAATATGATCTCCACCTCCATTGGACCATGTGGTAAGAACAAAATCATAGTCAATCAATTAGGAAAGATCTTCATCACTAATGATGCTGCCACTATGATCAAGGAGTTGGATGTTATCCATCCTGCAGTTAAGGTTTTAATTATGAACTCTCAACAGCAAGAATTGGAGATGGGTGATAACACCAATTATGTGCTAGTGTTGGCCGGTGAATTACTACAGTTGGCTGAAAAGTTGATTGTGTTAGGTTTGACGCCTACTGAGATTATTCAAGGTTTCAATTTGGCCAACAAGTTTACATTAAATGAATTGGATAAATTGGTCATTGACAAGGTTGAGGATTTTCAAAAGAAAGGCGAACTGTTGAAGATTGTCCTGCCAGTTATCAGTTCTAAACAATACGGCTCAGAAGATAAAATATCCGACTTGATAGTTGAGGCTATTTTAAATGTTTTACCAAAGAAGAATCCTAACTTGTTCAATGTTGATTCCATTAGAGTTGTGAAAATTATGGGATCGTCATTACCAGCATCATTTGTGTTGAAAGGTATGGTGTTCCCAAGGGAACCAGAGACAAGAGTCAAGAAGATCACCCAAACAGGAAAGGTTGCAATTTTCAACTGTCCAATAGATATATCAACAACAGAAACAAAGGGTACTGTCTTGTTACATAATGCAAAGGAGATGCTAGACTTCTCCAAGGGTGAAGAGGATCAAATAAATGAGATAATCAAATCTATAGCTGACACCGGAGTGAAGGTTGTCGTTGCTGGATCCAGTATCAGTGAATTGGCATTACATTATTTAGATAAATATGAAATTTTGGTTTTGAAGGTTCCATCCAAGTTTGATTTAAGAAGAATCTGTAGAGTCTGTGGTGCCACTCCATTAGCTAGATTGGGTGCACCAATGCCAGAGGAATTAGGTACCATTGATGTTGTTGAATCAATTGAAATTGGTGGTGACAGAGTCACTGTGTTTAGACAAGATAAGGAGGATTCCTTAACTGCCACTATTGTTTTAAGAGGTGCCACAAAGAACAATCTAGATGACATTGAAAGATCTATAGACGATGGTATCTCCTCTATGAAGTCAATTTTAAAGGATCCAAGATTATTACCAGGTGCTGGATCCACTGAAGCTGAATTAGTGAAGAGAATTACAAACTATGGTGAAAGAACACCAGGTTTATTGCAATTGAGTATCAAAAAGTTTGCTGAGGCATTTGAATTTCTACCAAGAATTTTATGTGAAACTTCAGGTTTAGATGCATCTGAAGTGCTTCCAAGAATATACTCATCCCATGATGAAAATGACTTGTCAACTTTGAAGTTTGGTATCAACATCGAAGCTGATTCTGTCAGTGATTCGCTATTAGATGTCAAGGAAAGCTTGATACTAGACTCTCTATTGGTGAAGAAGAATGCTATCAACTTAGCCACTGAAGCTGTGAATACTATTCTAAGTGTTGATCAAATCATTGTTGCTAAGAGAGCTGGTGGACCAGCTATGCCTCAACAACCAAGACCTGGTAATTGGGATCAAGCTGATTGATTGATTGGTCACTCCACTGATTCTATATTACTATATTATTTTACCATCTCTTTTTTTCTATTTTGTATATTTGTTTTCTTATATCCCTAGCCTAATATATCATATATATACACACACTCCCACATATACTTAAGGACCATGTATATTATAATAATAGCCATTGTTGCATGTTGTAAGATCCCCCCCCCTTGGCTCAACTCACGGGGTCAGTTTCCCGCGGTAACCCCCCCCCCCCCCCCCTGTGGGGGAGGCGACAGCAAAGAAAGAAGGGCTCTTCCCTTGCCTGTCTCTGCTTGTCTCAGTTTTCTTCTTCGCTCTTCTCTTTTCTTCGATCAAAATTAATTTTGTTTTCTTGTATAGAGTGGTATTTTTCCCCTTTCCCTGTTTCCTCTCTTCTCTTTGCTTTGTCTCTTCATCTGTGTTCTCTTTTCCTATCCTTTACATTTGATTCTAATCCTTAATTTAACAGTGAGTTTCATTAATAGGATAAAGAAGAACGGTGTACCTTTTTGATTGCCAGTCCTCCAAAACAACAAATACGAAACAAAATCAAAGATATAACAAAGTACAATAAAACGAAAAGATGGCACCTAACTTTTTTAAGAAGAAGAAACATCATAAAACTGAATCACAAGATTCATCTAGTACCAACGATTCACCAAATCAACAACGTACTCCATCATCGAGCTATAACTCTCCTCAGTTAGGTTCAAATGGCTCTTCGAGACTACCTTCCTCTCAGAAAACACCTCCAGCTAACTCGAGAAACAGCTCTTACACTGGACATCCTGTGATTCCTGGCCAGCATCAACAACAACCAACCCCAGGTCAACAAACTCCTAACAGAAACTATTCAGGTACTCCAACCAGTGGCAGCAATTCAAGAATAGTCACCCCTCAACAGCCTTTGAATTATAACTCTCCAAGTCGTCAATCTTCAGGTGGTGGTTATCCACAACAACAACAACAGCCACAGCAAAGACAGTATTCAAACCCATTACCCCCAAATGGTGGTTATCGTGACGGATCTGGTTCTGGATCATACAATAACAGTCCATCTACTCCATCATCTAATGCATATGTTGCAGGATCACCTGCTAATCAAAGAACAATTTCTCCAGCTGGTGCAGTGGTTACTCCTCAACAACAGCAGCAACAACAGCAGCAACAACTACAACAAACACCAATCGAATCTCAACCTCAAGTTTTAGACACCCCTTGGAAAAAGAAGAAACTATACAATTCCCCTTTTCCTCGTTTCTCTCATGCTGCAAGTTCAACAACTTCTGATAATGGTGCAATTTACCTTATGGGTGGTTTGTGCGGCCAGAATGTCTTTGGTGACATGTGGGTCATCGAACCTGTCAAGAATGAAGCCAATACATATGATTATGAATATCCATACATTGCATCTCCAATTGAAAACTTTGAACGTGTCCCTGCTCCAAGAATTGGCCATTCGTCCGTGTTGATTGGTAATGCATTCATTGTTTTTGCCGGTGACACTGTCACTTCATCTACTCAAGTTTTAGACAACAAGTTGTACTTCTTCAATATCACCTCCCTGAAATGGACTATAACTTCTCCAGAGGGTCCAAGACCAGATGGTAGATATGGCCACCAAATCTCAGTGTTGAATTTCGAAACTGAAGATGAACCAAGTAGATGGTTGAGCTACCTTTATGTGTTTGGTGGTCAATTAGAGGATAAATATTTCAATGATATCTGGAGATTTGATCTCTCCAATTTCAGAGATCCAAGTACTCACTGGGTTAAAATTGAATCAACTGGTTCATTTGTTCCTCCAACTTTGGCTAACCATACAATGAATGCCTATGGTAGCTGTTTGTATGTTTACGGTGGTTCTGATTCCAGTACTGTGTTCGATGATTTGCTTTGCTTCGATGCTGAAACTAACCAATGGAAGAAATGTAAATTGAATGGTGAATTCAAGCCTCCTGCGCTGGAAGATCATGCCTCCGGTTTGTACCAAAACTTGTTGTTCATCTACGGTGGTAAGTTATCCAATGGTGAAGCTAATTCAGATTTGTATTTGATTGATTTAAATAACTACAATTGTTTCAAGATTATGTCTGATTTACCATCATGTCCTGGTTCTAGAAGTGGACACTCTTTAACTGTTGATTTGAATAATGAGAAATTGATCATAATGGGTGGTGACCAAAGTGATGATGATTTCTCAAATGTTTATGAAACCAAGAATGGTTTGATTGATGAATCCCAATTTAGATATCCAAGCTCGGTCATTTATGAATTTGATATGGATCTGTTGCCAAAATACATGGAGAAATCATTGAGAAATGTCGTTAGAGTGGATGATGCTTACCAAGAAGTTCCTCAATTGCAGGCTCGTCAACCAACAGATAAACTATCCAACAGAAAAAGTCAACACGGGATTTATGAAGAAGTCTCGGATGATGAACTTGAAGATGCTGTTGAAGAACAATACAGTGAAATCGATACAAACAGACAAATTGACAATGGCGATAGATTTACCAATGACACTATAAACAGCAATAAATCGCTACCACATGAGACTGATCTTTTACCTTCCTCCTCCACTCCTCTGCAGGAGCCTGTTGCTATTTCAGAAGATGATTACTCACAAGTTCCAACTGTGCATTTAGAATCCCCATTGATTAAATCCGATGGCCTGAACACTAAGGAAATCAATGTGAATAGTGCAACCTCTCCAGCATTAACTGCCGGTCTTGGTGCCACATCTGCTGCTGCTGCCGCTGCTACTGCCACTGCTGTTGGTGTTGCCACTGTTGGTAAAAACTCTACTTCTTACCAACCTCCTAACCAGAAGTCCACTCATCCTACTAGAGTCATTGGTGACGATGAAAAGGATACTTACCAATCGCCTACCCAAAAGTCCACCCATCCTACTAGAGTTATCGGTGAAGATGAAACTTATCAACCTCCAAACCAGAAATCCACGCACCCTACTAGAGTTATTGGCGATGATGAAACAGAAACTTATGAACCACTTAATCAAAAGTCTACTCATCCTACTAGAGTCATTGGTGATGATGAAACTTATCAACCTCCTAACCAGAAATCAACATATCCTACAAGAGTGATTGATAGTGCAAAAGAAGCGGATACTTACCAATCGCCTACTCAAAAGTCCACGCACCCTACAAGAGTCATTGGTGACGATGAAAAGGATACTTATCAACCTCCTAATCAAAAGTCTACTCATCCTACTAGAGTCATTGGTGACGATGAAAAGGATACTTACCAATCGCCTACTCAAAAGTCCACCCATCCTACAAGAGTTATTGGTGATGATGAAACCGACACTTACCAACCTCCAAATCAAAAGTCTACACATCCTACTAGAGTTATCGGTGAAGATGAAACTTACCAACCTCCTAACCAGAAATCAACCCATCCCACAAGAGTCATTGAGGGTACAGATGAAAGTTCTGCTTCCTACGAATCGCCTACTCAAAAGTCCACTCATCCACTAAGAGTAATTTCTGGTGAAAAGTCAGAGACTACAAATGGTAGTGAGTACGTTCAACCACAGCAATATGGTGAAGGACAAGAACAAAAACTAGGCTCCCCACTGGTTTCCCAGAGTCAAACTCTGCCACTTCAATTAAAGTCGAAACAAATTTCAGGAATTCAGGGTACTCCATCGCAAACTAGAAACATTTCTGGTTCTATTGGTAGTACTCCTGTGTCTCCAACTAAGCTGCAGTCTATGATCAGGGAATTAAAATCCGAACTGTCTCAAAAGGTTAAAGAGGCCAACGAAAGAATAGTGCAATTAGAGAAACAGAAGACCGATGGTGATGCAAAGATTCAAAGTTTGGAGGCACAATTGCAACAACAAGGTGGTTCCGCTGCCGGTGTCATCAGTACCAGTGGTAGCACCACTAACAGCAACAACAATAGGGAGGTTTCTTTAACAGGAGATTCCACTGTTACTCCTCGTGATAAGATTGGTTACGAAAATCAACTTCTGTATTTGAAGAATGAGAATAAGGAGCTTACTAGTAAGGTTGGATCATTCGAGCCATTCATGAATAAGAAGATTGAGTCATTGCAAGGATTGAATACTGTTGTGAAGCAGCAGCAGTCAGAAATTGAACAGTTGCAAGGTAAGCTTGTTGATCAAATCGAGCTGAAGCAGCAATTGAATGAAACTGAGAAGAAATTGAATGATTTAAGCTTAGAATTTGACAAATACAAGTTGTTGCATGGTTCCATGGATATAGATGATGAAGCTAGTGCTGGTGTTGAAAATGGAGAAGGTGGCGCAAAGTCTATCAAGCAAGATAAGAACTCCAGCATCAAGGCCTTAACAACTAATGTTGATGGATTGCTAGATATTTGGAGAACTACACCTGTCGCTGAAACTGTTAACAAATCAATTACGTCAAGATCCATATCTGGTGAAGATGGTAGTACTACCACTACTGCCACTGGTAATAATGATGAATTAGTCAAGAGTCTGCAAGCACAAGTTGATGAATTGTTGAAGATCAAAGGCCAGGAGGATTCTGATGCCAGTGACTTGAAGACAAACTATGAATCCACCAAGAAGAAGCACTCTGAGTTGGAGGATAACTACAAGCAGTCTGTGTCTTCATTGAATAATGCGCACAGAGCGTTGTCTGTTTTACAAACTGAGATTGAAAAGCAAAAGGATGCGAACAAGAAGCTTCACAAGGAGATGGAGGCTCTTAAATTGAAGAAGAGGGTGCCATCTGGAGCATCACGCAATACCTCTTCTGATGACCTCCATCCAACCAGTGGTGGTTCTAGCAATAAGGGTATTGCGGGAGGTGCTGGTGATGGTGTGGAGAGTGATGATGAAGAGGAGAACTCTAGATATGGGTTCAAGATTAAGGACTTGCAAGCTGATTTGTTTATCGTTGGTCAAGAAAGAGATCAATTGAAGGAGGAATTGATTGCATTGAAGAAGAAAATGTTGATTGATTCCAGAGATTCATCTTCATAATAATTATGTACATTTTTCCCTCTCTTTCTTTTTAGTTGTTATGTTTGTTTGCTTTTTATTTTTTCATTATTTTATGTCATTATTTTGTTACCTTTTTACTTTTTGGTTTAATTGACTTCCTTTTTAAACCTATCTTATCTTTTTCTTATATTCTTTATTGTTTTATATTCACGTTCTAATGTGTATTCTACTTTGTCAATCATATATTTTTTGTCTTACTTTGTATTTTATTATTCTCTTTCCTCTTAGTTCTTTCTTTTTTTTCTGGTTGGTGTTCAGTATGTAATTTACTTTCTTTTCAGGTTAATAAATTTGTGAAAAAATGTATTTGAGATCTATATACAGTTGGTTTCAAAAAGACATAAAAAGGAGTAAAGATGATGGATATAAAGTTTAGAAATAAAATGAAATAAAAAAAAGGAGGGGAGGAGAGGGGTAGAGAGAAGGGAGCCAAAATAAATATGCCATAAAACCAAAACCAAAAAGAAAAAATAATAGAGTTAGTTAGTTATTTAGAAAACGAAATAAAAAAAAAAGGTAAAACAACATTGAATTAAAGGGGAAAGTAGAAGGAAAAGGGAAAAGGGGGGGGTAAAAGAAAGAAAGAATAAATAAATAAAACAAATTACATTATTGTAAGGTCATTATTATAAAAGTTTTAATCAGAAGAGGAAGGGTCGTTATTATTGTCGTTATTTTTCTTAGATTGAGGTTTAGATGATATTTTATATTGTAATCTAGATCTACCATGTTTCACGGAGCCTCTTTTATCCATCTTTGAAGTTATGCTATTACTACCTCCGAATGAAGCCAAGCTGTTATTCTTATGAGAAATCTTACTCTTTAGTTTCTTGCTCTTGTTATTGCTGTTGTTGTTGTTATTGTTGTTATTACTATTATTGCTGTTCCTTGGGCCACCAGCCATGTTTGATTTAAACCCATCAAAGAAATCAAGAGAGTCATCATAGTCGTAATCACTTTGAATCTCCAAATCCTTGTTGAAGCTGTAGTTAGAGTATCTGTATCTGCTCAAGTTTTTATCGCCTATTTCCTCAGGGGACATACCTGAGGCCGATGATAATGAAGAGGAGGAGGAGGATGCCGATGACGGCTGTTGATTAGAGGATTGTGGGTCCTGCTGTTCGATAAATTGTTCCAAGTTTTCATCAAATTCAAAGTACACCACAGCACTTGATTTTTTAAAGTTTGAGCTTGGAGGAGGGTTTAATGGAATTGTAAGTGGTTTGTAACCTTGGAAGAGTTGATCTAATAGAATATCCTTTGGTCTGATAGAGATTGTGGATGGAACCTTGGATAATGAGTTAAAACCCTTCTTTGGTTTATGTTGTTGCTTGGATGATGATGGTGATTTTTTAGTAGCTTCATTACTGGTATCATTCTGGATACGTGTTGCTGTAGATGTAGAAGCAGATGCGGCAGCCTTTGATGAACTAGATTGGAATCTAAGTGATGACGATAAGATTGTTGTTGTTCTTGTTGTTGGCCTTAGAGAAGTCTGGAGTAAAGACAGGGACTTTCTTTGAAACATATTGTATTATGTATCTGTTTTGTATTCTTAACTAATATGCAGATGTATATCTATATGGATTATAATGATGTGTATTTGTATTATTATTATTATGTATATATGTATATATCAGATTAGGGTTCATTTTCAAATCCTCCCCTCCCCCTTTAATTAATTTAATGTGTTTATTGCCCTTCCCACTTCAATTTAACAAAAAAAATTGATGAGTAATAAAATTGATTTTACAGACACGACCCTTTTTTGGGGAACATCTCTGCACCAGAAGGTGCCCCACAATAAAAAGAAAAAGAAATTTTTATTTCATCTCCTGGCTGGCTGGCTGGCTGGCAGGCTGGCTGTTATTTTTATTATTAGATTACTGGAGATAATAGGTTATATAAATCAATTCCTGTAGTTTATTGGTTAGTGGTGTTTACTGTTCTTCTTCTTGATATTGATTGCCACTATTAGTATAATATAGGTTATATAAACATAAACACCAACAACAACACACTACAATCATGTATATGCCACCAGATTTATCTAGGTACAGACCTACTGCTTCTCAATTTCAACAAATCTTGAATGGCTCCATCTTACCAATTCAAGCCACAGATCCCAATTGTCTATTCAAATTAAACGAGGAGGAATTCCAATTCAATCACTTGGATGGACTGTTCAAACCAGATGTTGCCATTAGAATATCTAGATCCCCGTTACTACCTAATGATCCATCCACATATGCATCTCTGTCTAAATTTGTCGAGTTGAATCTAAGAAAGTACCATACAACATTGGGTAATGTCAACCAAAACCAATTGAATAAACCACTTTCACTGCCGCCTGATGCCGTCGGTGTGCAGCCAGATGGGAAAACAGAGGTTCTTCCTATAGGTTGTGGGATCAATCCGTTGATTGCTGACCCATTCAAGGATGTGCATTTGACCCCTGGATCGTTGGTGAAAATTGTGGATTTCAATTCCCCACTGTTTAAGGAGAAGTGTAAAAGAAAATTCGATTATTTGAAACCACCAAAGACAAATTTAAACAGAACTTCCTCGGCATTCATAGTGAAGTCCATCACCAATGACAATTACTCGAAGAAGATCAACAATGGTTCCAAGTTTATGATTGGTTGTCACGGGAGATTGATCAACTTGATTGCCTTGGAAGACAATCCTAAGGACATGGAGGTGGATGTTCCCCTATTAAGAATCACTATAACAAGTTCTGTGATCACAGTGTTCACCACATTTGCATACATTGATTCTAATGGCGATAAACAATTGGACATTTTGCTCGGATTCTCATCCGGTGATTTGCTCTGGATAAACCCATTCAAGATGAGATACTCCAGATGGAACAAAAACGCTAGAATCAAAAGCAATCCAGTGATGTCATTGACATTCACTAATGACGGTAGATTCGCCATTGCTGGGTTCTCAGATGGTGAGATATTGATCTTTAACAGAGATTTTGAGGATAACGATGAATACCAATCCGGTATCAGTGCTGGAAACAATAAAAGTTCAAGATTTGTCAAGGTTATTAAGGGAATAAACGGGCATGGTTCCACCACTACTAACCCTGTGGCTCATTACAGAGTGTCTAAAGATGCCATAACAGATATCGCTGTACATCCACTATTCCCCAATGTGATGGTGTTGAGTTGTGATGACGGATACCTTAGAGTGTTTGACTTGTTAAAAGAGAGAGTGACTGATTTGGTTCCTTCTTATTACTCTGGGTTCTTGTGTGTGAATATCACCCAAGATGGAAAGTATTTGTTTGCCGGTGGTGAGGATGACTGTGTGTCTGTTTACGAATTCCAATTCGTTGACATTGCCAACAATGGACTGATAAAACTCGTCGCTAGATTACAAGGATCGGACTCTTGGATTAGAGCCATTGAGATAGATTACACAAAGACCCATAGTGGATTACTGTATAGAGTTGGTGTCGCTGGTGATGACAATTGTATAAGATTCTACGAGTTCCAGCCTAGAAACTTGCCCAAGGTTAAGGGTCTGAAGCCGGCGAAGCAACAACCCTTGAAGTCAAAGCCGGTGTTGGAGAAGAGACTCTCCTCGTCGAATAATGCATTGGATTCTAATGCCTCTGGATCTGGATCCGGGAAATTCAAGGACTCTTCATTGTTAAACCTAGCTGCAGTGACATCAACCACTGCGTCTTCAATAACCACCCCTGAACATACAAAGAGAAAGCTATTCACTGCTAAGCATTTGAAAAACTCTGAATCCATCTCCTCGTTAACCTCCTCGAACCACCAGCAACAGCAGCATGCGCTATCTCTCTTTGAAGTTATAAATCAGGGATCAACCACATCATTGACTCAAATGCATCACAACACAATGTCCATGACATCTATCACTAACAACAACACCAATGCCTCAGGTGCCACCGTCACCAATAATAATAATAATAATAATAATAATAATAACCAAGCATCTGTCAATGCTACACCAATCACCAATACAGCTAATATAACCAACCCCTTATTCAACAATCAAAGTACAGGAACTTCCTACGGATTGATTAACCTTTACAGTGCGGGAGATGGACACATCCATCCAACGGTGCCGTTGAAAAACTGTCCCGTGTTGCTCCCTATAGGTGAAAAGAACATTAGACTGGGTAGATTGAGCGGATTAGCATATGAAAAGAAGTTTGTTTGGGCATTTGTCTCCACTGGTGATTGTGTCAGATGGTTAAGACCATCATGAAAAAGAGACTTAAATCGCATTTTATAAATTTATTGTGTGTGCGCAATTTTATTTAATCGTATATTTTTAGTGTAATAAAATAATAACTTATCTGATAACGGGGTTTTCCTTTTAGTTTACCTTCCTTTCTTTGTGTAATCACATTAAATAAATAAATAAATCCAAGTTCCATAGTAGTAGTACTACGATTCAATTCTCTCAGTTCTCTCAAACGAAGGAAAAGAAAGAAAGAAAGAACAAAAGAACGACAAATGACGGCAAGACGAGACAGTCAGCTATCAACAGCATCAACAGCCTCTTCTTCCTCCTCTTCATATTCGCCATCGCCGCCACCTCCCAATCCAGACCAATTAAAACGGGCTTCGGTAAACTATGAATACTCTACTAGCATTCCATTGAAGTTCTGGCTCAGATCGGCTAACACAATGTTAAAACATGCAAGATCATTTGCCATTGAAGGCGTGTACGACGAGACCTATGTGCTTTACCTACGATACATTGATCTATTTGTTCATAAGCTTTATAGACATCCCGAACTTAAAAGTCTTAAATTGGAACAACAAAGAAGTGGTGGTGGTGGATCATTGTACAAGGAATACAACCAATTGAAGAATAAATTACCTGAGGTTATGGAGGATACTGAAAAGTTGTTCAAGATGCTCAAGGAGAATTACCAAGTGTATCTAGACTCTGAAAAGAGAAAGAGACAATTGATTGAGTTACAAGAGATACGATTTGCCAAAATGAAAGAACAACAGAAACTTGAACATGAATCACAACGACGTAGGAAAAGCAGTGGTGCTAGTGGTGGTGGAGATTCTTCCTCTACAGACTTTGAATTGACCAAGTTGCAAGAAGAGAGTTTATCACAAAAGATTAGATCATTGTCTTCAAGTAGTGCATCCAACTTTGAGCTCTCTAACACCACCCTTCCTAGTTATCCTTCATTACCAGTGTTTGAGGAATCTCCGAAAATACCATTCAAACCACTGGCGTTAAGCACTATACCAACACTACCCACTCTACAACAACAACAACAACAACCAAATTATTACAGTAACGCCACTACATCATTGTCTGCCTCCTCTGGTACCAATGGTGGTATAATTACTCCAGTGATGTCTACCTCTACTTCAACAACACTTGTACCGAGTAAAAAGCATCAAGTTTTACATAAAACAGTCAATTACACTGAGGGAGGTTCACCTCTTAGACCTTTGTTTTTGCCATCTAAGTTGATTGATGACTTTTTAGACATTGCTAAGGAAAACACACGGAACAAATTAGAAACATGCGGCATATTATGCGGGAAATTGAATAGAAATGCATTTTTCATTAATTACTTGGTTATACCAGAACAGGAGAATACTCCAAACACATGTCAGACTAAGAACGAGGAGAAGATCTTTGAGGTGATTGACAATCTGGATTTGTTTGTGTTGGGCTGGATCCACACACATCCAACTCAGACGTGCTTCTTATCCTCCGTGGATTTACACACTCAGAATTCGTATCAAATCATGTTGAACGAGGCCATTGCCATTGTCTGTTCTCCAAGTGAGAAATTCCACAAGAAGTTGGGTATTTTCAGATTGACTGATCCTCCTGGTATTCCAACCATCACTAATTGTAACCTAACAGGGTTCCATCCTCATTCCAATGACAAGGACTTGTATGTGGAGTGCCACAGAATGGCTAATGATATTAAGAGCGGGCATGTTGTTATTAAAACTGGCTTACCATTTCATGTTAAAGATTTACGGTGAAAGAAAGAAAATGCATTTATAGAAAAGTTATAAAGGAAAGAAAGAAAGAAAGAAAGAAAAAAGATATGATAATAATAATAAAAAGAGAAGAGAGACAGTAAGTAAGTGTCTTGCGAGAGAGATAAATAACAGTAATTGGGAGTGTGTCCTCTGACTTCCCCCATTGTGTTATATATGTGTTTGTGTATTTGTATATTTATATAGCTCTGAGAAAAATAAGAAGCATTATCGACCTTTTCTTTTTTTTTACTGGCTTTTTATTCAACCTGTATTTCATCTGTATTAACTTGTTCAATGGTCTCTGTTATCGTTGTCGTAGTTTCTGTTGTTTCTGTTGTTGTAGCATCAGCAGCTGAATCTTCTTCAGACGGGAACATCTGCGCTCTCATTATTCTATCCTTTTCCTCATTTTCAGCTAGTTGTGTGCTCAATAGTTGATCTTCCATTGCCTTTCTCTGTGGTTCTTCAGTTTTGTATTTATTAACCTTATCCATAAACTTCAACAAGTTTGTTCCTGTTGCTGCGTCACTTTCAAGCTGTGAGTATGGGTTACAATTCAATTCCTTCACCCTTCTCTTATGAGGTTTCGTCAGCAGATGGCCGGCCAATGCCTTGTTATCTTGGAAGTATTTTGAACAGTGAATGCAGAAGTATTGGCCTAAACCTGGCTTGAATTCATCCTGTGGTTGATGCTTGAGGTTCTGAATGGAGTCTGGTGAAGATAGATCTTGGTGGATTAGATCCAAATCTCTGGTTCTTCTTTTGGTCTTGTATCTTTTCACTGAATATCTACCCATGTTTTTGTGTTATCGTCTAGTATGTTTCACACTACTGTTTTGAACTCAAGTAAAGTATGATCTAGTAGTAGTAGTTTAGTAGTAGTTTTAAAATAAATTTTGAAAGAAAAAAAAAAAGAAAAAAAAATTTTGCGAAAAATTATTTTGCGTGCGGCTGTGCAATTTACTAATATATTATTTATATATAAAGATAACCATTTTTTTTTGATTTAACTATTTAACTATTTAGTTAATAAAGTAAGGTGAAGTGAATATAGAGCAGCGTAAAGAATATAAAATAAATAATAGAAGTGTAACGGGAGAAAGAATTGAACAAAAAAAAATTGAGGTAAAGAGAGAATGTAATGAGTTGGTCAGGTACGTAGGCAGCTAGTTGACAGTATATCTTATTGGTCATCCACTTCTTCTATGCCAGTATAGTATTGAGAACTTTGACGGAAAGCTCTTCTCTGGTTGTCATGATTCACAACTTCATCATATGTTGGTAGTCTTTCCTGGCTATTTTGGTTCACCAATAGATTATGGCTGCTGTTTTGGAACTGTTGTGTCAATTGTGGCTGTGGGAACGGGGAAGAGGTACTAACGGCAGTAGTAGGTGGCTGGTTCTGTACAGGAGGAGCAGGGGTAGGGGCAGGGGCAGGGATAGGGACTGACAAATTAGTTGACATCGACATATCAGGTATAGCATTTTCATCGTCATCTTCATCAGGAATAGGCTCCATACCACTTAATATATTTATTTTTGTTTCCAATGGAATGAGTTGGAGCTTATCGTTATCGCTAGAGTCAGTGAAGCCAGCAGTTATCAGTAAGCTGTATCGTCTACTCAGATTGCAAGTTTTGAAGCTTGGAGCAATGTGATCCGGGATAATCGCATTGGAATAAACAGATTTCGGAATCTTTATTTCATACATTGGCTTGCCCTTTTCCGTCTTCAATTGACTCTTCCTTGAGTACGCTAGGTCAAGCGTCTGTGTAAAGTTATCATTGAAAAATATTGTCTCCTTCGTCACTAATGACTTCTTATATGAATTCACATATATATCAGTCTCCACAACTAATTCAATCTTGATGTACCGTATGTATATCTTTCCCAATCCAGAACTTTCTCCGTTGAATAATTGGAACTCAGATGGTGGAGACTTGGTTAATAATAATAATCTGTAATTTGGAAACTTTGTTGGGATGACATATGCAGGGTATCTAAATCTAACTTCAAAACTAACCTTCAAGTTCACGGGTTCAACATGTAAATCTTCGGGCTTCATCCTAGAGTAGTCTATTTTCTGGGACACTGGTGATTGTTGTTGTTTTGCGGAGTTTATACTTTGACTTGAAGTTCTTCTGGGAGGAGGTGTCCTTTCTTCAATATTGTTATTTGGTATGAAAAAGTTCAGGAATCCAGAGGAAGATTTTCTTTGCACATTACTAGCCGGAGATGCAGGCGTTGGAGTTGGAGGTGTCTGTGGAACCTTGTTTTTGTAAGTAGGATACTTTCTTTCATAAACTCCGACAATCTCAGGGTATTTATTCTTCATGACAAAATCCCGTCTTGTATATGTCTCTCTATCATCATTCATTAGTAATTTTGGATTATCAACAGGTAAGAATATAAATGGTTTAACCTTTCTCATATTTCCTTTTAAAAACCCCTTTCTTTTAACTGTCACTTTAAGAAAATATGTAATTTGTGCTAAGTCACCTAAATCACTGAAACTAGGTGGTAATATGGTTTTTAAATGGGTATCACTTTCATTAACCAATTCAATTCCGGAATTGACAGAATTATGGTATAACTGAACCATGTTCGTTATGCCCGACATTGAGGAACAATTGCTATGTAGGGGGATTTTGAACTTAAAGGGCAAAATGTATTTCCCAGGTATAATGCTGAAGGTCTTGTTATTAGAAACCTGTCGAACTTCCGGAGTTGGAAACACCGTTTGCGTTTCATACAGTAATCTATGTGTTTCATATATTGGTTTAGCCTTCTTATCCTTTTTATCCTTTAGAAGCTCTAGCATTGTTTTGCTGACACCTTCTAGCTTCACTTGAATGTTATTCAAAACAACATCACAATGAACCTTCAGCACAATGTGTCCCTGGATTGTGTCATAGTTTGTAAACGTTCCCCCCGTCACAGAATGATCAGTTATTATTTCAACATCAAAAGATTTGCCCATTCTTCATGGAGAGTCCAAAGTTGATAATCAAATTAATGTGTCAAAATTGAGGTTTTGTTTCTATTGCGTTATGGCCTTTTGTGAGTGATGGGTAGATGATGCCTTATCTTATCTTATCAAGAAATCTTAAAAATAGCACACACTATATGCTTGAAGGGTTCAAATGTCAATTGCTAAAAATGTTGTGAAGGTTTAGTGTTTTAAATGTAATTTGAACCAAGTGTGTATATACTTGTTGCTTAATCTTTATAATATTATTAGTCTTCAGCAGAATCTTCTAAGATTAGTCCAGGAATTCCAGATGTATAAATAGAACAATGCTTAAATTGCACCCTAAAAACACAGCTTATGTTGCTTAAAACTTCGGTACTTTTTTTAAATTTAGTAAGAAAAAAAAAAATCGCACCCACGCTGGGAGTCGAACCCAGAATCTTTTGATTAGAAGTCAAACGCGTTAACCATTACGCTACGCAGGCTATTTTAACTTTTAAAATAGCATGGTCTTTTATGTAGTTAAATTTGCATAAAAAAGGAGCAAAAAGAAATAAACTATAGAAATTTCAATATGATTGTTAAGCGGTAGATAGAAAAAAATTTAAATAATTTTTAAAAAGATTTTTTACAGAACTGTACCACAAAATATATACATATATTAAGCTGAATATCTTATCAAAAAGTTACTGAAGTTCTTATTAGTGGATCAATCATACCATATTCACTTTTGATTATTCAACGATAACATTTGGGAAAGCTATTTGCTCTTAGTCGTTATAAAAAAAAAACTGTATTTCCCTATACTCATAGTTTGGGAGGAAGAATATAAAATTATGTGGGTTATTTAAGATAATATAGATAAAACATGAATAAAAAATAAAGATAATTGGCTGTAAATTATTTGTCACTGGTAGAAGTTGATATTATTATCTAGCTTGAAACCATTTAAAAATACCAATCAAAGAGAAAATCGAAGAGTAAGGTGCAGCTACACTAACCAGAGCCATATTTTGTGCAAAACATTGGAAGGAACTTTGGGGACATACTCATTAAACTCCTGTTCACATTCTTCCAAACCGGTGTAACAATCAATCTCCTCAACTGGAGCAAACAATTTCCAATTTCTAAACCAAAGCATATGACCAAAAAACAAAACGAATATAATAGGAAGAGTAATATAAGCAGCAAAGAAATCAGCAGTGCTCCAATCAAAGAACACAGCATAACCATTTGTAATAGTGAGCAAAGTGAAAAAGACAATACATGCCCAGGCACCAAATATTTGTAATGGTGCTCTGAATATGACTCTGTCGTTCATCTTGTGGAAGTCAATTGCTTTTCTATATCTTAGGTATGTAATACCAACAAAAATCCAGGAAATGAAACCAGAAATGGTGGAGATATTAGACAACCAAGTAAAGATGATAGAGGAAGAATTAGAAACATTTAAATAGGAAACTAAAGCAATAGCGGCAGCACAAGCAACACCAACATATGGAACACCATGGACACTACATCTTGCAAATATCTGAGGTAATTGATGATCAATGGCCATAGAGTGTAACGTTCTTGAAGCAGCAAACATCAAAGAGTTACCACATGAGAATGCAGAGGTTAAAATAACAGCATTAATGATATGATTCAAAGCTGGGATCCCAAAATTTTGAATACCAATAACAAATGGGGATGCAGCAGCACCTGAATCCCCTGCATCAATTGCAGACATTAATTTTGAATCATTGTGAGCAACAATGATACCTATAGTAAGTGGGCCAAAGAAATAAAAGAATATTAATCTATAAATGAACCTTCTTGTTGCTTTAGGTAAGTTATATCTAGGTTGTTCAGATTCAGCTGCCACACATGTAATCAATTCTGGGGCTAAAACAAATGCAAAACCAGCCTTAATCACTCCTGTCCAACAATCTAAGAATCTTGCAGTATTACCTGAAGCTAAATGTTCTGTAAATGAGCCTGGATGTTTCCAGTAATGAAAACCTAAGACCCCGTTTGAACGCGGAGCACCACCAAAGAAAATAACAACACCCAATATAATCAAACCAGTAATTGTAATCAACTTAATTGATCCAATCCAGAATTCAACTTCACCAAAGAAACCAACTGCTAAGAAATTTAAAACAACCATAGAAACCCAGAAAATGCTAATCCAGACAGCAACATTGATATTGTCATTCCAGTATTGGATAACGAAGGCAGATGCAGATATTTCCGCAGGAACAATTAAAGCTTGGGCATAGAATAAATTCAGGCCAGCAGCGAAGGATAATGATCTATTACCAGTATATCTTTCACATAATGCATACATGGTAGCCTTACCAGAGGCTGGGATATAAGTCACCATTTCGGCAAGCATGTTCATGATAAACCAGATAAAGATACATAATATTCCATAACCAGTAAGTAATCCAGCCGGACCACATGTAGATAAAGCCGAGCCTGAACCAACAAATAAACCTGTACCAATAGAACCAGCTAAGGAGATAATTTGAATGTGTCTTCTCTTTAAACCTCTTTTCGTTTCAGTGTTGTATTTATTCTGTTGGAATGAAGAACCGACTTCTTCAACCTCAACAGTAAGATCAGATTTAATTGTATTTAGTTTAATATCTGATGAACTCATTTGATTAAGTATAAATTGTCTTCTCATTTAGTCTAGTTAAATAAAAATGTTAATACCCGTTATTAAAAATAGGTAAATTGATGGAAAAATAGTAAAGCATTTATATATTATTCTCGAGGGGAGCAACTTTTAATTACAAATAAAATTTTCATAGTGTTACATGGGTTAATGAACAAAATACCTTTATAGTGTCTATCATTAGTTGTATTCTAAAATAATTGGACAATTAACTTATCTTACTTGATATATTTTATCTTTAGGTGTATCTTGCAAATAGGCCTCAGTTAATATTTTTTTCCCGCACCAAGCCTTATCAGCTTGGGTGGGTTTTACCCTTTTTGGTAAGTTTCTAGCTACTCGTAATAGTGATTAATCATAACATCCATAACTTGTAGTTATCACAATATTGGTAAACACAGTTTTATAAAAAAGTAGATTTGTACTTCAATTTTATAACTAGCTGACAAAAATATTCAGGCTATTATCGATTTGATTTTTTTTCATCCAGTAGTATCATCTATAGTTAAACAACTTATAAAATCATGAAAGACATAACATTCTCTAATATTAAAAGAGTTCTAATTGCAAACAGAGGTGAAATTGCATGCCGTATCATCAAGACATGCAAATCTTACAATCTAACCTCAGTTGTAATTTATTCAAAGGAAGATATGGATTCAATGCATGTTAGTGAAGCAGACGAAGCAGTTTTATTATCAGGAGTTGGAGCCCAAGCATATATTAACGTTGAAGAAATTGTTAAGATTTCTAAAGAGCAAAATACTGAAGTTGTCATTCCTGGTTATGGATTTCTTTCCGAAAATGCTGAATTTGCTCGTTTATTGGAGGCTAATGGTATTGCATTTGCTGGACCAACTGCAGAATCAGTGGAACAGTTTGGTTTAAAGCATTTGGCAAGAAAGATTGCTATTGATTGTGAAGTCCCAGTTCTTCCTGGTTCAACATTAATTAATAACCAAGAAGAATTAGTTGAAAAATGTAACATGATTGGTTACCCAGTTATCTTAAAGGCTACTGCTGGTGGTGGTGGCATGGGTTTGAAGGTTTGTGAAAACCAGTCTCAAGTTATTGATAATTTTGAAGAGGTTACCTCCAGGGGCGCGTCCTTATTTTCGAATGCCGGTGTTTTCGTTGAAAAGTATATTGAAAAAGGTAGACATATTGAAGTTCAGCTATTTGGAGATGGTAGAGGTAACGTTGTTACATTTGGTGAGAGGGAGTGTTCAATTCAACGTCGTCACCAGAAGGTAATTGAAGAATCACCAAGTCCATTTGTCCAAACTTTAGGTGCTAATTACAATTTGAGAAAACGCTTAACCAGATGTGCAAAAAGACTATTGCGGGAGGTAACTTTGAAACCTTGTTAGATGAAAACATACAGGTTCCGATGTTTACTGAGGTGTACATACCAAAAGATTCAGTTTTAGAAATTGGTAAATCAACTACTAATTGTTCCAGGTGTTATCTTGCTGTTAAGGGTGGATTTCCTGGTGTTTCCGAATACTTAGGATCTAAGAGTTGTACCCCAAGTTTAGCATTGGGTGGCCACCAGGGTCGTACTTTTTTACCTGGTGACTGTTTAGAAATAATATCAACTGCAGAAACTGTGCCTAATTTTAAGACTGGATATAAATTACCACAAGAAATTATTCCAAATTATGAAAGAGAAAATAATGTTATAAGAATGATTAGAGGTCCCCATGATACTCCTGATATTGCTTCTAACAAAGGTGTGGAGAAATTATACAATACTGAATACACTATTAATTTCAATTCTAACAGAGGTGCCATGAGATTGGATGGTCCAGAGTTTGACTTCGGCAGAGCTAATGGTGGAGATGGTGGAGGACACCCATCCAATATCTTGGAATTTCCGTATCCACATTGCGGATTGAGTGCCGTTGGTTCAACAATTGTCTTGTTTGGAGTTGATGGAGCTACATCATCTGGGTTCACATGCCTGTCTGTTCCAATCGAAGCTGATTTCTGGAAATTTGGTCAAGCAGCTGTTAACAGTCCCTTAGAATTCAAATTGATTACTTTCAATGATGCCATAAGATTATTAAGACAAAGAGAAGAGTATTTAGACTATGTTGCAACTAGGCCAACATTACCTACTATGTCTTTCATTGACAATCTGGATTCGTATGAATCGGTTCTTCTAGAATGTGGTGATTTCTTGTTTAAAGAAGAAGCTAAGGATGGTTTGCCTTATGTTGCATTTAGGGAGGGTGGTGAAAGAATGATTATTATTGATTTTGGTGTTACCAAGTTTGATTTATTTAATAATGGTCGTCAATTTATTTTACAATCTGAGATTCTTAAATCATTACCTGGTGTTGAAGCTATTGAATGTGGTAGTGGTGCTATGTGCGTCACTTTCAATCCCTTGAAAGTTGACCGTGATGATCTTGTTAAATCACTAGTTTCGATTGAAAGATCTATTCCCCCCGTTGAAAATTTGAAGATTCCATCAAGGTTGTTCCGTTTGCCTATTTGTTTTGAACACAGTGCTTTAGATAATTGCATTTCCAGATACATCCATTCTCAAAGACCACATGCTCCCTACTTGCCAAGTAATGCTGAATACTTAATGAAGGGAAATTGTTTAAATACATTTGATGAATTCAAGAGATGTATTGTTGACCAAACTGAAATTGTTGTTACTGTATCATTTTTGTGTGCCAATCTAATTCTCGTCTTAACTGATCCCAGAAAGCGTTTTTTGACATCAAAGTATAATCCAGCAAGAACTTCAACTCCTGCTGGGGCTGTTGGTTCTGGTTCGGTTTCTCAATCAATATATTCTCTTGAGACTCCTGGTGGTTATATGATTTGGGGAATGACTTTACCAGATTTTTACTGGGATACTTTCAGTAGAATTCATGAGAACCCTTGGCCCCTTAGAAATTTTGATCAAGTTGTTTATTATGAAGTTACTGAAGAAGAGCTGGACAGATTTAACAATGAATTTTTGACCAAGAAACGCTCATTTGAACCTGAAGAAACTGAATTTGACTTTGGTGAATATAAAAAGTTTTTGGTTTCTATTGAAGAGGAATTTGAAAAATTATTGGCTAAGAAGAAGAAAGCTTTCAAAATCTTGCTTGATGCTGAACAGATTGATATGCAAAAATGGACTACAGAAAAACTTGCATCTAAGAATAGTAAACCTTCTGATGCTGGTTTCTTATCTGATCCAAAGGCCTTTAAAATTGTTTCTCACATGCCCTCAAATGTTTTCAAAGTTAATGTTAAGAAAGGTGATATAATTGCAATAGATGATATTCTTGTGGTTTTAGAAGCTATGAAGATGGAAATCCCAATAAAAGTCAAAGACAGAAAAGCTGAAGAGGATACCAAATTTGAGGTTTTGCAAATTATTGTGGATCAAGGTGACGTTGTTAGTCCTGGAGATCCTTTGATTATCTTAAAGAGATGTGACTAGTTCCACCTTTTCCTTTATTTTATTATTAACCTGATCCATTATATATATATATAGTAACCTTTGAGTTTATTGATTATTTTTTCCATTTTTGAGAATCTATCTTACTTATTCATTAAACTAAAACCAACTATAGGGTAGTTTTATATTTAAAAAGGTAAATAACAAAAGTACTTACATTATACGAAGCATGAAGTAGTTCGGTTTTACATACTATAATATATTTGTATTGAACTTGTAAATCTTATATACATTTATTAACTTTTTTTCAGTAATCCATTAATTATAATCAGAGTTCATTTTAGCGCGGCGAGCATTTAATTCGTCAATAGCCTTTCTAGCGGCTCTAATATTTCCTAGAGCAGTTGCTACATCCGAATGCAAACATAGCATAAAAGGATGGTTACCGAATCCTAAATTGATTTTCTTGTTGTCAGCGGTAGAAATTGTATCAGTTTCAGCGGCGATTATAATATCATTGTAAATTATTTCCGGATTCTTTGGTCTTGACTGATAAACGGGAATCAGCCCCCCTTCACTGTTCCAATCCACATCAACATACATTTCTTGAATTAGATCGATGCCCATCTCCTCGGCAATTTCTTGGCTTTTCTTGTTTTTACAACTAATAACAGGAACTTTGAATACTTTGGCAGCTTTATATAATGCTCGCATGATAGATTCATCTCGTTCGACATAAAAGTATAATTCACCATGCGCTTTAATGTGATTCAATTCCATCCCCTCTGCATCTAGGAATGCTTTCAGGGCACCTGTCTGGTACATAATTAAATTGAAGACTTCATCAGCCGGTATATCCATTCTTCTTCTACCGAAACCCATTAAATCGGGTAAGCCAGGATGTGAGCCAACCTTCACACCATTTGCTTTAGCTAGCCGAACCATTTTTGGCATTGTATTGTAATCTCCAGCATGAAACCCGCAAGCAATATTTGCAACATCTATGAGGGGCATGATTTCTTCATCAGGTCCCAATTTATACTTACCAAAGCCTTCACCCATGTCACAGACAATTTCATAACCTGCCATGAATGTACCATTCTTTTCAGCTGTTCCTGATAATTTTTCTGAAATTGACATTTTGAATATTTGTACTTATTAACCAAAAAGATAATGTTTAAACAATGAATATTCTCTTTCAATAGATTTTGTGTTGAATGTCCTATAAATAAAACAAAAAATAGAAAAAAAGTAGTATTTATCTATTTTAGTCTCAAAAGTAAGTATAGTTCAAAAAAATATTATCGTTATCTATAACCAACACTTTATGGATTTATTTAGATGGACATTTTTTTCATTGGTCATAAGCTAAAATATGAACAATAGGAACAAAATCGCATTACAACTACCGAATATCTAGTATATCGCATTACTACTACCGAATATCTGGTATATATACATATGTAAAAGCTTATCTATTCAAAATTAAGGGTATGAATTTTTTATCTGCTGGTGGGTTTGCCCCCTTTTGGCAAATCTTCAATGTAGGATCTCTCACATTATTATTATTATTATTATTTTGGTTTTTTTTTTCTCAATTTAATATGTAAGAATATAATAGTAAACGATACCAAATCTTCAATATATTTCTCCATTTGAAAGTATAATGGGAATTAAGATAAGAAAGACTTTTACAATGGCAGTATGACGTGTTTACAAACATGTGCATCTCTCACATTAAAAATAGTCATACTATATTTTATTCAATAGTACCTATTAAATTTTCACCCTGATAAAAAAGTTATAGCCATAGTTATAAATTAAAAATTAGATACTCTATTTTATCTTCAAGTAATTGTTGTAATATTCTCATCTTTCACATTATTCTTGTAACATCCTTATCTTTCACAATGTTCTATGAAATCGATTAATAAAATATAAAACTCCAGATATAATGAACTTTTTCAAATTTAGGGGTAAGATATATATAGTGACCGAAGCCCCTTTGCCAATTTATTTATGAATCTATGGATGAGTGGAATCTGGTAATTAATTAGAAGTAGGATAAATTAATTAAACTAGAAAATGGTTGACATTTCAAATGGTAAGTTCATCGTGCTTCCACAATCAGTTGGTTATGGGATAATTATTGGTGTTGGTGCAGCATTTGCATTCGGTATGATCACTTTATCTTGGTTATTGGCAAAGTATAACAACGAAGTTCAAGATTCCGAAATGTTATCAACAGCCAAAAGATCTATTAAAACAGGTTTAATTGCAAGTGCGGTTGTTTCATCATGGACAATTGGTGCTACTTTACTATTGTCATGTACTGATACTTATGATCTTGGTATAGCAGCTGCTTGGTGGTATGGTGCTGGTGCTTGTGTTCAAATCATTATATTTGCTGTTGCCGCAATTGAACTTAAGAGAAAGGCCCCAAATGCCCATACTTTCCAAGAAATTGTTAGAGTTAGATATGGTGCTCCAGCTCATATTACTATGTGTTGCTATTCTCTTGGCCAGCAATTATTCTTTACAGCAAATTTATTGATCAATGGTTCTGCTATTTTTTCTTGTATCACTGGTGTGAATAGGGAGGCTGTAACTGTTTTACTACCATTATTTGTTGTTTTATATACTTTAATGGGAGGAATTAAGGCTACCTTCTTGACCGATTGGATTCATGTTGTTATCATCTATGTTATTATGATGATGTTTTTATTTAAGGTGTATACTACTTCTCCATTGATTGGTTCTCCAGGAAAGATGTATGATCTATTAGTTGAAGCTGGTAACATGTACCCAGTTTCCCAAAATAAACATGGTTCATTACTTACTTTCACATCAGTCAATGCTGGTTTGTTCGGTTTGATTTTATTTGGAGCAGGATGGTCAGCTGCTGTGGATTCCCAATTATTTCAAAAGGCTATTGCTGCTAACCCTAGTGGTGCTTTAATGGGTTACACATTGGGTGGCTTATGCTGGTTCACTTTACCATTTGCCTTAGCTACTACCATGGGTCTAGCGTGCAGAGCTTTAGAGATTACTCCTGATTTTCCTACTTATCCGGAGAGATTATCAACCGAACAGTTAAATAATGGTTTGGTCTTACCAATATCGGCCTACATTTTAATGGGTAAAGGTGGTGCAGGTGCTGTTCTAATCATGGTCTTCATGGCTTGTACAGCAGCTTTTTCCTCGGAAACTGTTGCTGTGTCTTCATTATTAACTTATGATATTTATAAACCATATATCAATCCAAATGCCTCCGGAAAGAAATTAGTTACTATGACCCATCTAGGCGTTATTATATTTGCGGTAATTACTATCGCAATGGGCATTGGTTTAGGCAGAGCAGATTTTGATGTTTCCTTTATCACTACATGTCTTGGTATAATTGTTAATGTGTGTATCATACCAATGGGTTGTACACTATTTTGGAAAAAGATGTCAGGATTTGCAATGGTTGCTACCACGACTTTATCGACTTGTATTGCAGTTGCTTGTTGGCTTGGTTATGCTTATAGTGAATCTCATACAATCACATTAACCTCATTATCTACATATAAAGCGCTAGCTGCAGGAAATACTCTAGCCATTGGGCTCCCTATAATATTCACTCCAATTTTTGTGTATATAAAACCCGCTGATTTTGATTGGGAAGTTTGGAAGAAAGAAATTAATCAAGTCGATGATACTGAATATGACAGAGATCATGGATTGGAGCATGTGCTCAGTGGTGAAGACATAACCGAAGTATTACTCGAAAAAGCAAGAGAAGAAGATGCAATGATGATTCATAAGAGAAATATCGGTTACGGTATCATCACTGTATTTGTACTTTTTTTCTTGATTTTATTTCCAATACCACTATATGCTTCTAGGTTTATCTTCACCAAGACGTTCTTTAGGGGTTATGTCGTTGTGGCTTTTCTTTGGGTCTTTTTCTCTGTCGGTGTTGTTACAGTTTATCCAATTGTTGAAAGTTTTGATAACGTTGTTGATTTTCTTAAGAATGTATTCAAGGGCGATAAACATCACCAGGAGCTATACAACAATGAAACTTCTGTGCAATACATTACCAACACATCATCAAAAGATAAAGGTGGTGAGATTGTTTGCAAAATCAGTATTACTGGGAAAGATATTAAAAATTCATAATTTAGAAGTAGTATCTTATAGTGGGTTTTTTAATATATATTTATAATTATCTTTCATCGAAACGTGTCGTTAATTACCAAGTTTAATAGTTTATTTGTGAATGGATTTTCCCAAAAGTCAATTTTTTTCCTAAAGCAGTATTATCCACAATTATTAACTATATTTACATATATTTTCATAATGAATGGAAATTTTCAGTTTATCACTTGATTTCTAGAATTTTCATTTATATGTATATATGTATTTTTAATTTCCTTCCCAAACATCATCAACTAGTTTTTTTAGTAGTAATATTTTTATAACCAATGACCGGTTTAACAAAACATACCGCTGAGTATCTACCAGCACAACCAACACAGATTTCATCTATCTTACAGGGATCTTATAATCACCCACTATTAAGAACATGGCAAAATGAAAGACAGTTAAACAAGGATATGTTTATTTTTCCATTATTTGTTACCAGTGATTCTGAAGAAGAAAGTGAAATCAAATCATTACCTAACATTAAGAGATTTGGTATCAATAAGTTGATTCCATATGTGAAAGAATTAGTTCAAAAGGGATTAAAATCAATAATCCTATTTGGAGTACTATCAAACGTGGATATTAAAGATGATGAAGGTACAGCTGCTGATGACCTAGATGGTCCTGTTATACTTGCTATTAAAGCTTTGAAAAGATCATTCCCTTCTCTATATATTATATGCGATGTTTGTTTATGTGAATATACCAATCATGGTCATTGTGGGATCTTGAATGACGATGGATCAATAAATAACAAGTTATCATCCAGAAGAATTGCAGCAGTTGCTGTTAACTATGCTAAAGCTGGTGCTAACTCTGTGGCTCCTTCCGATATGGGTGACGGAAGGATCAGAGCCATAAAACAAGGTTTGATTGATGCTAACTTGTCTTCCAAAATTTTTCTAATGTCATATGCTGCTAAATTTAGTGGAAATTTATATGGACCATTCAGAGATGCTGCATGTTCTACTCCTGGAAAAGGTGACAGAAAGTGCTACCAGCTTCCTTCTGGAGGCAGGGGATTAGCAAGAAGAGCAGTTTTAAGAGATATTGACGAGGGTGCCGACTGTATTATTGCTAAACCATCCACATTTTACTTAGATATCATTAGAGATACATCTGAAATATGTTCTACTCTTCCAATTTGTAGCTATCATGTAAGTGGTGAATATGCTATGTTACATGCCGCTGCTGATAAGGGTATTTGTGACCTGAAAACCATTGCTTTCGAGTCACATATGGGATTTTTAAGAGCAGGTGCTAGATTGATAATATCATACTTTACCCCAGAGTTCTTAGACTGGTTGGATGAACCAACATTTTAATAATTTGTTTCTAGATTAACAGATTAAGATGATAATTAAATACACTATTAATATTCCTAAATTATTGCTTGACCATTTGAATATCCCTCACTCTTCATATTTAAACAGTATGGTATCATAGATTTGTTATTGGTATACGCTATATCATTATATATTATATTAGTTCAAGAAATTATAGATACTACTCTATAGAGGTTATATGAATTTTAAAATAATTAAATACAAGCTTCAAAAATATAAAATAAAGATCAAACTAACACCCAAAAGTAATGCTACCAATTCTCAACTTTAATTGGAAGGATTGGCATACTAAGTAATCCGCTCGCACTGGCAAAAAAATATTACCAAGCCGTTTAATTTATTTCCTTTTTGGGTAAAACCCGGATTGGTATCGAGGCATCATTAATTTAAAGGAACCAATAGTGTTCAATGATTCCTTAACATCAAAACAAACCAAAAGTCAGATATATTTTATGTGATATTTATGTTTCATGATTTAGAGGCATCATAAATCCAAAAATAGACTCTGAAAATTTCTAGAAGGTGCTTCATTTACTCTTATTTTAGAAAAATCGATTTTCCAGCTGTTTCTTGTGATAAATTAAATATTATTGTGTATCATTAAATCTAATAAACAGGTGAAGTATATTATAGCTATTTGTTCATAATATAATACCAATACCATCCAGAGAGCTCAATAAGACTATGAAAGACGGTTTAGGATTACAATTAAAGTTGCATCAAAGAACAAAAAAGAAACCTTTGATTCAAAACAATTCATTTGTCGGTTTTACTTCAAGGTCAAGAAATGGTTGCAATAATTGTAAGAAAAGAAAAAGAAAATGTGATGAGAACTATCCTGTATGTGATGCTTGTGCAAGAAAGAAAATAGAATGTGTTTGGAGTAAAAATCCACAGTTAAATTCTGATAATAGGTTCGATATCAACCCTATAAAAGAATCAAGGAGATTATTAAATCTGGAGGTCAAAGAAAATGAACGTAGTTCAAACTTTAAAAGATATCCAAAAACTCGAATTAGCCACCGTAAGGAAAAGAGACCAACTTTCGTGATTGTAACTAACCCAAACAATGATATAAAAACTAGGATTAAGATACCTTTTGAGGACCCAATGAAATTATCAACAACCGAAGAAGTTGCCTCACCACAGCAACTTGAATCATCAACTATAGGAAGTTCAAGATCACCTTCTCTTGAGGAAGAAATACCAACACCACTCCCATTGGTGTCTACAGCTGATACTATACCAGCAAAAATGTTAGCAGTGAACAGCTCTCCCATAAAAAATACCTCATCAAACAGTAAGCAAGATACTAATTCTATTAGCTACTTTGACCTAAATTCACTATTTTGCAACATCATCGACCATGTTTCATCTCCAACTTTGAAAAATAATAATTATCTACTTGAATCAGATTCTCCTAATGAATTAATCGAATCTCTGAGACCGAAGATCACTGACTTTTCGCAGGTTGATAATGATATCTCGAGTCCAGATCCAGGATCTACAATAGATGATGCAACATCAATCGAAAATTTTAATCCATTATTGGTCCAATCAAATGAATATTGCACTTTTGGTATAACCCAAGATTCAGAGCATTCAAAATATGAACCATTAGATGAATCACAGTTAATTCAAAATAGGTATTCTACAGGAAGTCAGCTTATGGAATTGATAAAAAAGAAGGAATTTTTAGAGTTTTTGAAACCTAATATCCACAAAATCTTCAATTTGAATAGAAGCATTCCCTTTACTTTGCCATTATCCAGTATAACTACGAGGTTAAGTGATACAGAGAAATTGTTTTTAAACCATTATATGACATATATAGCAGACGAAATTACGGTTTGCAATGCAAACCAACGGAATTTCTTCAGAAACTTTGTTATTCAATTGGCATTCAATGATGAGTGTGTGTTGTATCCAATTATTGCCTGGGGTGCCATGTTTTTATTGGGACCAGAAGATGATCTGGCTATGGAATATTTTAATAAAGGGTTGGTAAAGGTTCAAGAGAGAAGTATACTCACAAAAAATATGTCCAATCAGGATTATATGATTTTGGCTTCTGCATTCATTATGCTTATTGGATCCAAAATTACAACAGGGGATACAAAATCATGGTATCAATTATTTCTACATTTAAAAAATGTCATTTCAGGATATGGTGGGTTACTGAAATTCTCGGAGAATAACAAGGAATCAAACGAAGGAAAATGGATTATTGCTAACTTCTTTTTTCATGATGTTATGTCCACTAGATCCTTAGATAATGGAACTTCCATCGATATTAATATTTACAAAACAATTTTTGAACAGGATATGTTACTAGATGTTGGAGATTATGGTATTGATCCATTCCAAGGTGTGGCACATAAGATCTTCGTGGTTTTAGGAGAGATTGAAAATGTGAGAAGAAGGCTCAAGGATTTTGCTCCTAATACTGAATACGAAATTGGTGATGTTCCACTTTCAAAAATGAAAGAGACATATAATCAAATCATGCAAAACTCATTTGAAGAGTTGGAACAGAAACTAGTCAATGTGAAACCAAATGATTCAGTGTGTAGAAAACTTAATGAAGACCCTGTGGTTTTAGAACTACACTTAACTCTGTTTGAACTATTCCAATTGTCTTCAAGAATTTTCATAAGAATTATGATCAAGCATACCGAATTTTCTGATCCAGAAATTCAAAACCTCAAATTGGAAGCGGAACCTCTATTTGATATCATTATGTCAAGTAATATGCGCTCATCATTGTGTTTTTCTTTACTAGTTCTTGGAATTGTTAGTTTTACCAAAACACAGAGAGATGAGATGAACAAGAAATACCAGAAGCTGCTAGATGTTTTTGAGGTTAAAAACATTAGAAAAACCTGGGATATTATTCAAGAAGTATGGAAGCGATGTGACATAAATGTTAGTCAATTCTTACCCTGTTATATTGACTGGTGTGAGGTAAGTAAAGATCTTGGCTACAACGTATGTTTCAGTTGATTATTCCTATAATTTATTTATTTATATATATGGCATATACTGCATGAGCTGTTTTTTAATTATTTTACTTTTGACTTTTGCAGGATCAAAAATATTGTGCAGTAATTAAACAAATTGAAATAAAATATAAATGGTAGAATAATTCTTAAATTAAATTGTGACTAAATACTAAATATATATATATACGTGGAACAAATACGTAAAATTTACATATCCATATTTAGTGGGATAAGAAATGGAATCTTTCAGCATCAGGAATTTCATTGATCTCCATATAAGGAAGTTCTTGGCAACAGTCTTCAACACATTTCAAAGCATATTCAATTTCATTCTTAGTAATCACCAAAGGTGGACAAAATCTAATTGTTTTACCATGGACCATTTTACATGCTATACCTTTAGCACGCAAGTACATAACAACATGCCATGAGTTCATTGATTTTGGAGCTAATAAATCCAAATTTATATCAAAACCAGCAATAAGGCCCAAGCCTCTAACATCTGTGATTAAATCATTGTTTTTGGATATTTCCTGCAAACCCCCAATCATGACAGATCCCAATTCAGGAACTCTATCACCTAACTTTTCTTCTTTATAAACTTTTAACGCAGCAAGTGTTGCAACACAGGCAATTGGAGAACCAGAAAAGGTAGCACCATGCGAATTAGGTTCTATTGTATCCATAATCTCTCTGGAACTTAAGACAACTGAAGAAGGGTATGTTCCTCCTGTAACTGATTTGGCTGTTACAACAATATCAGGCTTAACTGTTGATAGATTTTCATAAGCAAAAAATTTAGAACCACATCTATATGAACCCATTTGAATTTCATCTGCCACCCATAAAACATTATACTGATCGCACAACTTTCTGACACCTTCAAAGTATGAGTCAGATGGAATATAAATACCTGCCTCACCCTGAACACTTTCGATGATGACTCCGGCAATCTTTTCACCTTCCAATTTAAAGCATTCTTCTAAACCTTTTAAATCATCAAATTCTAGTAATTTATGATTTCCGTAGGATGGACCAACATTAGGAATAAATGGACCGTAGTTAATTCTAGCAGAGGGATTGGTAGAACCAGATATAACACCAATCGTTCTTCCATGGTAGTTCCTAGAACACATCATAACCTTAGCCTGATTTGGCTCGATACCCTTTTTAACATAACCCCAAGCTCTGCACAACTTTATTGCAAATTCAATTGCCTCAGCTCCACCATTCATTGGTAAAACTTTCTCATAACCAAATTGAGTGCATAATGTTTCACAGAATTCTGGAAAAATCTCATGTGTAAA
Organism: Ambrosiozyma vanderkliftii; assembly: GCA_003705225.2. Taxonomy (NCBI): domain Eukaryota; kingdom Fungi; phylum Ascomycota; class Pichiomycetes; order Pichiales; family Pichiaceae; genus Ambrosiozyma; species Ambrosiozyma vanderkliftii. The sequence continues at coordinate 37,540 of PPHW02000045.1, forward strand.
TGCTCTTCCGGCAAGAGAAAGTTTTTTATATTGTTCAATCACCGCATTGACAATAATTGGATGTGAGTGACCTGTATTAGAGGCACTATATGATGCAGAAAAATCAAGATATGTATTGCCATCAACATCAGTAATATGGGCACCTTCAGCAGATTTAAATACAATTGGAATAGGTGAATAATTATGGGCCGAATATTCACGTTCCTTGACTAATAACTTTTCCGATTTAGGCGAAGCTGTGACCTTGAATGTTTTCATGAGTAGTTATAAGTTGACCAATTGATCAATTAGTTAATTTGTATTTAAACTTGGAAGAAATTGAATCTTACTTTTTCAAGTGAAGGAAAGATACTCCTATTTTTATACTTAATGCTGTTTTTTGGAGGTTGTTCCCGGAGAAATAAAAAAATAACGGGTTTTTCCAGATAAGGGAATTTTTTTACGCGCCGGCTACCACCATATCCAGTAATCAGTAATTCGATTTCCTTGCCCATACACAGAGAAACCAACTAAACCATTTACAATTCAAATATGTCAGTGAAAAAGATTACTATATATATACATATAACTAGTATAGATATATTTATATTAATATAAGTGAATGACATTGTCTATATTAAAAAGGCACAGATTATTTTGGAAACTTCAAGGCGTCCATTTCGATAATCACAATACTATGTTTGAGGTATCATCGTTGGATTCATTTGGACCTGGTGACTCCACCACAAAGAGCAACATCAAGGAGTACCAGGATAATACCAATTGTAGTATTAATGATGATGATTCCGATGGTAATACAAATTCTTTAAACAAATTAAAGAGCGTTGTCTCTTCAGATATATCTAGAATCAATACTATCAGGAATACTATTTCGAGAGGTGTATATTCAATGTATGTTCAGGCTAAAGATGATAATTTACAAACGGAACAGGAGAAAACCCAACAGAAAAACACCCGATTAGTTAGAGAGCTTTCAAATATGGGACTAGAGGAAGCGATTAGAGTCGTTACATACAAGTCAGGTTTAACTAAGGAAGAGAGAGAGGGAAAGACCGAACGAGAACAAGTTGAAGAGGCTATTGATCAGATATCGATTGAAAAATATCCTCTGGTGGATAAAGGTTATGCATGGATGATAACATTAGCAGGATTCCTGGAACTATTTGCCACTTGGGGTTCCAATGCTTGTTATGGAGTTTATCTAAGTTATTGGATGACTAATGAGACCTTTAAAGGTGCCGAATCTGTGGATTATGCATTCATTGGGGGCATGGTTTTATGCTTTGCACAAGCTCTGGCACCACTGGCACAGATGATTTCAGGTATTTTTGGTTTACAATTTGCTATGTGGCTTGGGTTAATAATTCATTTGGTGGGTAATATTCTATGCTCGTATGCTACATCACTATGGCAGCTTTATCTCACACAGGGAATCATGGTTGGTATAGGATTCGCTATAATTTTTAATCCCGTCATGACTTGCGTCCCCGAATGGTTTGATAAAAAAAGAGGATTATCAACAGGTATAATAGTCAGTGCTTCTGGAATAGGTGGTGTCATGTTTTCTTTGGCATCACAGAAATTAATTGAAGATACAGGTTCGTATCGATGGTCAATACGTATGGTAGCAATTGTATCTGCAATGCTTAATGTCATTGTCACTCTTCTTTCAAAACCAAGAATCCCTAGAAGCAGGTTGATGAAGTGGAAAGATATCAAAGTACGCTTATCAGTACTTTTTGACCATACAGTGTTGAAATTTTGGGTAGTTCATGCCATTAGTTTATGGCTAAGTTTAGTTATTTCATGCTATCTGGTTGCATTATTTTCTTTGTCGGCCTTTTGCACATTTATCGGGTTATCACAGAAGGATGGTTCCCATGTTACTGCCATTTTTAACGGATGCCAGGTTATTGGAAGATTACTCATTGGTCTTGCTGCTGATAAATATGGGAGAGTTAATATAAGTACTATTTTCACCGGAGCTGTTATTATACTAATATTTACAATGTGGATCAACACCACTACATATGCAGCCGTTGTCTCTTATGCAGTTTTATCGGGTTTGACATTTGGTATTGCTTCTACACTGCACCAGGTTATCCTAGCAGATGCAGTTCCATTGGAACTTTTTCCAGCAGCTTGGAGTTATGAACAAGTTGTTGTTGGTATCTTCAGCTTGTTCTGTGAGGTGATCGCCTTGAAACTAAGATCACCCGATGCATCAAAACCGTTCATTCGAGCGCAAATATTTTCAGGTTGCTTCGCAGTTGGGGGATTAGTATTTATTCTTCTTGTCAGGGAATATAAGGTTAGGAAAATGCTTGAAGGTAGACTTGCAATAGCCGAGGATGAATTGGGTAAACTAAACATTTATTCCCATAGAATAGGAGAGCCGGACGCTCTTCCTGCTACCGTTACTGTTAATAGTGATGATAGGGAATTGTTCACAAAGCGTAGAACAGCATACATAGGATTATTATCTCCCGGAATTAGGGGCTACCTTTCAAGACTGATATACCCTGTAAAGGTTTAATTATTTAGTAGAAAATTTCTTATAAATGATAATAAAATGTATATATATATAACATATTTCTCCCGTCCACACACCCACGTAGATAAACGTCCGCCGCTTCAATATTTGTTTTGAATTTTTTTTTGCAGTGAAAAAATATTTGCCTCCTACCTGTTTATTATTATTAATCGACATTTATATTGTTTTGATTTTATCTGTTGTGATATTGAATCAGTTATTTATATATCTAACATCGTTATCCAAAAACCACATATTAGCTATACATATATACATACATACATAGATACATCAGGAATGCGTTCTATAACTGAGTTTCTTGAAGATATCATTGAAGACTTCAATGTGTACCATTTGCTCAGACTGGTGATAATTGTTGGAGGTTATGTTTTCTTCAGACAAAGGGCCTTGGACTTCATTAAACAGAAACAAATTAAGCAGAAACTGGCTGACGATGAAAAGGAAAAGACTGAGAACTTAATTGATAGACCAGAAGAATACGAAGCGGATGAAGGTATAGAGGCCAGTGAGAGAGCCTGGGGTTGGGGTAAGAACACTAGAAGAAGGGTTAAAAGACAACAGAAGTTGTTCGAAGAGGAAATCGAAAGAGCAGCATTACTTGCACAAGATAAAAATGGTTACGACAGTGATGATGATATCAAGGAATTGTTGGAGGAATAATGGTCCTCATCGTTATCATCATATATGATCATCAACATTATCATGAACATGATTTACGTTGATATTATTATATCTTTCTCAAAGAAACAGTCAATAAAAAAAAAAACCATTTTGTACTTTTATAAACTTTATCCACAAAATTAAAATTTACTACTACTTTAATTCTATTTATATATTTAATATCTATATATCTTCTATTTGAACCTATAATAATAATACAGTTGTTGTATTTAATCTAGATATATAGGATAGGCATCGAGATGTAATCAATCAATTCAACCAGGAAAACACCCGTACACCACCATTGAAAAAAATATTTTTTTTTCTTTCTTATTTTCTTGATACTTACTTAGTTGATCTAGTGGGTTTTTTTTCAAGTCTATTTTATACCTAGTATCATTAAATATACTCTGAACTCATAAACGACATCTAAATAAGAAGAAGAAGAAGAAAGAGATGAGTTTCAGGGATAGACAGCAACAGAGGACGCTTCTTCCTTTTGGTTTAGACTATGCTGACATCAATCAAAGCACTGAAGGTGAACAATTACAATATCAACTCCCTATCAATGGACCCTTACAGCACATAGAAGATGACACTGCCAAACAATTCCTTCTATTCTCAGAATTGATGAAGGATAGCTCATTTTACACAGGAACGCTAGCCAGTTTATCTAGCACCTCTGAAACCAAAAAGGACAGTGTGTATCTAGAAGGGGGTGTTAATGACGGCATTAAAAGATACTCTGACAGATACAGAAAGCAAATCAAAGTTGGTAGATCCATAGATGACCATCCGTTCGTTGCAGGATTCTTCCCAGAAGAACTTCACAGTGTTATAATCTCTAAAAAGAACAAAAAGACAAAGAAATCTGTATTTTTATCCAGTTACACTAGAGGGGACGATAAAGACCTCGCTAACATGATCAAGCTGAGCGAAGAGGAGAAACAGAAAGAATTGCTGCAAAGATTGAATAATGTGGATGAAAATGATGATGAAGTGGAAGAAGAGGAGGAAGAGGAGGAGGATGAGGAATTTGAAGAAGACGAGGACGATGACTACAATGCTGAAAAGTATTTCGATGATGGTGGAGATGAATATGGAGATGATGATGACGGTGACAATGAAGCTGCTTTTTAACCCCCCCCCCCTCTCTACCTTACCTTGCATTGCTACATATATATCATAACTTGTATACTAATAATTAATAATAAATAATAAAACTCAATCCAATTACTTACTACATACACTGCAGTAGAAACATAATTAAAACTTTTAAGAAAACATTTCATTGAAGAATAGTAAAAGGATATATATATATATCAAAATTAAAATACAATTAAAGATAACAGGAAAAAGAGAAAGAGAGATTAAATAACAACAATTGAAAAATAAAAGAAGAAGAAATAACGCCCCCAAAGAAAAAGAAACCACAATGACACCCACCGATAAGAAGAGTTGATACCAACCAACCCTTCTTTTTCATAAAAAAAAACAATTAAAACAATAGAAACTAACGCTTTAGTCTCATCTTTCTGATTTCAGAGTATGACATGACCTTATCATTGGTCTTTTGGACAAAGGCATTTCTTACAGTGGAATTATTAAATGCTTCTAATGGAGTAGGAGCTGTTCTGGGTAAGTGTGTTTTAATGTTTTCTTCTTCGAGATCGGTCATATTTTCATCACCGTCAAGATCCAATGGGGTTCTGGCTAACTTGAATGCTGAATCCTTCTTTCTCCATCTACGAGTTGGTGGAGACTCAAATAAGGAACCGAAAGAGGCTTCAACCTCAACACCATGAGATGGGGGAACAGGAGGCAATTCATTTTCAGTGTCTTCATCACTGACCACAATTCTTGGGGTTTTTGGCTTTTGTTTTGTTGCTTTAGGTGCTGCTGCTGATTTGATTTTAGGTAATGGCTTGGCCCTGAAACTTCTTCTTAATTCTTCTTCTTCATCATCATCATCTAGCATAGACAATGGTGATCTTGGTTTCTTGATTGGCGAACTTTTTCTGCTTGTGGTAGAGGAACCAAATTCAACCTTTTGTCCAACTTGGAATCCATCATTATCACTGTCACTATCACTATCATCGTTGAAATATGAAGATGGTTTAGGTTTATTTGAATTCATTTTGGTATTAGTGGTAGTACTAGTAGCCGTTGTAGATGGCTCACGGGCGGCACCTGCACCTGCACCTCCTCTGTAAGAAGCACGCAATGACTCTTGCAGTTTTTGTTGATATTGCTCATCGTCATCATCATCTTCATCACTTGAATCTGCGAAAAGCTTATGTGCTGGTGGTTCTAACCCAAAAGTAGTAGTCTTTGGCTCCTCTGCTTGACCGAACAAATTTCCAGTTTTCCCAAACAGTGAAGGTAGATTCTTATTCATATTATAAGCATTATCCCAGAATTTTGACATCCATCCCTTTTCACCAGCACCTTCTTCCCGCACTTGTTCAGTGCCATTGTTGTCAAACGATGAATCCTTGATTTCAACTGGCTCTCGACTGCCTTCCGAGGATCCTAACCCTGTACTTCTTATGCTTTGAGCATAGTCCTGTTCTAGTTCAGGAAGATCAGGTAGGTCTGTATTAATAGCTGAGATCATTGACATATGAGGTCTGAAACCTTCCGGCTTTTCGCCATGTGCCATTTTGGTCAGAGTTTTCAGTTTCTTGTCTCTACTGATGCTATCAACGGATATTGGCACGGAGGTTGCTGAAGGATAGTAAGTCATTTCAAGGTAAATTCTTCCTGCTGGTCTGTTATTGTATTGCAATTCAAACCAACCATCGTAACCTTCCTTAACTGATCTTCTCAATGCAGTGGAGAAGTCAATCTTGTTTCCACAGACTAGTTCAGAATCTTTCTTCTGCTGGTGGTAGATGTTTAAGTTCAAAGTTGTTTCTTCAACATTGTCTAGTGTAAACCACAATTCATCATCAAAATGAGGTGTTTGACCACCTCTTGGAACTATTTTTGTTCTTTGCACTTGATCTTGAATTCTTAGCACAACGTAGGGTGATTGCTTATCCAATCTTCTACGATTTGGTAAATCTTGGGCCTTTGTGACAACAACAACCAGTTGATTTCCTGGTGCTTCGGCCTTGCTTCTAGTACTCAGGGTACTCATAGAAAACTCATTCATAGCTTTTGTGTGTATGTGTTGGTGTTTTGATGGGGTATATATGTTTTTTTTTTCAGTTTTTAATGTATTATCAAATGTAAACTATTAGGAGGGTATATTTCAATAGTAATATGTTGTTAGTGTATAGGATATGTGTGTTTTTTTTTTATCTAACAATCCATTGACTATATTTCTTTATATCTTCTTCTTCCTCTTCTTAATTCTTTAGTTCAACAGAGATGATCCAGGTAGATCATTCTAGCATCTCTTTCTTTTCCATTCAAAGGGTTTTCGGTTAGTTTTAAATGGCTGGTTTTATTTACATATTGCCTAATCGGGAACGATCCAATTACACTTCCCAATTAGGAAATTATATACACAGCCTTGAAAATAGTATAAGTGACATGGATATTTAAGATCAATAAAAAAGAACATGGTAAGAAACAAGACATAATATGTATATATAAAAACCAAAAAGGAAATAATCGGAGTTGAAGGGGATAAAGTAAAGTAAAAATAAAATAAGTAAAAATAATATATATAACTAGATGAACAACAAAAAAAAGACAGTAACATGTATATAAAATAATTTCACAATTTTTGTTACATTTAGAAACCAACCAAACAAACAACTAACATGGCAATGATGAAGCCCAACACATTAGCATGGTTACTGCTAATTAAGGAAAATGCTGCGGATTTTGTACTGTTGACATCACTGTTAGTCATACCAGAGTCTGTAAAGTTAACTGGAACCTCAGACAAGTCAGAGTCCAAGGTACCATCCCAACAATAAGTATCGAAACAACGCTTACATTGTTCTCCTTGTTCGATACCTAATCTTTCACTGGATCTTTGTAGAATGGCACAACCGATGCAGGCTCTGAATTCGTCATCCAAGGTCAAGTTCTTTCTAGTGGAGACAGCGAAACCATTTTGAATGATATCAAGTTTCTGCTCATCTTCATAACTCATCTTGTAAGTGGAAGTGTTGGAGTTGTAGGTGTATGGTCTGTTGGCAGTGTACACAATCAATGGTGGAACATATGTGGCTCCCACTTCTTCCATTAATGAAGTCAAGTTACTAGCGTAACAACCAAAGAAGGTTGGCTTAGCAGTCAAGTTCAAGTTGAGAAAGGTAGTTTGATCAGGGACATATGGGAAGGAAGTACCGTTGGCCTGCTTACTGAATTGTCTTTCGTAAGTGTACACCAAGGAGGTTCCGTTAGGCCATAGTTCATCAGAGTCATAGGAGTTATCGAAGGCAAAGACAACATCAATTTCTCTTTCAGGTTGGATCAATGGTGCCAATGGGATGTTTTGAAGATCTTCACCACCATCAACCAAGTACAATGATTCACTTTCCACAATTGATTCAACTTCAGCCCATTCAGTCTTGTAGAAAGGGTTTGGACGCCATTCAGCGATATCATCATACTCTTCATCCAAGTTCTCCAAAAAGTCATCAAGTAATTCATACACAATAGTTGGTAGATCAGTGGTGTTTAATTGTAACAAGAATTGGTTGAACAAGGTAGAGGAAGTACCAAACACGTAACCGGTGTTATCTAAACCGGCAATACACTCAGAGCTAGAATCTGGGAAACCGTTGGTTAGGTTAGTACCGACATACTTCAAGTCAGCGAACGCATACAAGGATGGATCCCATGAACCGAGTTCATAAGGAGTGAACTCGAAAACGGTAGAGTTAGAGTTCAAGACCAAAGTTCCTGGAGCTCTACCATCGGAGACGACAATTGGGAATGGCATTTGGTGGTTCTTAAACACTGGGAAGTCTCTAATGGAAGAGAAGGTCATTGAAGCACCAGCATCCGAGGAGTTAGGGAAGAATTGATGGGACAATGCTCTACCCCAAGGGTCAGTCAAACTCAATTCGAAACCAGCATGTTTCTTAGCGGACAAATCGTCACCAATGTCCTCCCAGTAACCAGCAGTGGAGAAGATATTGTATCCACCTGGGTTGAAGATGCTGTGTTCCAAATCCCAAATGGCATCATCTTGACCGTTTTCGTCGATAATGTCTTGCACCGATGTCCAGTTGTTGAATGCCAAGGTGGACAAGAACCAAGAACCACCAGATAAACCGGCAATGTAGGAAGTGGCTTGCAAGATGGGTAAACCATGATCCACACAACCAGTGGTTCTGTTATCCAAACCAGAGATTTCACCAGCAGCGGTCAACATAGCTCTGTAACCACCACCAGAGAAGGCTAATCCGATTCTAGGGATGTATGTGCTATTGTTATCGGTAATGTTGTTGAGATATGTTTCCGGATCAATGTCAGTCATATTGGCCAATTCCAAAAACCATAGCAAGTTTTCCAAAGTGATTTCATCTCTTTCGTTCATCCATTCCGTTTCGGAATCGGAGATACCACGGGCAGCTCTGACAATACCTTTATAGTAGTCAGTATCATAACTGTCATCATCTAGATACGAGGGACAATCAACATCACCTGGAGCATATGAATCAGTTGGAGACCAAGCAGAGGCCTGTGAACAAGCGAGTAGTAAGGGTATCAATTGGCTTGTTCTCATCATCATCATCTTTGATTTGACTTTGATTTCGATATAGGTTGTTTATTTAATTGCTTATTATATACACCAAGTATTGTTTATATATTGTTTTGATATTTTTTTTTTTTTCAGGAAAAAAAAATATATATATATAAATATTATAACTAACCGACCTTCTTCAAAGTTTCAATGCAATGCAATTTTAAAAGAAAGCAAAACCGTATCCGAAGATAAAGAAAAGAGGATACAGAAGAGAATATAAGAAGCTGAAAAAAAAAGGACTTTCAACAACTACAAAAAAAAAAGAAGACAAACAAATAAATAAAACTAGAAAACAAGCAAGAAACGAAAACGATGCAAGAAAAAAAGAGGAAAATAAGCTTAATTATAACCTTAATTTATTATTTATTATATAGAAAACACCCTTTTCCTTCACTAAAACTACGTTTTCTTTCTTTTCATCTCCCTGTTATTTTTTTAAGCCTCTTCTGCCTGGTCCCTTTTGAATTCTTCCACTATGTATATACAAGACCATATAAAGGAAGTGGAGGAGGGAGGGAAGGAGTAAACAAACTCCATTCCAATTGTTAAGCCGCTAAAGTTAATAAACAAGTGAAATTAAAATGCTTGTATAAAAATGCTTAGCTGACATACATTTATCACTTGCACTTACTCTCTACTACCCTCTCTCTACTGTCTCTACTCAGCTTTCTTGTTTATCATCTTATGATACAGAATATATATATATATACATGATGTATATGTAATGTCAATTGTGTATTATATGTATGTATGATGTCTAGATAATCATATATCAATCAATCGGATAATTTCAAGGTGGGTTTCTGTCAAAGCCTACTTTCTACATCTTTCATCTATCTATCCCTCCCTCAGCCGATACAATATATATAATGTAAATAACACATAAAGTAATCTACATATTACATGCATGTATTTTGATTATGGATTATTATTATTAGAATTATAATAATAACTATCTACAAACCTGCATATAATCTATATATATATATATATATATATATAAATATTTAAGATATATTCTCCAAGGGGAGTTAAGGTTACGATGACAGCGGGGTAATTAAGTAATCAAGATATTTAAGTTATTTATATATATATACATATAATAATATATTTATATATAGACCACTTGGTACCTACCTATATATATATATATATATATAGATTATTTAATTATATATCAACATTCGTATATCTATCCATAGACATAACTCCAAGGGAGTTCAGTTAAAAGGCGGTCATAGTGTCAACCGGGATTATTTATTACTTTAAAAATAGTAAATATACATTCCAATTCTCCGTGTTTTTATTTTCGTGTTTATTATTATATATTATTATTATTGTAGTATTCGTATCCCGAGAACCGACTGACTTTGACACTGAGTGGTTGGTTATTCTATTAATATTTATTATTAATATTATAATATTATCATCAATTAATAAATCTTTAAAAAAAAAGATCAAAAAGTTGAAATGAACCCCAGGAAAAAGAAAAAAAAAAGCAGAAGAAAACAAACATGAAAAGTAGAAAGAAAAAAAGGTATATATCATAAAAAAAAGTCAAAAAAAAAACATTATATATTTATATATTTAAAATTAATGTAGAAAAAGTTAAAAGGAAGAAAAAAAAGAAGTCTTGAAATAAAAAGAAAGCACACAACACAACATGCCATTCAAATCTCATCAAATGCATCATCATCCCAAATATCTGAATCATCAACCTTATCAAATGTCTTTAATTCGACTGAGGTTTTCGATTCAACTGTCCCAGAATCTCTGGCACCACCACTGTTATTGTTATTGTTGTGGTCTTGCCCAACCTTGCTTGATTGTTTCTGAGAATCGCTATTATTATTATTATTATTATTATTATCAGTTGCAGTATCAGTAGTGGTACTCATGGTCGTAGTTGTGATACTAGGATTCGAATTGATGGATTCACTACGTTGTCGTTGTTTGGATGCAGTAGATGATGTTCTTCTCTTATGCTTAGAGTATTGTCCATAGGTTTGTCTTGCGGAGTATGATGGCGTACTCACCTTTCTAGGCGTGGAACTAGGTGCTTTGCCAGCACTAGTACCACCACCAGTATTATTATTGATGTAGTCATTACCGTAAACATCATATGCAGATTCAGTTTCATTCAGTAAATTGGTCTTCACCTCATTGACAAATGACCAAAGATGATTAGAGACAGATTGCATCACATCATTACCACCAGAACGAGACGCTGCCGTTGATGACGCAAGAGCCTTGATTGGCTCATTAATCTCCTTCTTATCAATATTGACAAATGATTCATCCTTCTTGGTGTGGAACTCCTTCTGATACTCCTTCACTTGTTCCTCATTCAAATTCGGAAGGTGAAGTTTTTCGAATTCTTGGTATATTATGTTATCAAACTGTTGGAAAAAACTCAAAGGTTTAGAGAACCATGACCCAGCCCCTGCTGAATTACCAACGTTAGTATCATTCAGTGTATCAGTGGAGGAATCAGTGACAATCAAATCATTCAAATCAGGAGCATATGCATCATCCAGTAATGGGTCAAGAACAGAACCGAAATGATGAACGGAACTTCGCTTGATCGATTGAGGGGATCTAGGCACATGTTTGTCAAATGGACTGTACTTTTTAGGAGAAGAATTGGTGGAATTACTGTTCTTCTGAGTGAGTTGTTGAACCAGTTGTCTCTCAACTTTAACTTTTAAATCCTGTAATTCAAACTCCAAGTTTCTTTTCCGATTAATCATATTGTCAATTTGATGCTTCAATTCCAAAATTTCCATTTCTTTGGACGCTAGCAATCTCAATTTCTCCGAAAGATCATTCTCATCCTTCGCCGTCTCCTCTAATTTCTTTGATATAGATGTAGCATGTTGCGGCGTAGACGATGTTGGAGGAGGAGGTGGTAATGATACCGAACCTGACGATAGACTGCCTCCTCCTCCTAGATTCCCGTTTATTTGTAAAGCCTTGTTTTGTCTCACCGGAGTGACAGGTTCTTCTATAGGCACATTATTATTATTATTATTGTTGTTTTTGCTATTACCGTTATCACTGTCTTTATCTTTTATAGTTACATTAGCATTCGAATTGATATTGACAGTGTTCTTGGTGTTAGTGTTGCTGACGGTGTGATAATGATGATGATGGGCATCTGCGGGTTGACAATGATCTATGGATAAGGTAGGTGATCTAATAGAGTTACTTCTCAATCTAGGAGTAAGCAATTGTGGTGTGATTCCACCACCGATATTGGATGTGGCGAGTCCTGCTCCTGATGATGGTGTTCCAGTGAAACTTAATCCTAAATTGATACCCATTTTCTTACCACCAGTGCCTGGCACTTGAATTTGGGTAGGGGCGTTGTTGTTGCTGTTGCTGTTGCTGTTGCTAGTAGTGGAAGTGGATGATCCTGTACTCAGGGTTCGTAAATGACCCTTGTCACCGTTTCCATTATCTAACGACAATGCTGCTGTTGAACTTGCTAATGCTGGTGGAACCGGTGTTTTGAATTTAGAATCCCCAGTGGACGATCTACTTGATCTGGTCACCCCTGCCGATGTTAATTTCTGTGGAGTGACATGCAATTGAGGATTGAACTGTTGTGGGGGATCTGCAATGGAAGTTGATGTATTATTATCATCATCATCATCATCCTTGGTCTTCTTAACGTCTTCCTTCGTATCCTCATCCGTGACATCGGCAATAGTGTTTAGTTCAGTTGACTGCTTTAAATTGATTACCGGTGTGGGAGAGGCATTTCTGCTTACCTCCGACGAGGAAGACGAAGAGAGGATTGGATGAAGGTGATGGAGTGCAGTGGATGATGGTGGATTATTATGACCTGGATCTGACATCTCTGACAGAGAGAGAGAGAGAGAGAATTTGAGTGACGAATCGATGTAATTAAACAACTTGGAAAGGAAAGATGGTGATCAATACAAAAGATATAATTGTTGCCCCGTCTCAAAAATAAACAAACACAACCCGAAAAAAGAAAGTTGGCCTCTCAAAAAAAATAAAATTATTTTTTTGTGTGTGATTTTTCACCTATCAAATTATAAAGATGATAAGGTTTTATATATACACCGACTTTTAATGAATACACAATATTATATGAATACAGTATAGGAGTTTATGAATCAACATATTGAATTATACCATAATGTCATTTTTAACTCCTATTAAGGAAAGCCGATTTAAATCAGAGAAAAACCCAACAGGCCATGCCGATGACCATGAGAACATAATCAAGATAACGCCGAAACCATCGTTTGTCATCAAAACCAAGATTTTTTCTCCGTATAAGGGATCGGTGGCAGGGACAAAGCTCTTCATCAATGTCTGCACCAATGAGCAAGTGCCTGTCATGGACTCCACCCCAGATCTGTTTAAACCGGAGATTATATTCCCTCTAATCATGGAGAATAAATGGGAAATACCAATATTGACATCATCGAATGGTGGTGGGTTACGAGATGATAAGGACAAAAAGGGGAACCATTCCTTGATAATAGACTGTGTGATAAATGATAGGATGATGGCATGGTGTATGATGAATCAAGACTTGAAGTTGATATTGATAGAATGGTGTTTTGATGCCGTGGAGTTTAAATTTGGATCAGAGTTGTTAATCAACAGAGAGGTGTGTGTGTTACCCAAGAGAAGTTACATGGGCCGTGAAGTGCCTGCCATTGAGATTAATTTGAATTACTTAAACAACGAGAGCAAGGAGTTGAATGAATTGAGAGATAAATTAAAGGACAACGAGCCATTGGGTATACTTGAAGCAAAGAGGCTTCAAGAAGAAGAAGAAGAAGAAGAATCTGGAGCCAATATAATCGGTGGAGGGGCAGATGTGACAGCCACATCAGTGACAGACGGGGATATTGGAATTGATATATTTGGCATTAACAAACCGGTGAAACAGGGTGGTAAGCCATTGATTCAGGAGATTAGTGAGATGAGTTTATTGGAAACAAACCCAGCAGCAGCAACCGCTGGTGTTTCTACAGATACAGAGTCACCTGAATTGAAGTCACAATTGGACATGCAAACAGTGAAAACAACGATGACAACGACAACAACAAAATCTCTGGTATTGAAAATGGTGACGGAGTTTAAACAATTACAAATAGGTGACACCAAGGACAATTACAAATACCTGGTGAAAATGTCCTTGACCGAAGATGAGAAGAATAATACCAACGAAGGAATGAAAAACTACACTGTGAAATTCAATAAACTTGAAAAGAGTATAATTGTCAATCTAGCAGATAAAAGGTTAGAGTTTCCATTACCATTGTCAAACAATGACACCCCTGTTGAAAGTATTCGTGTATTTTATGTCACTTCAGAGGATAAATTGTATGTATTTATTAAATAGATTTGTATATAACCAATATACACGCCGATCGACTCTAAAATCGACGCACATTAATTTTTTTTCCATTTTTTTTCTTTTCTTTTTTTTTTCTTTTGTGAATTGCGTGTTTCATTTAGCCAACACTCCCTCCAACTAAGAAAAAATGCCAAATGGGTGGTATTTTTATTTTGTAAACAACAAACCAAACTATTATTATATGTTAATTACTACTAAGAACATATATATATACATTTAAGAAGTATAACAATCATTTATCTTTTTTTTTTTTTCCTTTTAGATTAAATCATTTCTAATAATCAGTGTACAGTTCATTTGTTGTTGTTTACATATATATTCATATTAATATTATTATTATATAGTATTATAGTATAGTATTTTGTTGTACCGACAAAGGGAAAAAAAAACTTTTTTTTTTTAAGGCACAATCTAGATTATCATCAACAATATAATAGTTATCCCATTCCACTTCATTTTACATCTTCTTCTTCTTCTTCTTTTTTTTTAAATCATCCTACAGTTGATTAGAATTACAACACATCATAAAAGCTTACCTTTTTTTACTCCTCATTTTCTATTTATGGAAAGAAACGAAAATAGCAGAATCCCTTTGTATACATTCACACTTCTGACACTCCTTTTGATAATCTTCCATTAAAAAAACACACCCACACACATACATTCATTCATTCATTCGATTTTTCTTTTTTTTTCTCTTTCCCACAGTGATAATATCTATATTACATATACATATACATATATCTACAGAAAAAAAAAATAAAATCAAAACATAGAATCACACAAAATACAAGATGAGTTCTGCAGCAGCAAGTCCTAATTTAGGAGGCCAACTTTTTACAGTGATTAAGGAATTCAACGCTAGATTAGGTGATGAACTCACCATCAAACCTGGTGATACTGTTGAATTGATAAGCGACGATAGTGAATACGCCGATGGTTGGTATATGGGTAGAAACCTATCCACAAACCAAGCTGGTTTGTACCCCAAGGTGTTTACAAAATTAATAGCTGACTCCCAACAAAGCCCAAACCTACTTTTAAGATCTAGAAGTAGAAGAATGACACCTCAAGGATCACCAGCTACTCAACATCCTCCAACCCAGTTTCCATCGGTGACAGAGGGCAGACAACAAACAACAAGTTCAACAACAACAACAACATCCACAGCTGATAGTACCATGATATCAAACACTGGAACTATGGATTCTCCAAATACTTCAAAGTTCTCCACTGTTAATCGTGCTCTGAATGATATTGATAACGCATTGAAAGAGTTGGAAGATGAAGATAATAACAACAATGATCATCGAACTAGTAATGATACCTCTATCGAGTACTCTACATCAAGTTATGACAATAACAGAAACATCAATGGAAATGGAAACATCAATGGACATGGAAACATCAATGGCCACAGAAATGAAATCAGTAATAATAATAATAATAACAACAACAATTCCCCTATCATAAATGATAATTCAAACACTGCAAATCTTAATATTGATCGTGATAGTCTCAGTTCCAATAGTGAACTGATCCCACTGGACCCCACTGAAGTTGAATCTTGGACTCCTGAACAAGTCACCCAATATTTCTCATACCTGAACTTTGACGTTGAAAGTGCAGGCAAGTTTGCCAGACATAAGATCAGTGGTGCCATCTTGGTTCAATTAGAATTATCTTACTTGAAAGAACTTGATATCGCCTCCTTTGGTACTAGATTTGAAATGTACAAGGAAATTGAAGAATTAAGACTGGCGGCTAGGAACAAGTCATTTAAAAAGGAATTCAACCCACAGCCAAAATATGAACACAACTATTACAACAACTACAATAATAATAATAATCATAATAATCATAATAATCACAATAACAATTCCACTAATACTACATCAGCAACAACATCAAATGCCACACATGGCCGGGCCGCACAACGTCAACCTTCAGTGCATCAACATCTTAGAAAAAGATCACAATCTCTTGATGATATCCAAGCTTTAGCTAACACAAGATCTCCTGAAAGAAACCAGTTCATTAAACAGGCTTCTCGTCCTATGTCCGTGCTTCCTCAACCTCCAAGAGGTGATCGTAGCAGTGCCATGCCATATTCTTTGTCCCATGATATCAACTCCGATGATGACGATGAAGAAGAAGAACAATTAGCTGCTGATACTCATAATGACGCCATTATCGATGACGATCACGATGAGACACGTCAACCTGCCGCTGGATTATTTGAATCCCCAAGAAGGGCCCCTCAACCTCCTAGTTTCCCAAGCCCAATTGCTAACCAATCTTTCAAATTTGGTTCTGGTTCAACTGAACTGACTCCTAGTAAATCCATTAGCAACAGCTTCAAGAGAAAATCCATCAGTGATGCCCTCAGTCTTGGCCACCACAGACAAAACTCAGCTTCTTCTTCAGTGTACACTGATATGAAACACACCAGAACAGGATCTTCACTATCATTCACTCCTTCCAATAAAACCCATTTGAGAAACCTGTCAGACGCCAGTGTGCAGAGAAAGGACGCCGCTAATGGTGCATCAGCATCATCAAACAGCGCAGCAGCAACAGCAGCAGCAGCTGCAGCAGTGAATAACGATAAAACCCACAGAAGATACTCATCCCTTTATTCTTCAAGTGCAGCAGCAGCGGAAAGAGAAAATGTTTATGAAAAATCACCAGTGAGAAACCCAGTGATGAAGGAACCAAGACAATTCAGTGGAGGTGATCAAAGCACCGTGAAATTGGAGAACCATAAAAACGGCTCTTCATTCCTTCCGAACAGCAACCTGTCCCCAGAGAGAAGAACTGTTTCTGCTAAGGAGACAACATCAACTCCAAAGACCACGGATCCAAAGAGAGTTGCCTCCTCTGTTCCAACACCTTCTGTCAAGAATTCCAGCAGTGGTACTACATCTACCATCAGAAGCCTAACCGCCCGTCGTACAAAGGCGCAAACATCTGCATTCCAAGAGGGTATACGTACAATTTCCACAGATGAGGCCATTAAAACAGCTGACTTTTCAGGTTGGATGAGTAAGAGAGGTAACCTGTCCATTGGTACATGGAAACAAAGATACTTCACTCTACACAAAACAAGACTGTCCTATTTCACTTCACTAAAGGATAAAAAGGAGAAGGGATTGATTGACATCACTGCTCACAGGGTTCTTCCTGCCACTGAAGTGGAGGATAAAATCTCTGCCGTTTATGCTGCTACAACAGGATCAGGTAATTACTGCTTTAAATTGGTTCCCCCTGCTCCTGGATCCAGAAAGGGTTTGACTTTCACTCAACAAAAGGTGCATTACTTTGCCGTTGAGACGAGGGAAGAAATGAGAGGTTGGATGGCTGCGTTGATGAAGGCCACCATTGAACTGGATGAATCTATTCCTGTTATCTCTTCCTGTGTCACTCCAACAGTTCCTCTACAAAAAGCTCAAGAAATGATGCAAGTTGCTAGAGAGAATGCTAGAGTTAACCTGGAAAGAATCCAACAACAACAACAACAGCAACAACAACAACAGACAAATAATGACTCGACAACAGAAGACGAAGAATATAGCACATCAGATGCATACAATTCTACTACAGGAACCACCACGAACACGGCTCCATTCACTCAAACCAGCACATCAACTCCATCAAGCAACAACTCAACGACTTTCAAACATACCTCCATGTCAGGAAAACCGGAAACTCTGGCTGGTAACGGGATGTCCACTCCATATTTAATGACGCAGGGATTGCCTACATTAGATCCAAGAAAGGCATCTGTGAAACGTACCCCAACTTCCACCAACCCTGTTCCAATGATTACAAAACTAGATGGACCCGATTCAAACAGTAAGAGAACCACATCACCACCTCCAGCAATTAATACCAAGGATACATTACTTTCTTCACCATTACAAAGCAACCCTAACTCACCAACTGTCTCCCACTCTCCATCACTGACAGGCTCCAACTCTTCTATCAGCGCTGCCGTTGGTGCAGTTGGAAGAAGAGTTATGTCCTTCAGAAAACCATCTAAGGAATGAGGAAAGAATGATGAAATCATAATGTACATTGCTACCAATTCCATCGCTACCACTCACACCACATGACCACCACCGATAATGATAATAATAACAATAATTAAAAATAATATTACTAATAATAAAATTGAAAACAACACACTAATAATAATCATATTAATCATCATAATAATAATATTAATTGCTGGAACTTTAATCCATACCATACCATTTTTTTAATAATCTGCTTTTCTATGTTTCACCGTCTCTGTTGCTTTATATTTGTTTGTTCTTGCTTTGTATTTTAGGCTCGTCTCTTCCTCTTCTTTGGTCAATCATTCTTTCAATTCCCAAAGCACTTCTTATCTGATAAGTTTCAACCCTTTATTTTCCCTTTCTCTTTTCTATCCTTCCGTTATTCTTTTATTTTATTCTATTTTATTTTATTCGTTTCCCTCTTTTTTTTTGCCGAATTACTGCTTATAATAATAATTGTCCTTCTTCTTCCTTTTTTTTACTTGACCTTACCTTACTTTACTTTCCTTTATTTTTTTTCTTTATTCACCCCTCCTCTATTCTTCTGTTTATTACCCTTCTTTTCGTCTTTATTTGTTACTTTATTCTTACACTTTTAAGTTGTTGTTTATAATAACTATTAATTAAATTAAGTTTGTTTCATTACGACAAAGTTGAGTCTAGTAATTCCTCTTCAGTTTTTAGTATCTTCACTCTGGAGAAATCGAACATATACAAAGGACATACATCAATTTTCCCTTTGCAACTATTCCACAACTCTTATTTAATAATAATAAGCAAGTAAAATAATCATGTAGTTATAGTATGTTTACAGACACCCATCCCAAGAGAGGCTGCCATGCTTAGCACGCGTGTCGTGAAGAATTATTGGTTTCACCCTCAGGAGATTCAGTCATTTTTTGTGTGTTTTACTGTATATGTATTATATATATATATATATATATATATAATCACTCATCTCTTTGATAAGGTAAACAGTTGATAGTCAATTCACTTGTCAGAGAATTGAAATTAAACAGATAATACAATTATGCCACATTACATTACCTTGGCTACTTGTTCCTTGAACCAATGGTCGTTAGACTTTGAAGGTAACAGGGACAGAATCCTAGAATCTATCAAAGTTGCCAAATCTAAGCATGCCACTTTGAGAGTTGGACCAGAATTGGAAATCACAGGTTATGGATGTCTAGATCATTTCTTGGAAAATGACACTTACTTACATGCATGGGAAATGTATGCCACTATCATCTCTGACAAGAACACACATGGAATCTTACTGGATATCGGTATGCCTATCATCCACAAGAATAGAAGATTTAATTGTAGAGTGTTGAGTTACGATGGTAAGATCTTGCTTATCAGACCTAAGATATTCTTGGCCAATGATGGTAACTACAGAGAAATGAGATATTTTACACCATGGTTGAAGACACAATATGTCGAGGAATTTGTGTTACCTAGAATGATTCAAAAAATCACCGATCAAGTCACTGTCGATTTCGGTGATGCCGTTATCAGTACATTAGACACATGCATTGGTGCAGAGACATGTGAAGAATTGTTCACTCCACAAGCACCACACGTGTCAATGTCCTTGGATGGTATTGAGATCATCACCAACTCATCGGGCTCGCATCATGAATTGAGAAAGTTAGACACTAGAATGTCAATGATCACTGAGGCCACTAGAAAATGTGGTGGTATTTACCTATACTCTAACCAGAAAGGTTGTGATGGTGACAGATTATACTATGATGGTTGTGCGTTGATTGTGGTGAATGGTAAAGTTTTGGCCCAGGGTGCCCAATTTTCATTACTTGATGTCGAGGTTATCACCGCTACCGTTGATTTAGAAGATGTCAGATCGTACAGAGCACTAGTGTCACATGGATTACAAAGCATGACCACTCCTGTGTATAAAAGAGTTCATGTGCCTATTGAATTATCCCCACAGTCATTGACTTTTGATTTATCAGTGACTCCTACCTCATCTAAGGACATCCACTATTACAAGCCAGAAGAAGAAATCGCATATGGTCCTGCATGTTGGTTATGGGATTATGTCCGTCGTTGTAAAGGTTCTGGTTATTTTATTCCTTTGAGTGGTGGTATAGATAGTTGTGCCACATCTGTGATTGTGTTTTCCATGTGTAGATTGGTTGTGGAGGCCTGTGCTGATGGTAACAAGCAAGTGATCAAGGATGCACAACTAGTTGCTAACATGCCAGAGGACTGGATCCCAAGCACACCACAGGAGCTGAGTGGAAAGATATTCCACACTTGTTACATGGGTACCAAGAACTCATCCAAGGAGACTAGGTCTAGAGCTAAGGATTTAGCGGCTAAGATTGGAAGTTACCACGTTGATTTGAACATGGACATTGTCGTCAGTGCTGTTGTCAGTTTGTTTGAAGTCACCACTGGTAAGAAACCAGTTTATAAGATCTTTGGTGGTTCTAACATTGAGAATTTGGCATTACAGAACATTCAAGCAAGATTGAGAATGGTGTTGGCGTATTTGTTTGCTCAATTGTTACCGTGGACTAGGGGCAGAACCAACACTGGTGGTTTATTGGTGTTGGGTTCAGCTAACGTTGATGAACAACTCAGAGGTTATTTAACCAAGTATGATTGTTCCTCTGCTGATGTCAACCCAATTGGTGGTATCTCAAAGACAGATTTGATCAGCTTTATCAGATGGGCTGAGACCGATTTTGAGTTGCCAATTCTAAGGGAGTTCATCGATGCCACACCAACTGCTGAATTGGAGCCTATCACAGACACCCATGTTCAATCTGATGAGGCTGATATGGGATTCACATACCAAGAGTTGAGTATTTTTGGTAGATTGCGTAAGATTGACAAATGTGGACCATACTCTGCGTTCATCAAGTTGTTGCATCTATGGCAGGGAGAGAAAACTCCTGAGCAGATTGCCACCAAGGTTAAGAGTTTCTACTGGTACTACAGTATCAACAGACACAAGCAAACCGTTAGTACACCATCATACCATGCTGAGCAATATTCGCCTGATGATAACAGATTTGATCTAAGACCATTCTTAATCGATCCTAGATTTGCCTGGGCCAGACACAAGATTGATGAAGTTTTGGAAAAATTGGATACTGAGGAGACTATTGATACAATGACTGTTGATTAAAGAATTAAATACATACTTCCTTACACACACACAACTAAATATACGTTAATAAATAAATAAATAAAATAAATAAATAAATAATGAATGACTGTATAGAATATATAATAGTATATCTAGTATATATACAACACATTTTTGCCCTCTATTATAATTAATTGTCTCTTTTTTTTTTAGTTTTATGCCTTTTTCTTCCACTTTTCATTCAATTTATTCAACATATCCAATTGTGAATTTGGAGTATTTGTGACATTAGTATCGTTTCTCTCTATAAACCCTAGTAAACTGACAGCCATTCTAATAGGAGAGTCTTCATGGATGAAATGTCCGATTTTATTGGTTTCATCAACCTCAGTTCTGGTCAATGTAGTTAGTGTATCCTTCAACAACTGATCATTTCTGAACACGGTCAATTGATATCTCCCCTGCATCTGACCAATCATCAAATCTTTATCCAAATAATCATTGTTGGAAAGTATAAGCAATTTAGAGATTCTATTAGTGATGTTAACAAAGTTAAACGATAGGCCGATAAACCAATCATTCCAATACGATTCAGTTTTCATCAAATCCAAGACCCATTCATAGTATTTTCCAGTGGAGTCCTTGGTGAAAAGTGAGGGCACCGATGCCTTTGCGCTGGATACGTTGTTCAACAATCCAGAAGTCATATGCCAATCAACGGCACCTTTCAAGGTTTTAAACAGTCTAGGGACACTGCTCAAGTATCCCTTCATTGAGCCCAATGCCTTGATGGCAGTCTCTTCGACAATGTCAATCATGATCACCCCCTTCACCTGTTCAAATAATGAGTCATCTAGTCTTTTTTGAATACCCTTATCCTGTTCATATAGAATCTTTGATATCACCGATCCACCAAGGGAATGTCCAAGCAGATAGAAATGAACGTTTGGATTGGATGTGAATGATTTATCATCAGTGTACAGTTTATTCAAAATAAACGAGAAATCATCACATAGTTGTTCTATAGATAGCCGAGTATTTGGACCATCAAACTTTGAAGATGATGCGGTTGTTCGATTAAGCAGGTTAGTGGCAGCATGTCCTCTAGCATCAAATGTAAACAAAGCAGGTTGTCTTTTGAACCCTTCCACCTTAACGGACTGGGATTTCATAGCCTCTGCAAATTTGGCAAATGTCATACCTGACGAGCCAGCGCCATGATGACACATTAGAACGATTTCTGGATCTTCAGGGGTTCCAGCAGCAGATGATGGCTTTGAGTAATATGTTTGAAACATATATCCGGAGTCTGGGTTTCTGTAAATATCCGTCTTGTTGAAGTACACCGATGGATCATGTATCGAGTCATCAATTGTATCTTGTATATTACTTGTATTTGTAGCAGCAGTTTTAGGTCTTATATGTTTTGTGATGGGTTTCAATTCACTCAACGAGTCGAATTGATCTTCTTCTTCTTCTATTTCCTGCTCATCACCTTCTACATCTTCACTGAAGTCAAATCCCAAACTTTTTTCCGCCTGTCTTAATTTATTTTGAAACAAATTTCTTTGAAAATTGGACATTGTTATGTATGGGTAATAATTGAATATAATTGTATGGGAAATAGTTTAATTAATACCTGGAAAATAGAGGACTTGTGATAAAATCATGTAATTTATGTGTACATATATGATATACGATCAGACCAGGCCACAATAATAATAAACAGCGTCGATAATCGCGTCGATCGACGGTATCTTCCCTCTATTCCTGATTATACAGGACACATCCTAAAATAGAAGAGTTAGTGAAAACCCCTTCAGAAGACGGACAATCCTAAATACAGTAAGAGGGGCAGTCCCCCACCTGTAAGTGGAATGGCTTGAGACGTAAACAAGTACACCCCATATTACTACTAGTTACGGCATACAAGCACACCCCCAGCCGTTCGCTTCGCTCGTTCGCTCGTTTCGCAGAAGGCATGTTGAGGAGTGATGCCCCCCATTCCCGGCTATCAACAGCCGGAGTAGTAGCTGGAGTTACAATTTTGTTTGTTATACAGCTGTGGATGGAGAGACAGAGAAACAGAGAGAGTGTTATCGGAGAGATGAAGAGCCCATTAAAAAGAAACCATTGTAGTACGATCATATTATGTATATATGGATTAAGGGGAGGGAGGGAGAGGCATGAGGTATGAAGTATGAACCCAGATGGATTGAATTGAATTCGATACTCCATTAACTCCTTTCATTTAATTGCTCCCGTTGTAAGTAATATACTAATATAATAAAACAAATAAAACAAATTAAGTAAATTAAGTAAATTAAGTAAATTAAGTAAAATTGCATTCGAATTTATCGGGCTCAATTCAAAGATACCTTTGAACGAAGGACGGACAATTTTTTTTTCGGAAACTACTTAGTTGTTTTAAAAAGAGAGAGCCACCTTTTTTTTTTTTTCAATAACTGATACCATTTATGTATGTATAATACAACAATCACATTACTTGTTGCGTTCTTTATTCAAGATATATTACAGTAGTAGTAGTAGTAGTAAGTAAAAATCATATCATTTAATTATTATTAATAATAAAAAAAAACCACATTTTTTTTATAAATAGACCCAATAAAAAACATATAGAGAGAAAGAAAGAAAGGAAACGTTAAAAAAAGAGACAGAGAGAGGGATGAAAAGAGATGAACAAATAAAGAAAAATAAATAAATAAATAAAGCAGTAATCATCTAAAGAGTAGTATAATAAAAAAAAAGGTAGTTTAAAAGTGAAAAAAAGAAAGGGAGAAGAAGAGAGGAAGAGAATGAAGCAAGTTATTTTTTAAAACATAATAATCTAAAGAACCGAATATAAAAAAAAAAGAGTAGAATTAATGGAAAGATACCACAACCAATGCATGAATGAATGAGTAAAGAAGAAAGGAGTTTTGCTTCAAGAAACTAATTAATGAATATAATATACCCTGAAACCTGAAAATGAAACCAAACAAGAAAATGAAAAAACAAACAAACAAAAAAAAATTTTAATTAATTAATTAGCATTCTTAACCCCTTGATCTAAATCACCATGCTTGAAACAGCATCTCTTACCATATCTGCAATGACCAGTCTTCAACCAATTAATACACAGCTTTGTCTTCCAGTTTTCTGCTCTCTTCACAATCTTTAATTCATGCTTGCCATGGGCAAATTGACACTTTGTTCCATATGGACAACTACCCTTAGTCTCAAACTTAACACATAGCTCAGTCTTGTACAATTGCTTATCTAACTTACCAAGGTTTTCAGGACCAGGAGATGAAGAAAAGGAAGCTGGGGAATGAGAATGAGATTGGGAGTTAGAGTGAGAGTGGGAATGAGCTTGGGATTGGGAGATAGAATCACATCTCTTCTTAGATCTTTGTAATAGAATGAGGTTTTCTTCAGTCAATGGACAATCAGCATTGTAAACTTGTTGTTGTTGTTGAACCTGTTGTTGTTGTTGTTGTTGCTGAGCTTGTTGTTGTTGTAACAATATTTGTTGCTGAACCTGCTGCTGTTGTTGTTGTAGATTGGATAATTGAAGTAAATTATTAGGTAAAACTTGCATGTTATTTGAATTCAAAAGTAAAGAATTCATTGAAGTGTTGTTATTGTCAAAGGAAGAATCAACCAAAGTAGCATTAGTATTAGTTGGAGTGGTATTGTTGTTGTTGTTGTCATTAGATGTATTATTGTAGTTTGTGTTGAATGTCATTAAATTGTTAGAAGTGTTAGCAAATTGATGTTGGTTTGTGTTAGTGTTATGTTGCTGGTCCCATAAACCAGGCATCACACCAAGAATCTTATTTTTACCATCACCAACGTACATATCTTCACCCAATTCAGCTAATAGATTGCTTGTAGAGTTTGTTGGGGTATAAGAGATAGATGTAGAAGTTGATGAGCTTGCTAAAGAACCTGATTCCGAGTTAGAGGATGAATATTCCAAACTTCCATTAGAGGCAGAGTGTGCCTTTTGTGTTGGAGTGGCTGTGTTATTATTAGAAGAGGAGTTGGCAACACCAGTCACAGAGTTGTTGTTATTATAGTTGGTGGAAGAAGTACTGGTAGTGATAGCAGCAGTAGTTGGAATATAGTTGTTGTTGAAATATGAAACTTGTTGTTGTTGTTGTTGTTGGTATGCCTGCTGTTGTTGGTGTTGACCGCCGTTAGAGCATGGAGTGGCGTTCAAGCCGAGAAGTAAATTATTCAACTTTTGGTTAGGAGGAGATGACGAACTGTCTAACATAGAAGAAGCAGAAGCGTCAGAGTTCCAGATACCTGTATTGAAGGTAGTGAAATTGTTCATATTCATGTTCATAGTCATTTTGTTAATAATAGTATGGACAAGAAAAAAAAAAGGGAAAGGAAAGGAAGGAAGGGAGATGAGAAAGATTTTCTTTTTTTCAGATCTGTGTGAGATGGGATTTTCGGAGTCACTCAAGCGAAGTTTTGTAAGTTAGAGAGAGAAGAGAGAGAATTTTTTTTTCTTTCTTTCGTTCAAAGTGTAGTTCTAATAAGAATAGGAAAACAATGGATAAGCTTGTTTCTTTTTCTTCTTATATAATGTGAATTTATTATTATTATTATTGCTAGCCAGCTAGTAGTAATAGTAATAAATAGTGGTGGTGGTGTATAGAGAGATGATTGATCTGTGTATTGGTGTAAATGCGGGAAAGAAGTATAAAATATCGATAAAAATGAAATATTTGTATACAACTTGTTTTTGTGAATGTGTTTTATATATCAAAAGTAGAAAAGATCAAAACTAACAACAATATCAGATATAGAAGAGAAGTAGTTGCGTGTGTGTGTTGATATAGAAATTGACCTTTATATATATCTATCTATATATATATATATAATTAAAATGTTGAAATGTTAAAAAACGTATCGTATCGGTCGAAGTTTTTATCTGAGAGGAAGCGAGAATATTTTTGTATGGGTGTGAATTGTCAATTGAATGAATTGATATATACAACAACAAAAATGATAATAAAAAGAGTATATAAATATGTGTATCTGTATAGTATATAGTATAGTATATATATATATATATCGATGGAGATAATTTAATTTTACAAGAGAGAGTGGTTAGGAGAGAAAAATAACTTTCAAAATCAAATTAAGGAATAACCACTTGTTTATATATATGTCAAAATTTATATAAAATTCATATACATATGAAGATGATAAATACTTTATTATGCGTAGCACATACATAGTTAAGCTATTCTCCGATAAAATACCCAAACCTCAAATTTCAGGACATTGTGCACGGTAGGAGAGAGAGAGGGAGGGAGGAGACCTTGTGGTGCACGGGTGTGTACAAAGTCAAAACACTGGGAGGAGAAAAAAAAAAAAGATGAGGAGGGCTCACACTCACGCGCAGCAGCAGTATAGCAGCACGCGAAGACAATATCACAATCGGTCATCTCGGTTTTTACAAAATTTGCCTCATGCTATATAAAATATAATATAAAATATTGGTAGCTTTTTTACATGTTTAGTTTTTAACTTTTAAGTAACTTCTTCTTTTAATTCTTTAATTCTTTTAATTCATTTCATTCACATGATTTAATGATTTTTTTTTTTTTTCAAAGTCCTTCTTAAACACAATCAATTCGATCGGGTGCATCTTTTAAACGAGAAGTATTTTTATTATTTTTATTATTTTATATTTAAGTTAATTGTGTAGTGTATATATATATATATGTACACTGCGATATCGGACGAAATGATCTATGTATAATATATAATTATAATATATAATTTTGATTTTAATTCTAATGAAAAGAAGTATTTTATATGATCGAATTGAAATCATTGAGAGTGGTTGGGTAGCTAGATATATATGGGTAGATGGGCTCGTCATGATTTCCTTATTTGCAACAATTGCTATTCCGATGACCATCATATTCCTTTTTCCAATCGAATTCGACTCCAAAACGATATCCCCATAATGTCGTTATGATTGATTACCTTCTAGCTACTTTTCACAATTATTCATTCTTGTATCCGTTTCCATCTCCCCTTTCCCATTCCTATTCTCATTTCCATTTCCATTCCTACTTTTCGTTCCGTTCCGTTTCTAGAGTTCCATTTAAATCGTTATCCTAAAACAATTAAAATTTAATTTAATTTA
>PPHW02000045.1:65336-108089 GCA_003705225.2 Ambrosiozyma vanderkliftii
CTAGTAAAAGGAGGTTTTTTCCTGCTCAAGGATAAAAAGAACATGAGGAGGGAGGGAGGAAAACAAAAAAAATATTGTATATTGATTATAGTCTTTTCTTCATCGACTGATATGATTGATAAAGAAAGGAGAGGAAAAATCAAAAAGAGACAAAAACGAAAAGAAGTAGGTTTCATAAAAAGGTATCAATGATAGAGATGATTTCCCCCACTAACTTCCGGGTAATTATTGTATCACGTGACTGTGGTATTACACCGTGTTTTTTTTTTCCTTCTGCTTCTTCTCTCTCTGTCTCTGTCTCTCTCTACTTCCTTCTGAGCCTTTCTTTTTAAATTACAAGTTTTAATAGGTGGTGATGTGTACATCGTGATCTGATCTGATCTGATCTGATCTTAGCTAGTCGATAACCCATTGGAATCAATATTCGATAATACCACAATTGAGAATTGATACATTACTATTTTATTTATTCATTGCATCTCTTTCCAACAAAAAAATGTTTTTACAATTACTGGCCATCATTGGAACCGTGTTTGGATTCGTTGGTATAACATTAGCCATCGCCTCGGGTTTATACTACCTCTCTGAGATCATTGAAGAAAACCTGGAATTGACCAAACGGTTCCTCGATAAGTCAATTAAATGCATCTCTGGGCTATTGGTATTACTGTATCTATTCGATAGCATGCCATTCAAATTGATTCTCCTGTCATTGGTGACAAACTTTGCTTATTATAAAAATTTGACCGCTTTCCCAAACTTGAAATTCCTATCACCTAGCTTCATCACTTGCATTGGCCTAACACTATTGAACCATTTCCTTTGGTTCCACCACTTCAACAATCCATACATCCCATCCATCGATGAACGTTTAAGACCAGACTTTAAAATGCCTCATTATCCAAACTTTACAGAAATTTCATCGTTTTTCGGCATTGTGATTTGGTTTGTTCCGTTTAGTTTCTTCATCTCTTTAAGCTCCAATGAATTCAATTTACCAACTACAATGGAAAAGAAAACAGACGGAAATGGTACTGGAGCAGGATCAAGTAACTTGATCAAGTATCTCCTGGAGTTAACTGTTAAGAAAGTTGTCGAATTTTTCGACCTCTTTGGTATTAAAATAGGTAAGAAGGATAGTCACGTTAACCCAAATGAAATGTACATTTGATTTGAATTAACCAAGAAAGAAAGCAAAAAAGAAAGCACAAATAAAGGCATTCCTTCCTTCCTGCAACAACTTGATACTTGAATTTACATATTCTAAACGAAACTACACCTACATATACACATAGACATACATATCTTCTCCATCTTTTCTCAACCCTTATAAAACTAACGCCCCTCTCCCCTCCCCATATCTCTGCCTCTCTGTCTCTCTACATCTTACCTCCTGTATACTACTTAATATATATAATCATCACCAATTTGTGTTTTTTTTGTTTTGATCATCATTCATTTTCGTACAAATAGGAAAAGTAAAAAAAATAGTAATAGCAAATAAGTCATGTGCATGCAAAAAGTCTATGACAAGTTCAATGAAGTGTCAATGTCATTAGAATTGTCCTGTTTAGCCTTCAACGTAGGAGATGACCCCCTAGATAGGGACAAAATGTCTAGTCCTCCCTTTTTACCCACGATTAATAGCTTCCCCTTTTCATCAACTTCAATTCCACTAGATGTAGGCTCTGATACTGCCCCTGATCCTGCTCCCGAGCTTGAATATGTATTGGTGTTGCTATTAGTGGGGTTGTTATCCGCAGTATCTGCAGCTGTGTTAGTTCCAGAGAAATTCCTGATCGTTGAAGTCAAGCCAAATTTCTTCATCTTATTTGTAATAGGAGAAGCATTTTGACTATTAGATCCAAGAGACGGTAATGCCGTTCCATTAAAATTTGAATTAGGCGTAGAACCAGAACTAACAGCACCAATACGGGAAGATGCCTGTCTTTGATGGTTAGCATTATTGTTCATCTCTAATTTATGAAACTTATTCTCCAGAAAGTTCAATTTACTTTCAAGTAGAGACACAGCATCTGGTTTCAATAACAATGCAACAAATAAATACGCTTTGTACTTATTAATCTCCATGGATTTATCATCAGTTGATGCACGGAACAATATTGGTCTGTAAATGAATTGGATCAGAGGAATGTCTGATCGGTAAATTAACTCCTCGCTGAACTCACAGTCAGTCTTGGCACCCTTTACCTTATTCAAGTGCTTCAACAAGCACAACAATGTGGAGGAAGAACATCTATCCATTTTGTTGAGTATATCATCAAGATACTGTGCAATGTCCAGGACATCCTTGAAATCACGGTAGTTCTCCAGAGCCATGGCAATAGGAGGTATCACAGAGACATTCAATTCAATTAAAAACACCTTCAACAATAACACTAAATTAAATCCTCTCTTTTTGCATTCGTCGATCAATTCATCAATGAGTTTCTTATTTCTTAGGTATTGTTCACCATTGGTCTCCTTGTGATTGTTATCATGCTTCATTGACCAATCAAGAACATGTGGATCGATTTCAGCTAACAATCTTTCCAAATACTTATCCTTCATTTTATACACCTCATCCAAGTTGTACGATCCCAACCAATGGTTCTGCATCTCTTCAACCGTGTACACATGCTCAATTTCTTCTATAATCTTGTACACAAAATATGGCAAGGACTTATGGATGAAATCATCGTCAGTGGTGCTCTGAAGTTTCAACTGCAATGACAAGTCATTATTGAATAAAACAGTCCAGTTCTTGAAATTAGGAAAACAATTCAGTTGGTTGATCAACAGTTTGTTCAAAACTTGATTATTCAGGGCATGTGGAATGTAATAACTGTTATTTGACATTTTGGATATGGACTTGTAAAAATCAGACATCTTGTCCAATGCATCCAATTTCTTCAGGAATAACTCTTCTTCGTTGATAGGTCTTAACAATTTTATCACTTCAACCAAATTTTCACTGATTTTATACGTTATTTGAGTTCTTTCAAACTCCTTATGTTCAACATTGTTCAATATTTGATTGTAAGATTTCTCAAGATG
The DNA here is from genome assembly GCA_003705225.2 of Ambrosiozyma vanderkliftii. Taxonomy (NCBI): domain Eukaryota; kingdom Fungi; phylum Ascomycota; class Pichiomycetes; order Pichiales; family Pichiaceae; genus Ambrosiozyma; species Ambrosiozyma vanderkliftii. The sequence goes on from PPHW02000045.1 coordinate 68,394, forward strand.
TCCTCGTTCTTGTGAAAAACCATTATATAACTTCAAGAAATCTGCATACTTCGGCTTATATTGTGTAACTACCGAATCAATTTTGTCCAGATCCACTGTGATCTGTTGCTCTTCAGAGTATTGAACAACTTGGTGGAATAATGGAGTCCATTCACACACCGAGGAATCATCCTCGATTTTGAACACATACGCTTGAAAGATGCTTTTCTTTGCTGGGAATCTGATAATTTTCAATTGAATGTAATAGTTGATCAATCTTTCAATTTCATCAAACCCAATTTCAAAGTTTTCTTTCAAAACTCTGATTAGTTTTTTCACGATGAACACTTTATCATAGTTAATGAAGAAAATGGAGATCGTCTCTAATGGGATTGAATCCTCTAAGAAACTTAAATGTGATTGGAGTTCTTTAAAGTTTGTGAATAAATATTCAAACCCTAAATCTCCTTGTCGTTCATCTTGTTCAAACTTGGCAATGAACTCTCCGATTAAGGAAGCTGGTCCAGTGGAGGTTGTAGATTGTAAATCATTGATCTGAGTTAACAAATCGTTTAATTCATTGGAGAGGTTATTTAAATTAGTCAATGTTTTAGAATAAACCTCAAGCTCCGAGGAAAAGGCCTTTTCATTTTTATCAATAAATGAATCATATGCTGAAATAAATTCTCTCAATGGTTTTAACAATAACTCCTCGATTTTGGCCTTGGCCTGTGAGGTTGTAGGTTCAGGGTTGGTCAGGTATGAATGAATGTCAAGCAACACAGCTTTCAGATCAGACACGTCATTTTCATTTTTATCTATTCCAATCTTAAATTCAGACTGTTTCAATTGATTGAATGCATCAATGTACGTTTTTTCAAAGTTCAATATAAATGTGATATAGTTGTTGAGGTTGGCCTTGTGTTTATTCAATGACCGGACGAGATGTCTACAGCCACTTCTATAGTTAGAAGACCAGTTCAGTTGGTTCAGATGTTCAATGTTAGACTTTTCCAATTGTTCTTGTAACGATTTATCGTGTAACTTTGGAAGAGTGATTGTCTCCGTACTATTGAGTTTAGATGGAAGTGCTACACTGTTTAAATCACCGTAACTTTTAACTTTTTTGGAGTCAGTTGATGACTTCCCATTGGTTGATGTAATTGATATCTTTGGTATGTCAGCGGACATGGGATTTATAAAGTGTTTTTTTTTGTGTCAGTGAGATTCAATCGATGGAATCAATCAGCTAATCATTCAATCAAAGAATTCATTAAGAATCAAAAAGATTCGATTTATTTATCATATATATATGTATATATATATTAATTTATTATACAAAACTTAAGCAGTACTATACTTTAAGGGGTATAATACATACATTGTATGCATAATAATAATAGCTTTTTACATAAGGTGTCACACTAAAAAAAAAACGCGGCGGTTTCGTTTGCTATTTTTTGTGTAGTCCACACTACACTACTAGATCTATTTTTCTACCATTTGTGACAAAAACACCGTTAAAGGGAAGCTGCAATTTATAATCGACATTGATTTCATTGATGACAGATCCTGTATCTTCCGTTGACACCCCCATGCTTGGTTCCAAGGGAGAGAGTTGGCCAATGGAACAATGGATAAACTCTTGATCGTATAAGCGGTTACCATCCTTTGGTGACAATCCCTCTTCAATTAAAAAGCCGTTGATTCCACTGACTATCTTTTTCAATGGCGTGTCTGAAGCATGCCCCACCATTAGTGAAACAAATACCTTGCTGGAGTTTTCGTTACGAAGAAGACGAATCCTATCGAATGAAATCTGGATAGGAGTGTTGTGTATGTGGAAATCTTCATTTTGCAGTCTTTGTAAAAGTTTATCGTATTGTAACGATGATAATGAGATGTTATATGAAAGAGATATATGCAATTCCTTGATCTTTTTCGTCAATACATCAAAGTAGAAGTTATCATCTGGTTTAAATCTTAATTTTTTTTCATTGAACAGTTTAGATACTATTTTATCAACCTCTAATTTGAAATGTGAAATATTCATGTTCGTTGGTGTCGTTGACAGATAGATGAATATATTTTTGTTTGTAATGGTATTAGTACTTTCAATTAATCCTAATGCATTAGTGTTTCTTTTGTTCTGATATATTGGCGCCTTGGAATATTTTAAATCGATATCTATTGGAGGTGGTCTAAGTGTTGACACAGTACTAGTATCATTGTTTGCAGTTGTGTTTTCTTCTTGATTGTCATCATCATCGGAAGAGGAAGAAGAGTAATTTAGTCGATCCATTGGCTGTGCTGTAAACTAGAAAGAATAAATTTAGCCCAAGCCAAGATATAAGTCAATTATTTATCAAGACTAATCGAGAGAAAAAGAAAACTTCTGGGCTGTTGTTCACAAAACTGAGATTGTATATCAACTAAATCAACTTAAACTGATAAATTCAGAAGAAGTAAATAAAATCAAAAAAAAAAAATTTAAGCGACAGGCACAATTAGAGTTTGATTGTGCGGCTCTGAGGTTAGCTAAGGCGGATAACACAGCCAGAAATGGTACCTATTTTTTGATGATTTTAGTTGAGAATGGATTTTAGCCCTTTATACATACCAATGTTTATTGTTTGTTATCCCTTAATTAGATCTTGTTTTATACTGGAAATGTAATTGTGGTTCGAAGCATTTCATTGTTCACCTACAAAGAATTTGAATATATATATATATATGTATATATGTATGAGCTTATTCAGGGACATGCATTCTTTCTCCTACCCCCCTTTCCTTTTGCTTTCTTAGTGTCAATTGATATTATTATTGTTTTTATTTTTTTTTATTATTACATTTATTATCATTATTTATTATATATATCGATAGCTATTTCCACATATAGCATATAAATACAAGATGCTTGACAACACCACTTTTCGTCTTGGTCGTTACAAGAAGAAGTCAGGGGAACGAAACACCAACAACAACAACAACAACAAAAACAGCAAAAAAAACATTCCTATGAGCAAGAGAGGTAACGTGAAGTCCGTTGATAGCGGGGATTCTTCTATTGAACAAATACGTAGGCTTCCAATCCGTCATTCTATATTAGACAGTGCAAGCTCTCCTCAGTTACCCAATAACAACACAGACAACAACAGTGTGTTTCCATCCCAGCAATTGAACATTCCAACGACTCAGCAACAAAATCAACAACAACAACAGGACGATGCATCAGCATATGACAGTGTCAACAGTGTAGACTCAAGGGGATTGGGTGATTCAAAAAAGTATGTTGGATTATTCACAGAGAGAACCTCATCGTCCCCTCCTCCACCTGTTCCTCCAAAGGATGCCGCTCTACCACCGCTCATGTCGAATCCATTTGCCAATGACACTGCCACCTCTGTTAACATTATCAAGAAGGCTAATGTTGCTAAATATAAGTCATCTTCGGATATGGTTATCTTACCGCTGAGACCAACTCCTGGTAGACAAAGAGAGCCAACATCGTATCCGTCGATTATCTCAATGAGTGGATTCCCCAATGAAACAAGCATGCATAACAATGACGATGACGACCTTGCAAGATCTTTCAGTGCATACTCTGCGTCTATGTATGCCGATTCACTGGATTCACAAACTGGATTCATCCACGAAGAAAAGCAACAAGATCGTTCTTATAATAATAATAAGAACAAAAATAATAACAATAGCAGCAGCAGTAGCAGAAGTCCAGGGAAGAGAAAAGACGTTGAGAAGGGTGCGTATAATAATAATAATAATACCAAAGGTAGAAGCCGGTATGATGATGATTACGAAGACGATGTTGAAGACTCATATAAAAGCATGCAAAAAGTTGGTTTTATTTACATGATTCTGTCCATTTTAATTCCACCATTTTGGATTTTTATTGCCATAGGGTACTTGGATAGAGTGTATGGCAAAATACCACTTTACATTAAGATTGTCAGTGGACTTATGGCACTTGCGGTGACGATATTAATTGTGATTGTTCTTGCAGTTTACTTATCGTAGATATTATATTATAGTATTTCTTTTTACCCCATAACTTTTTCTTTTCTCTTCTTTTCTTTTCTTTTTCATACTTTTTCACTTCTAGTACGTTTATTGTATAATAAATTAATAATACCTTTTAATAGTCTAAAGAAAAAAAGAAAATAGCCAGATCTACTAAAAAAAATTATAAGCTAACCGACTAACTAATTTTACTAATTAAATTATACTGCGCAAGAGGAAGGAGTAAGGAACAACCGAGACATCTCCGGGGCCGAATAGATCACAGAGCACAGCACAGCAGAGCGTAGCATCCGTGGATGACTAGTCTGACTGGCAGGGGTGGGGTGGGGTGAAAGTATTGTAGATATGGTGGGCTTCAACGGTGAGAGAGCGAGGAGATACGTAGCAACTTTAACTTTTCTCTCCCCCCCCTCCCCCTCTCTCCTCCACAATTCCGGTACAGGCTCAGCTCAGCACAGGTAGATCATCTTCCTCTCTCTTTCTACGCACACAGGCACAGCAGTTTACTAGATTATTATATAGTTAGTACACTTGTCAAGTGATATCATTACTATATATATACATTTTAATGTGTGATTATTTTGAATTGTTTGATTTGTGATTGTGATTGTTATTGTGATTGTGATTCTATTGATTGATTTTATTCTTTTTTTTTTTCCATATTACAATATCTATTTATCTATCTATCTATCTGTATTGCTTTATCTTTTTCCTAATTTTTTTTGTCACATTATAGTTTCAAATTTCCTTTTAGAAGATATTACTTTATATTCCACTTATCTACCACACCCATCTAGTATATTTCCACTACCCATTAATCAATCACTGGTAGATTTCTAATTCATATATCTGACATCATAATTATCATCATATACCAAATTTTGTCAGCCTTCATTTTTTTTGTGTGTGTTTAATTTTTTGCCCCGAAATCTTAAAAATAATAATAATAATATATATAAATAAAATATATATAACCAACCAACAGGACTTATTATTATAAATCTATACAATACCTTATAGAAAAGTTAAGGCCTGTTTCTCATCTATCTGAAAGGTATATAGAGGAAACATCTCAAATCACAGGAACTATATTTATTCAACAATCAATACCATTACCGTTACCATCCTATTCCAATTGTACCAATCAGCATAACTTTGCATTGGGGAAAAAACGGAAATTATTTATAATCACATCACTTCCCCTCTCATTACTCCCCCTTAATCCAATTACAACACCATTTATCCCTTAATTATTTTCCCTGTTGGGTGTTGTTTTATTTGAGAAACAACAGTTCCGGACCTTCCTGTCAAGTTTTTTTTGTTAAAAAAAAAGAGGAATAAAGAAAAAACAACAACATCTCTGAACAATGGGTAACACTCCAACTAAAGAAATTAGATCTACTCCATTTGGTAAAGAATTTGGTTCTTCAACCGCAGGTAAGAAGAAGAAGGATAAGTATAAGAAGAAGGAGGAACACCTGGTGAATCTTATAGTCCGAGCTGAAGAGAATGTCGATGGAGGGTTTTTAGCACCCTATGGGAATTATAACTACAGTTTGACGTATAAGACCACCATTGTGAGGGATTTAATCATTGATAGAAAATTGGCTCCATTTTACACTCCTTTGGAGGAGTTTGATAAAAAATGGACAGATGCTGAATTATTGGAGACGTTGTATGAATTGAACTTGCATGCGAAGATATCAGTGGAGGATTTTGAAAATCTGGAAGAGGAGGGCGAAGAAGACCCCGATGATCATAAGATATACCAGTCTATGAACTCTTTGAAAAGAAAGGAGAACAAGTTATTTAAGAAGAACTTTAAAAAGAAGTTAATTCAATTACAAAACGATGAGAATTCCAAATTTTTAAAGGAGAAGAAAATTCAAAAGAGTGGAATCAAGGTGTATCCAAACCTACCGTCTGATGATTTATTATTAACGTTGTACAGAAGTGCTGAGGAGTGTCCGATTTGCTTTTTGTACTTTCCAAAGAATATGAATGTTTCTCGTTGCTGTGACCAGCCCATATGCACAGAATGTTTTGTTCAATTGAAAAGACTGGATCCTCATCCACCTCATGATGAAGACACTGCCCCTGGTATTGATAACTCTTCGACCAATGACATAAAAACCCCCTCGGATGAACAAACACAGCAAACGAATACAACTACAACTACAATTACACATGCACATGGACAGCCACAACAAGATTTAATCAGCGAACCAGTCAAGTGTCCCTTCTGTGCCATGGCTGATTTTGGTGTGATATACACCCCTCCTCCATTCAAGACTGGTTTTGGAAACGAAACAATAACAGCAAGCGAATACAAATTGGCCACTACAAACCATCATAACAGAATACCTACAGATAAGATCATCACCAGAAAGAGAAGGGATTCGTTGTTGGCTGATGCCCCTGGTGTTGTCACCGTGGATCAAATCAGACCTGATTGGGAGCAGAAGTTGCTGAATGCTAGATCAAAATTGGCGAGACGTTCAGCAGCAGCCACTGCATTGCATGCATCGTCTTTGATCATGGCTGATGGTAGTGTCTCTAATGGGAGTAATACCGATGGTGATGCCTCTACTCGTCACAATGGATCTGTTTCAGGAGTAGGAAGTTCGGCATCGAGAAGAAGAAGTTCAGCAAACAGAATCATCATAAGTAGTAGACGAGAGCAGATGAACATTGAAGAGAGAATGATTGAAGAAGCACTGAAGTTGTCCTTGATCGATGAAGAGGAGAGACAACTGAAGGAGAAGGAGAAGGAGAGGGAAAGAGAAGAACGAGCAAGAGAGAAGGAGAAGAGTAGTAGACATAGGAAATGACTTACTCAATGAAATGATTATATGATGAATGGTTTTGTTTTGGAGTTTGCTTTTTTTCTGTTTTTCTTTTGCTTTTACTTTGGTCTTACTTGTGTATTTTATTTTGGGTGTTGTCGTTTTTCTTTTCTCTTCTATATTTTTGCTTATCTTTCTAGTACTTACTTATTTTACCTTTTGATATGTTCTTGCTACTACTATTATTATTCTTATCATCAAAAACATTACTTTTTTTTTTTTGATTATTTGACTTTTGTTGTTGTTCGTATTGAACCAAGATTATATATTCTGCTTATTTATATATATATGAAACCTGCATATAAATAATGTGCATTGTATGTAGGAGTAGTTAATGTAAATGTACTACAAATGCAACATTCAACCCCGTCCTCCTATTCCATCTATTTATTTATTTTCTTTTTCACTTTTCATTTTTTCCTTTCCTTTTACTCTTGGATCTATATGTATGTATTTATGTGTGTACATGTACATGACTTGATACTGTATTTTGTTTTTTGTGATATTTCACCTTGGTTTGGTTATCCATTTCAAAGATCACATTATAATCGTGTTATGTTATGTTATATATAGAAGACCCCGGGTCCCTTATTGTTGCCTGTTTGGGAAAGGCGCTAAAACACAGAAATGTGCCGCACTCTACTCAAAGCTGCCATACAAGGCCCTGCCCTGAAGTGTGAATTCTTCGAGCAGAGTGAGGAGCAAACCCAAAACGAGGTAATTTTCCTTTATGGGCAAAGAAAAAAAAAAGAAAAAAAAAAAAAAAAAAAAAAAAAAAAAAAATTTTTTTTTTTGCAGGTGCGAAGAAGACGAAGAAGAAAAAATTGCATAGTAAAGAGAAGAAGAAAGTGGATGGGCTAACAGTAATAATAAATAATAATTAATATTAATAATAATAATAATAATAATAATAATATACTAATATAATAATAATACTAGTAGTAGTAGTAGTAGTAGTAGTAGTAGTAGTAGTAGTAGTAGTAGTAGTCATAGTCATACTATACTACTAGTAGTAGTATGTTAACAATAAACATAATTAGAAGAAGTGGTGTTTTAGTTAGTTAGTTTGTTAGTAATAATAAGTTTTTTTTTTTTTTTTTCGTTTCGTTTATTGTAATTAATTATTATATGTCCAATTTTACTTACAAAGTGTGTCTTCTCCTCCTCTCTGTTCTGTTATAATTATATCTATTCCATCAAGTATTATACGACCCATACATTACATCTACAACCAAACACTTAGTAGTGACTTCTTCTTTTTTTTTGTTTGACAAAATAAACACATACACATACAGTCATACAAGTCATACACATTATATATTCATATATTAATAACACCACACACAAAGAATAAAGACGAATAACTACTATAACCAATCAATCCATTAATCCATCAATACGTCGACCCATCAAACAATTAAACACACACACACATATATAGAATACGTATACTTGAAGGAGCAAACATAAGAAAAATATAAAGAAAGAAAATGGAGAAAAACTCTATATGGGATATCTATTCCAATGCAAAGAACTTACTGCCTCTCTATCCAAGAATACAAAACAGAAGTGTTAGAGAGGAGTCAAAGAAACTTCAAAATGACAGGCACATTAATGAAATGTTGGACAGTGTCAGTGATGATGAACAATACCAACGCTGTTTTAAATCAGAACAACCATCAACACTCGACTTGGGAATTGGTGAGGAGGATTATTTGACTCCATTCACAAACTCCAACTCATCAACGTCTCCAAACTTTATAAACTCTTTGAAAAACTCAAACAATTCAAGTTTAATCACACCTCCTAGCGATACAACCAATATCAACACCATCACTAACACATCTGCATCAACAACCTCTAATAGTTTGTCCACTCAAAATGTATCCACAGTTACACCTATGTCTGTTTACTCAGATAGTCCTAAGAGCTCAACTACGACCACTGCCACTACTGTCACTAACCAAAACAATAACAGCCACAATATATCCTCCTCCTCCTCGAATAACAACAAGTACTCTAATTTATCTGATGACCTGCAATTAAACATTTCAGACTTGTTAGACCTATCAAATGATAAATTCCTAACTACTGAATGTGACTTTGAGTACTTGAAAAAGCTACACGAGGAAAAGGAAAAGGAAAAGGCTAACCTTGAAGAGCAGAAAAAAATAGCTATTAAAGATAATCAATATCAACAATATCATCAACAACAACAACAAGAACAACAGCAGCAGCAGAAGTCAAGTCCATCAACTATTCATATTAAACAAGAAAGTTTGCAAATTCCTCCATCAAATGCTAGTCTCTCATCTCAACATCATCATTCAAACCTTTCATATTCCGCTCCAACTAAAAACTCTTCCATGATCAATAAACCAATATCAAAATGTACAAACTGTGGCACCACGAAAACCCCTCTTTGGAGAAGAGACTCTCAGGGGAACACCCTGTGTAATGCATGTGGTTTATTCCAAAAATTGCATGGTACCATGAGACCATTGTCATTGAAAACGGACATCATCAAAAAGAGAAACTCAAAGAGACAGACAATGAATAGTGGTTTCGGCAGTGGCTCTAGAGAGTCTTCACAATCACTTCAGAACATCCCACTGCATTTCAAACAACCACAGTTCCATCAAACACCATCGGTGTCTTTCTCCTCTCCATCAACTGCTACAACTGCAACAACAACAACCGCAACATCAACTTCATTCTTATCTTCGTCTTCCTCTTCTTCTTCATTCTACCCTCAAAGCTTCCCTAACCATACTCCAATTGCTCCAAGACCGAAAAATGTTCCTATTTTACCAAAACCAATAAAATCTTCCGCTCCAAATACCCCATTGGCCACTACTCCAACTACACCAATTGGATCATCTCCAATAAGTGCCACACATCAAGGCTACAACTCTACATCCCAACCACAAGATATTCCTCAGACGAAAAGAAGAAAATCAAGATTGAACTTGTCAAGTAACTTTTCCCAACCATCATCTCCTTTAACTACAATAACCGCCACGACCCACGGCGGAAATGCATTATTCAACTCTCCAAGTGGGCATTCTCCAATGTTTTCAATCCCATCTCCAGCCGCTAACCCATCTCTAGGATCAAGACATGGCTCCTTTTCGTCGATGTCTTCGTATAACTTATACCAGGACATTAACAGTAAGAGAGGGTTGTCGATTTCTAGTCAACCTATCGGTGCCAACTCCCAATTGTCAACTTCCCAATCGTCCTCGTATTTTGCAAACATGGGTAGTTTACAACATCAGCATTCTACATCCTCATCATTCAACAATGCGCCATCCCCTAATAATAATAGCATTGGTAATGGTTTTGGTAATGGTGCTGGTGGTAATGGCAATGGCAACGGTAATGGTTCTGGTTCTGGTTCTGGTGGTAATTTGGTGTTTAGACAAGCTCCTTACTCTCAACAGCCAATTCAGCCGAGAATGTCTAACTTGAGTAAAGGTGTGATTAATTCCTCCAAACTAGCACCTCATCAGCAACAGCACAATACCATTTCTATGTCTATGTCTACAGCTACATCTGCTACTACTAATACTAATGCCACTAGTACCAACAACCAGGGACTCGCTGCTGGTACTACTACTACCAATAATAATAATAATAATGCGTCATCCCGTGATAAAATAAATATGGATGATTTGGACTGGTTGAAATTTGATGTTTAATTAATTGTGTTTGGGACTGTGGTGTATCTATCGGTTTTATAAAGAATTGGTTTTTGCTTTTTGTTTTTTATTCATTCTTTTTTAGTTGTTTCTTGCTTGTTTGCTTTCCTCCCTCCTTCCCGTCGTCTCTAGTTTTTTTTTTGTTGTGATTTCATTTCCCTTCATCTTATTGTCCTTTATCTGTGATGCCTTTTACATTTTTCTTAATTACGTCTTTTTTCTTCTTTAATCGTGTTTTATTCCAACATACTACTACTACATTTCCCCTCCACCCCCCCTTTTTTTTTCATTTACATTTCTTTACTTACTTCTAATACTTTCTTTTTTTTTTTGTTGATATTTTTCAATCCCTTTAATGATTACTTTTTACTTTCTTTCTTTCTTTTGATTCTTTTCCGTTTTTAAAAAAGCTTCCTCCCTCTCTCTCTACGACTATAATAATAATATACTTAACTTCAACTTAACTTAACACTATTGTCAATAAAATACAGAGACAGGCAGGCAAACTTACGCGAGAAGAGAGAGAGACGACGCGCCTTTTCATTTACAAACATGTATTTATTATTTATTATTGGATAATCAGTTATTTACAATTAACAGGTTATCAAGGAAAAATAAAGGATTCTATTATATAAGAAGGGGACGTTCTCCATATCACTAATCCTAAACAGCGAAAATAAAAATGTCCTCTTTTGAGTTTAGTGAAGATGAAGAGGACCTTGTATTTATCACATCAAAATCCAGATCAAACAAACAGCCTACAGGAAGTGCAGTTAACAAATCATATACAATCACCAAAACAGGACAATCTAAAATAACAAGTACCGGTGGATTGGATATAAATGGTCCAGAGATAGAATATGAAGAAATCAGAGAAACTAATGTGTCATTTGGACCCACCCATCATGCATTAAACTATGATAACTTGGACACATATATATACCCGACAAACTTTGAAGTCAGAGACTATCAATACGATATCATTTACAAGGCATTATTTCAGAACTTACTCTGTTCCCTACCTACAGGTTTAGGTAAAACGTTCATTGCATCGACGGTGATGTTGAATTTCTACAGATGGACGAAAACGGCAAAGATTGTTTTTGTGGCACCTACAAAGCCCTTGGTGGCACAACAGATCAAGGCGTTTTTCGGAATCACTGGAGTGCCCAGTGATGATGTCGCTGTTTTGCTAGATAAATCTAAAAAGAACAGAATGGAGATTTGGCAGGAAAACAGGGTGTTCTTCTCCACTCCGCAGGTTGTTGAAAATGATTTGAAAAATGGATTGGTTGATCCAAAGGATATGGTGTGTCTTGTGTTTGATGAAGCCCATAGAGCCAAGGGTAATTACGCCTATGTTAACGTTGCCAAGTATATAACGCAGTATAATACAAGTTTTAGAATGTTGGCATTGACAGCAACTCCAGGGTCAACAACAGAGGCAATTCAAGAGATTATCAACCATTTGTCAATATCGAAAATTGAAATGAGAACTGAAAATCATGATGACATCAGGAAATACATTAAGATGAAGGAAATTGTGAAACTAGATTGTGAAATTGTCGAAGAAATAGATGTCATTGTGGAAGAGATAGCTCAAGCAATCCTACCTCAATTGAAATTAGCTAATTCCTCAGGGTTGTATGATATCACAGATCCAAGAAAAGTTAACCATTTCAGAGCCATGGAAAAGTCTCAGAAGGTCATCAAAGATCCAACTCTAAATGAAGGTCTCAAGTGGACCTATTACTTTAGATTAGAACTATTAGGTATGGTTGGACAAATGCTAAGAAGAATAAATATCTATGGAATTAAAACATTTTACTCCTATTTCATTGAAAAGTTTGAAGAGTTCACTACAAAGTATGATAATAAGAAATCCACTAATAAAATAAAGGCATCCTTCTTTTATGATGATCATGTGAAACGGATGAAAAAATATGTTGAACAAATGATATTAAAGGATGATGCAGAGGCTGAAAAGGGTCAAGTTGTTAAGGGAATGTTTTCACACTCTAAATTGAAGTACCTGGTTGAAGAATTGATTGAATTCTTCAAAGAACATGACAAGAATTCCTCTGTTATCATTTTCACAGAGTTCAGAGAAAATGCACTGGAATTGGTGCATTGTATTGAATCTGCAAATACCTATTACAGATTACCAAACGTCCTAAGACCACATATCTTCATTGGTCAGGCAAAAGAAAAGGAAAAATTCGATGCTAAAAAGTTCCTAAGTAAAGGGAAAAAGGCCAAAAAGGGAACAGCAGCAACGAGTAACAATAATAAACAAGATAGTGACAGAATCGATAAAATCACAACCACTTCGGAGATGGCTCAGTTGAAAGGTATGAACCAGAGCTTGCAAAAACAACTAATCGAGGAGTTCAAAGATGGGAAGTTTAACATTCTAGTTGCTACATCTATCGGTGAGGAAGGTTTGGACATTGGAGAAGTTGATTTAATTGTTTGCTTTGATTCCACGTCTTCTCCAATCAAGAATATTCAAAGAATGGGAAGAACTGGTAGAAAAAGAGATGGTAAAGTGATACTACTGTTCTCCTCCAACGAAAGAGATAAATTTGAAAAGGCCATGGATAATTATCAGTATATTCAGAATCAATTGGATTCAGGTAAGGAATTTACCTTCCCAAAAAGTGACAGAATTCTTCCGGAAAACGTCACGCCTAGAGTGGAAAAGACGTTTATTGAAATACCTGCTGAGAATGAAATGTTGTTCAAGAATGATGATAGTTCTGATGCATTCTTGAAACTTATGGCGAAGCGAAATACTAAAAAGGCCACAACCACTAAGCAAAATGCAACAACAAAGAAATCTAAGGGCAAGACCAGTACGAATTCGAAAAAGGGTGGGAAAGGAGCACAGAGAATATTTAACGTTCCCGATAACGCTGACCTTGGTTTCAAGAAGGTCAGTCAACTGGTTAAACGAACAGGCTCTGATAAAACCATTTCTGAGGAACAGGCTATCAAAAAGAGAAAATTGGACGGTGGTTCTGAAGCAAGAGAGAGGAATACATCCTATACTCTGAATGAAATCCCAGAGTTTCAGGATGAAAGTGATAGTGATGATGACGTGGACAAGTTCAGCTCAAGTCATTTATTCGACAGGTCAAATATATCTAATTCCAACAAACGCAGTGAAGAACCACAGAGGCCATCATCTGGCGCAATGAGAAAATTGGATGATAACATCCTTACAAATGGTAAAAGCAGTGGTGGTGGTGGTGGTGGTGATAACAATACTAACAATTTTTTATTTGATTCTGATGATGATGATTTAATATTGGAGAGCATATCTAAGGCCTTAACAACAAAGGATACAAATACAAATGCGAAACCTCAGGGAAACTCTTCAAATGTCGGTTATTTATCTGATGAATTCAGTGACAATGATGATGAGCTGACATTTCTGGGTGTTAATGATAACAATAATAATATACAGAAGCATTGCCATGGACACAAGGATGAATCAAAGAATGTCTCGGAGATTAGTGCCGAGAGAAGTAGTATTCAAGTGGAGGACTCAGATAAAGAGAATAATGATTCCCCTGCACTGTTATTAAAGGATGTTAACCGTTCATTTAAAGCTTTGGATAATTCTGTACCTGAGCACATTCATAAGATCACTAAATTGATTGAAAGTTCAGAGTGTGAATTCAGTGACGATGATCTGTCATTTTTGGACAAAAAGAGCAATGGTAATAAAGGTCATGAAACGTCAAATCCAGGTAGCGGCAAGGATAGTGCCAGTCTATTTGATGAGATTGATTTGGACAACTCTGAAGATGAAATAACAAAGGATGATGTGGTGATTACTAAACTCCATCATAAACCTCCAGCTGCCAAAGTGATAACTGGTGAAAAGGAGAAAGGTGATGATGCTCTTCTGAAACAGAGAGCTTTGGGTATCGCTAAACGAAGACAGCCATGTCTTATTGCTCCTTTGATAAAGCAAGCTAATAAAAGGGCTAGACCTGAAGTTTATGGAATTCTGGAATCTGGTCACAATGGAAATGCGTCCTCGACTCCGCCAATATCACCAAGACCACAGCCGAAAATCATTCCCCTATCTAAAGAAATTAAAGAGAAAGTGAATGCTCCTTCATTAGAGGATACTGGATTATTGTCAAGCCAGAGCATCAATAATTTGAAATCAAAGTTTCAAAGGGATACAGCTACGTTGGATGAAGTTAAAGATAAGCTCAGACAGATTCCAGGGATTGATTTCCCTCAATACGATGATCCAACAGGGGGTATATTAAAGAGACAGAGTTGTGTTTTCAACGTTGCACATTCACTTAGTACTGAAAAAGTATTTGATTATTGTGATTTCATCTCAGATGATGGAAATTTAGAGAAGATGGTTAATGATTACAAGAGAAGTGTGTTTGACTCCATTGGAAACGAAAAACAGCATGTTAAAAATAAGGACATTAGCCATATTATTGTTGAAGATGACAATATGATATGATATGATATTATATGACTGACTTTTCTTTTTAAAAACTAAGAATGAATATTTCTATACGTTTACAATAATGAAAGCATTATATATGTGTGTGTGTATTTATATAGAGATGTTTATAAAATAGGATAACTTTATAGATAATGAAAGAAAAATATGAAAAAATAAATATAAATAAATA
The DNA here is from genome assembly GCA_003705225.2 of Ambrosiozyma vanderkliftii. NCBI lineage: Eukaryota > Fungi > Ascomycota > Pichiomycetes > Pichiales > Pichiaceae > Ambrosiozyma > Ambrosiozyma vanderkliftii. The sequence goes on from PPHW02000045.1 coordinate 83,631, forward strand.
AGTAGTTAGTAATGCACAGAGAAGTGAAAATGGGGTGGGGCTGGTATAAAAAGAGGAGAAAATAAAGGAAAAAATGGAAAAAGGGGGGGCATAAAATAAATAAGATGAAAAAGGGGGGAGTTAGAGGAATGGATGTGATATATTATTATTATTACAGAGATGAAATGATTTAGCAGATGGGAGTTATATTTTGTCTTGAGACTTCTTCTTTTCTATGTTTTGGGAAGACTTCTTCACATATTTGGATTTCTGTCTTCCTTCTAAAGGAGGTAGTCTTGGTCTTCCTCTTTTTCTTTTCACTATTCCCGAGGATGAGTCGTTGATCAAAAAGTGTCTTTCTGTCATTTTATTAGTGGTTGTTGTGGTGGTGGTGGTAGTAGCAGTATTATTGTTGCCAAATGGTTGAGTTGTTTGTGAGTCTATAGATGAGGATGTGGATGATGATAATGAGGATGAAGAGGATGATTGTAGGTTACTAGCGTTAGAGGATGTGGTTGTGGTGATGATTTTGAATTTCTGCACGTTTTTATTCAGTTTTTTCACCCTTGGTGGTTTTGTTTCAGTCTTAGCCCTTGGAAGGTCTATAAATGAAGCATCAACACTAGCAATTCCACCAGGTAGTTGGTGTTTTCTAGGTCTGCCTCTTTTTCTTTTCATCAAGGGAATGACTGTTGGTTCAGATGGGGTTGCTGGTGACGTTGATAAAGTAGATTGTTGTTGAATAGAGGAGGATGTTTTACTAGGGACAAACATAACGTTCAACCTTGGAGATGATGAGGATGACAGGGATGAGTTATCTTCTTCATCAGACAGTGAGGATGAATCATATTCAGCTGTGCTTGTGTGGGCATGTAAGGGGCTTGGTAAATGCAGGAAATGATCCCGTCCATGGTGGTGGTGGTGTTGGTGGACACCATCGCCACTATCATCACCATCGTCTTTTTCAGCGTGTTGGTGGTGTTGTTTCTGCAATTTTTCAAGTTGATTCAACACATCCACTTCAACATAAGTCCTTTGCTTGTTCAAGCTGAGACTTGTATATGGTAGAATATTAGATGTTGATATTATTTCATTCTCGTTAGAGTTTGAGCCTCCTAGTATTTCAGAGAATGAATAACTACTGTATTGTTGATGATTATGTTGAACAACGGGTTGTGGTAAAAGAATGGCAGGGTTTGTCCCTGGTGCCAACTCAACCTCTATCTTTGGTATTGGAAGGGGTACATTTGGAGGTAATACAATATCAGGAAGCTTTTGACTGAAGTTCTATCATAAAAGGATATATGGGTTTGTGTGTGTGTTAGTAACGTAAGCTTTTCTTGGAGAAGTGGGTGAAGGATGAAGGGATACATACTGTAAAGTTCATTTTTTTTTCCTTTTCTATTAAGCTTTTTTTTAATCTATATAATATGGTTCATATATATATTGTTATTTGATATATTAATTCTTTATGGTAAATAAGTATTGGTATATTCCTGTTTAGTTTTTCGTTGATATATTTAAAGAAGGAGGAAAAAGAAAAAGAAGAAAAAGAGTAAAGGTTATAAGAATCTCATCCATTCCATCACCATAATATACATACATAAATAAATACATATAAATCAATATATATATATATAGAGTTTACTATTACAATTACAATTAATACATATAAAAATAAATTTTTTTACACAACAAATCAACAATGAAAAATTTAAAAAAAAAATTTAAAAAAAAAAAAAAAAAATTATTATTTAATTATAGACAGACGTACTTTTAACTTAACTTAAAATGTAATTTTACTATTTAATTTTTACTATTTAATTTTTACTATGTAATTTTTACTATGTAATTTTTACTATGTAATTTTTACTATGTATAATACTGACTGGCTGACATTAAAAAAGAAAAAAAAAAAGAAAAGAAAAGAAAAGAAAAGAAAAAAAAGAAAAGTTTAATTTTTTTTTATGTTTTTCCGAAAATGGAAATATTGTGGCTAGTGTGTAAAATATGGCTAATGCATATAATTATAGCTAGCTACTAGTTATACTTATAAGTTATAAGGAGTGATTTAGAAAAGTGCAAAGTAGTATAGTGATATGCAAATGACTTCCCCTCCCTGACCCCCTGTCCCCCTGATCCTCTGATGGGTGTTAAGTCTAAGTAAAAGATTGGTACAATTCATTACAACTTGAATAAATAGTTAGTTCAACAAACTAGTTGGGAGTGTAGCATTTTGTTGTCAAATAGTATGAGGGGATCTCATAATAGTGATATTGTATGAGATACGCATTTGAGATGTACTGTTGTGATGAAAGTGAAAGGAGAAGTAAGTAGTTGATAGGAGGTAAGCATATGTAGTAGTCAATGATGCGTCGATCGATGCCTTTGGTGTGTGGATAAGGATGGTCCAAATCAAAACATCTCTACACCAGTAATTACATAGATATCTTTGCATGGTACTTCTTTGATGATGATAAAGTAATTAAATTATCATACCTAATAAGTAATAACATAATACATTTATATATATATATATATAATATAGAGATATATGACATAAATTGCCGATTGGATGACATCTCGTCTCTGATCCATTGATAACAAACAACACAATATTCCGTTGAATGGGATCTCGTCTCTCCCTTGCAGTTTGGCGGATTGTGTTGCTCAAACGGGAAAAGGCTGGCAAAACTCTTTTTTTGGCAGGGAATTCCGCAGATACAGTGGACAAGATTCCGTTTTATATGTTATTTCAACAATGGATTTGATATAAATATTTGATAAATTAGACATTTTTTTAATTAATTAATTAATTATAAGTAGTGGTGGTGGATCAGTTTCTACTTTATGATCTAATATATGATGTCTTTGCTTTACATTTGATCTTAACATCTTACACAAAAATCAACATCATCATCATATACACACACAATGGTTTCAGTGAATTACCCAGAAGAATTTGCAGGTTATGCTGTCTTAGACACTGAAGAATGGAACAAACCAAAGTACATCAACTTCAAGCCAAAGGCGTTTGGTGAATACGATATCGACATTGAAATTGAATGTTGTGGTTTATGTGGTTCTGATATTATGACTGCCAAGGGTGGTGAAGGTTGGGGTAAAATCACATTGCCTCAAATTGTCGGTCATGAAATCATTGGTAAGGTTGTCAAGGTTGGTCCTAAGGTTACCTTACACAAGTTGGGTGACAGGGTCGGTTTAGGTGCCCAAGCTTTCTGTTGTTTAGAATGTAACAGATGTAAGCACAGCAATGAACAGTACTGTCCTAAGGGTGTCACCACCTATGATGGTGTTTACGAAGATGGCTACGTTTCCCAAGGTGGTTACGCTTCCCATGTTCGTGCCCATGAATACTTTTGTTTCGGTATCCCAGAAGAGATCAAGTCAACTGAGGCTGCATCATTGTGTTGTGCAGGTTTGACTGTTTACTCTCCTTTGGTTAGATACATTCCAAAATTATCAAACGGACATGTGCCAAAGGTTGCAATCTTGGGTCTAGGTGGGTTAGGTCATTTAGCTGTCCAAATCACTAAGGCTCTAGGCGCAGATGCATACGTCTTCTCAAGAACAGACTCTAAGAAGGAACAGGCCTTTAAATTAGGTGCAAAGGGTTTTGTCGCCACTGGTAAGGAAGGCTGGGATAAGGAATACTTTGATCAATTCGATGTTATTTTGAACTGTGCCATTGGTTTGTCCGGATTGGACATTGACGCTTTCCTATCCATCTTGAAGGTTCAAGGTAGATTCGTCTCTGTTGGTTTGCCAGCAGTGGAGGAAAAATACAATGTTTCTCCATTTACGTTCTTCTCCAATGGTTCCTCATTATGTTCCTCCGCCTTGGGTTCTAGAGAGGAAGCCTTGAACTTGTTTGACTTGGCTGTTGAACACAACATCCGTCCATGGGTTGAAGAAATCCCAATCTCTGAAGAAGGTTGTAATGAAGGTTTAACAAGAGCCTGGAATGGTGACGTTAGATACAGATTTGTCTTTACAGAATTCGACAAGGCTTTTGGTACTGGTAAGCACTCCAAAAAATAATTGTTTTTTTTTTAAAAAAATAAAAAACACCCAAAAGACCTAGTTCCAGTTTTATTTATTTTAATTTTCTCCATTAATTTACTCTTTTCTTTATAAATATAGATATAGGATATAGATGAAATAGAGATAGATATATACATTCATCTAATTCTATTCTTTTTTTTTTATGAAAATCATTGAACAATCATTAAAGCGTTGCCTGAGTATATATTGAAGTGGGATGCCCATCATTTATTTGGCCCATGGTGCCTTTGTAACTTCATTCGTAGATGGTTTGCTGGCACCAGTCTTCCAAGGAGCTTGTGTGACTTGCCCAATGGGATCGACAGAACCAGCAGTAGCACGTGGATTTCGGGTTCCTGAAGTTGGTTGATCCTTTATTCCTCTAATTCCAGTTGAATTCACAATCTTTTTACCATCTATTAGTTTAGCCAATTCAACTTCTCTTTTATGATACAGTGAATTCATAGCAATTTCTGCTTCACTGCGAAAGTTATTATCCTTGCTACCACCAGCATCAGTATTCTCAGTCACAGGCTCATCATCTGGACTAGATTCAGGCAATGCTTCCAGAGTGTCCTTGTTTTTCCAGGGAAAAAGAACGTTACCAAAGTAAAAATGCTGCACCACGGGGAATTTGGATAACACCTCACCATAGTACATTTTAATCATACCCTTTGTGATTTTTTCCCAACTTTTGGATCTGCATATATCATAAAGCAGGGGAGAATGCTCGCTAAAGGAACCTGACTTCACCTTTCTTATAAACGCTATAGCATTGAAGAATAAATTCTTTGTACGTTGCATCTTTAGTACATTGGGATCAAACACCGAAGATGGAGTTAATCCTAACCGGTGGTTCAAAACTTTAGCATCTCTTGAACTGGAATCAGAGTCTATTTTAGAGAAATCAACTAATTGTGCGGAACCCAATATGTAAACCAAATGGAAATGATCATCTAATCCCCAAACTCCATGTGATCCAGCTGGTTCCAATGTATACGTCAATATCAAAGTCTTGATTAAATCATAGTACTTGGAGAACATGATTAAATACTCTGTACCAACTGTTGCCTCTTGATCCAACACCCCACACATCAACAAACTAGAGAGGAATGCCAAAAAGGAAAGCTCGTGGCCAGTGCCAAAATCTAACCTTTCTCTTGATCCAAAGGAACCTAGAATGTAATATTTTAATTCAATGGAAAACCCCTTGTATTGTGATTCATTGTCGGATTTGAACAATGGTTTTGCTTCTCTTTCCAAAATGTCATCTATTTGGCAAGTTAACTTGTCGTGCCAATCACGACAAGCCATGTTACCGTATCTTCTCCGGCCTGGAAATGGAGGTGTGTCTATTAGTATTTGTTCAAATGCCTGTAGTATATTCAAAACACATTGAACACCTTTATTAGTTATTAAATGTTCACCTTCTGGCCGTTTCAATATGGATGCAAGGTCTGGTTTCTTACCATTGTTGTCTGTAATCTGTTCAGGGCCCGTACCTCCGCTTGAAGTAGATTTGAACTCAAATGCAACCAATTCATCTTCTAATAATCCCTCAGGGACATTCGTCAAAGAAACCTTCGAACAGATTAAAAACAAGGAAGTTTTAATCCTGTCTATAGCTATTGAATTCTGAAAGGACTTCACGTCCTGGGATCCATATATCTTTTTCTCCGGAGATGACCAGTTCAATTGATATTTTAAGTCAATTAGAGGAAGAGGTTCAAAATGATCTTCTGAATTTTGTTCCATTTTTATGTAGTTATTCAATTGAGAAAATATATACCTTATCCGATGTTTGAGATATATATATATATGTCTGATTCACAATACATTTTAATCAATTTCCAATGTTGGTTATCAAATAACGACTAAATAAATATATGTAAAGATGTAAATGCGTACGTTACATCATCTGATGTGGCCCAGTACTGTGTGGCTGGTTTGATGTGGCTGAGTAGCCATAGGCCAAAATAAAAAAAAATTGTTGAATACACAAAAAAAAAGGGAAAGGGAAATCATGTAAATATACAAATAAACAAATAAACAACTTGGATATATATAATATATAATACACATACATCTATATTTCTTATTGATTCTCTATCTATCTCCAGATATTCCAATTGTTTCAAATATGGTCTATCATTGGTCTACGTCTCCTTTCATTTCCTTATATGAAAGCATTCAAAATGGAGCAGATATTCAAGTAAGCCAAGTCAATGAACTAAAACAAGATCTACAGAGTTTAATTTTACACCCAAAGAAAAATGAATCAAGCAGAAAGAAATTGGAAACGGGGAAAGTGACATTTCAAGATGGATTAGAGTATGAGTTAAATGAACAATTCAAACTGGATGCTATAGCCTTGGCTGATAATCTCGAATTGGATGAGGTTATTGCCTCAGAGATACTGTACCTTGCGTCCATCGATGAGTTTCAAGACATTGGCATAAGTTTAATTGACTCTGCTAAGGCCATATATTACACTAGAAGACAGTATATCCTACAAATAGTGAACTATTATTTATGTACAGGATCAAAAATATCACAAACGTTTTCACTTGACACTCCAAACTATGTGTCGAAGATAATCTTGGAGAGTTTTAAACAAATTGAAGCTGAATTAGATTCCATCAAACAATTACTAGAAAAGGCCAAAATCATGAACACACATAAAAACCCAGATATTGTGAAAACTGTCAGTTACAAGAGAGACTCTCTTTTGAAAGAGTACCAATTACTCGGTGAATTACTCACAGGTTATGTCATTCAGAACTCTTTAAAAATTTCAGAATTCAACGAAATTCTTAACCATTTCACCAATTTTCCACCTGATGATTTACTCATGATGGCCTACCTTCCTTCAATGTTTCAATTCCTTTCAAATTTGCCAGTGCTACCTGAATCTGATGTTAAAGCATTACACAAACAATTTATGGAAAATATTAAGGATTCTGAAAAACTCGCAGAAACCCCAATTAAAGCCTTACTAATACTTGTCTTTCTAACAAATTTCATTGAATGGTGTAAATATGATGACAAAAGAATAAAAGAATACGAGTTCACAGTGAATGTTGATGAACCAATGAGAAAAACCTTCACTTGTGGTGCTTTGGAACAGTTTTTATCAATCACTGCAGACACATCTCTGGTTTCACTCTCCCTTGATAGTAGAATTCAATTATTTTACGACTTTAGACCTTTTCTGCAACAACACATTCCAAAATCAAAAGCAACTAGAGTGATGGATATAGATGAACGTGCTACAAGTGAATTAAAACGTACCCTGCAACAACAAAGACTAAATGGTGGTACCGTGGATGAAAGCCAATTTGAAAAGATTTATATAACGAGAAACGTTTCCCTTGAAGACCATTTTATTGAGTTTTGTGCCCCAATTTTCAGTCAGTTTGTTCATTCTTTTATATCTAATGCTGCATTTATTTTGACGTATTTAAGAGACATGGAAGAGGATCTCCTTCTATCTGGTGAAGACCTTGATTTGGATCTATTATCTGAAAATGCCGAATTGGAGAGATTTTACTTGGCAATGTTTTACTTGTATGCTTGCAGAGAGAGACTTGCAGCTGAATTCTGGTCAGATAAAACTTCCACCTCATATGGATTCCTTCAATGGGCCTCTCGTTGCAATTCCCCATTAATAATTTCAACATTTTGTTTGGTTTTATCCGCTTTGGCTACAGGTGACACAAATTCAATACACACGTTTAATTTCTTGCAACTGACAAATACAAACCCTGATCAAAATACTAATAATTCAAGATCATTGATAAATAAATATTCATCCGTGAGTTGGTCAACTATCTACTCTTCATTGGCATATTATAATGTGGCATTATCTTCCAAGGTTACAATGTCGAAAAATTCAACACTTTCATTGAAACTAAATACATCTGAAGAAATAGTTATCCCTGAATTGGGAGAAGACTCAATCATATTCATATCGGGTTTCTTTCAGTTGATTTCAGAGGTTTCTAGAAATAGTTCTAAGGCAAAGCATGAATTACTTGAAAGTGACAGTTATCAGTTATTGACTATCTTGATTGATTTCTTGAAAAATTCCACACCAATAGGTGGACAAGCTCTGATTGTTCTAAGTTCCTTAGTTGATGATAATTACTTGGACAGAAAGAAAATATGGCAGTTAATTGATAGATGGATATTTGAAAAAATCTCAGAAAATGGAAATATCAATATACCTTTGAAGGATTCATTCAACCTAATGCTAAAATCATTTACAGAGATCAATGGTTTCTGTTGCTTGATTTCTGAACTTTTAAACCCAATTGATGATTCTTCAAATCCATTCAATCCTATAGATACAACATACCCAATAGACTTAGGATCAAGAAACAGAAAACAAGGCATCTGGCTATATTTGGAATATTTGTCTACAGACGTCTTTGTTAAGGCCAATAAATCAAACTTGTCCCGAGAACAAAAAAACACTCTAACTTTAGGATTACTAACACTATGGGAAAGATGTTTAAAACAACTTGACCCAAATATGGTTCTCAATGCGGCTGCTTGTAAAATAAAGGACTTGGATAACATTACCACAAACAAAAATATAATTCAATTTTTACAATCGAACCCCGGATCTGCTATTATGAATTTCATGTATAACCCTAATGTTCATGGTGGTCTTTTTGAACTTGCCTCTTTGGGTATTGATAAGTTGAATGAATTACCATCAACATCGAAGGAAGCCAATATAGTTATAAAATCACTTGATATTATTGAATTAGTCCTGGAGAGGGAGAAGTTTTATATTGATGAATTATTATCTGTGATTGTTCTCAAGGATAATCCTTTCTATACTCCTTATAGTGTAGGAACTTCAGGGTTTTCTTCCTTTTTTGATGCTCTGCTACTTCAACTTCCAATTGTCGCTCATATTTCACTTTATGTTGGTTCATCTAACCCAAACTTAAGTCAAGTTTCTCTCAAACTATTCAATCGTATCGTTAATTCACCTATATTTAATGGTATTGAATCTTCTGCTGATTATAATTTGTTAAACAAGAACAGACTGTTAACTATGCTAGAAACTGTTGACGAATCAACCAGAATTAGGTATGCATTTATAGATCAATTTGAAGATCCTTCTTTAGATTCTATACCTATAAAGGTTGAACTGTTGCAGTTGATATATAACAATCTCCTTATTTGTGATTCAATACCTACTGTTTCTCATTTCTTGCTCGGCTATGACACTAAGAATATGAAATTTGGAGAAAAGTACGAGGATGGTACCATTAATTCACCTAGATCATTATTGAAATCCATGTTAATAATTTTGAAAGAAAGTTTGAGTGCTATTTGTGAAAGATCCGATATTCATTATGAGCCAGTTAAGATCTGCTCTTTGATTTTGCAGATATTGCTGAAGCTATGTACTTCATCATTGACCAAATTTGAAACACTAAATTATTTAAGAAGTACCGACACAAATTCAAATTTGTTTTTGTTCCTGCTGAAAACCTCTAAAAAAATATACGCCGAGTATACCTTTTGGTCTGGGAAGAAGTTTTCAGAAAACTTCTCTATCAATAACAATTTCTCCACTACTGGTGTAAGCGCTTTGACCTTGATTGATTTTATCACTTACAGAAACTTAATGTTACAATTGGTTGCTTTAGAAATTCATAATGAATCTACAGGTGGCTCAGTTTCTCTACTTGAGAACTACGTTGATAATTTGACCAACATTAACGATTACTTAACTGGTGCTCCTAAAATTTTAGAATTATTGGATGTTTTAGAATTTTTACCAAAGAATATGATTGAAAAGGCAGATGAATTGTTTTCGAACTTTGATTTTGAATACGTTTTGCAAAATATAAAGGTGAAAACATCACCATTGGATCCTAATGGCAGTCCTTTTGATATGGGTATCATCGATGAACTTGTCAGTTTGTTTGGAAAGGAATCACAAGCCATTGGTCTATTACATCCATCCGAATCTCAAGAAAACACACTTCTTTTCATGTCTGAGAAGGAGAATTTGAAAAAACTCTTGACCAACACAATTACATTTGATAGATTAAAGGGAGCTTGTCTTCAATTCTTGCATTCATGGGTTATATTAATTCAAATCATTGTCACTGATGGTAAAATGGATGCCGTTAAAAGAACCAATTTTATATTAGAAGTGTTCCAATATGTTGTGCCAAAAATAAACGATTTCATCAAGAGTGATGTTTCCTTTACAGATGACCTGATTTCATTGTGTGTTACATTGTTCCATGTTTATGACAGAGATAGAAGTGAAATGTTCACTTCTGTTAAAGAACGTGAAACTAGTGCAGCACTTGATTCATCCAGACTTTTCCCTGTTTTCACTGCGTGTGCAATTGGTATTGTGTCACCTCAGTCGACTCCATCAGTTAGATCAGATTTGTATGTTCTTGCCAATAATTACCTTCAACAGGCTATGGTCAACAAAGCAGTTGTGACTGATTTAATGATATATGTTCGTTCATTTGACGAATTGCTTCTTGATGTTATCTTCAATGATTTCTTGGTTGGTGATGGTCCCTGCAGAATCACTGCTCTCTTGTTATTAGAATCTTTACTGAAAGTGATGTCCTTATTGAAGGTGAATAATTCTGAAAGTAACTTTATTTTGGATATTATGTGTAAAAACAATTACTTGTTGCAATTAGTTCAAAAGTTAAAGGCTACAGATGAAATGTTTAAGCTTTGTTTAGAAGGTGGTAAGCAGGGTGTTACTCTTTACTCTTTATTATATGAATTAACAGCATTTAAGGCATGCATTTACTTTTTGATTAGAGTTGCACAAAGTAGATTTGGAGCACAACAGCTATTGAACTGCGATCTAATTAAAGTCATCAAGGACTCAAAATTTCTAAATGTTGATGCTGACTTGGGTTTTGAGTTGAGCTTACAAGAATATGATTCCACTATCGATGACAATTCACAGAAATTTATCAAGATGAGTATTTCTTTGGACACGCCACTAACCTTGGCTTCCCCTGATGGTATTTCACATTCCAAAAGTAACTCTGTGTCGATGGAATCCATATCATATTATGAAATTTTCATTCCTGTTTTCCAGTTGATTAATACTGTTATCATTTCTCTGGGTCCACAAAATGAGACAAGTATCAATCAGGCAACTGACCTCAAGCTTCATTTTTCAAAGCTAATTGCAGCTGTTTTGAAAAGAGAAATCATTGTGGAAGATAAGATAAATAATTTGGACGAACAGCCTTCATCCTTACATGCTGCTAAAAAACACATTGAAGACTTGAAGGAATCGTTTTCCAGACTAAGAGAACTAACAAACTTGATAACATTATTGGATACCTTAGTTTAACTTTACTGTAGTAGCTATTTTTGTATAAATATGAAAAATAAATACATTTTAAATGATAGTTAAATTGGTAAATAAAAGTAGAATTTATCGAGGCTGTGCTCGATCCTTCCCGCTTTTTCTTTTTTTAAGATAGCGTTAAGAGATATGAGAAGATGTTAAAAGATATCTACATATCCTAAATGATGATTGGTGAAATTAACTGTTTGTTTAAAGTATAACAAATCAACGAATTGCATTATATATGCCATCATCTATAAAATCTTCAAACTGGAAAGCTGCAAAATTGTCATCCAGTGGGCGACCACTGCTTTCCAAGAAGGAGAGAGAAATTATAATACAAGACAGCATTGGTTTATATCAAGGTGATTTGAAATTACTAGATTATCAAAATGGAAAGGTTTACTTGACGAATCAAAGGATCATATATGTGAATAAGGTTCCAAATGTCAAAGTGCCGAATTTAAGTTTAGAATTAATCGAAATAAAGGCCACAGAACTGTATAATGGGTTTCTAAAGTCCAGTCCGAAGGTGATCTTGCAATTGAAAGAGCAATCCCCCAGTGTACCTGAGCAAGACATAACAGATAACCATTCCACATCTGCGATTGATATTAATTGGGTTTGTCCAATATGTTATTTTTCAAACACTTTAAAGTCGTCAAAAGTAAAGCGCATAAAGGAAGGGCATTATGATATACCTGTTTGTCATTCTTGTGGTGTTGCCGCTGATAAAGAAATGATAGAAAGACTGGCCAACGAAGATCAATTGAAAACCACTCAACAACAACCTGATGTTGACCTACTAACCTTTGATGGTTCGCAATGCCCTAAATGTACATTTATTAATCATCCATCCATGATACACTGTGAAATGTGTGGTGCACATCTTATATCAAGTGACCTACCACCATCATTAATGAAAAGTGCGATAAGCCATAATACCGAGCAGCCCTCAGTCAGCAAACCTATAAAACTCAGGACGGAAAATTACTCTAGTCAAATTGATGAATTCCAAATAAAGTTAAGTTTTAGAAATGGTGGGACAAGGGACTTTTACAGCAAACTTCAAGGGATTCTTGAACAAATAGAATGGAAAAGCGTAAGTGAGAATGGTGCAAATAAAGGTGCCATAAAGTTAGAAGCTGGAAACACACGTAAACTATCAGCCAAAGATATTTCAGAACGCTTTTCACAAACCACACAAATTGAGAATAATGTTCCACAGAGCGTAGGTATCCATGGTTTGCAGGCTAACAATTCTAAAAGAAGCTATGAAACGTCTATGTTATTAAACAACTCGCTACAAGACTTGGAAATATTGATGTCCAAGGGGAAAGAATTGATAAAACTGGGTAAATCATACCAACAGATATTAATGAATTCAAATCAGCATTCCACTAATGAAATAGATGAGAATGTGTCTTTACTACATAACTCCAAAGCTTCTATAAAAATTCTTGATAATATATTAACGAAAGATGAGTTCACTAAATCATACTCCAACTCAACAAAGCTTACAAGTTTAATGAATTTGAAAAAGAATCCCGGAAAATCCCGATCAACTGGTGTGAGTGGGTATTCTGATCTCTATATTGAGGAATTATCCAGACAACTTTATGAATTTGTGGTTGATGAAAATATATTAGACAAGAATAATGGGTTAATTACTCTCTATGAACTATATAAAGTTTACAACAAGGCAAGAGGTATCAACTTGATATCACCATTGGAATTATATGACTCAGTCTGTCTTTTTGATAAACTAAATCTTAATTTAAAACTGACTGAAATTTCCTCTGTCAACATTCCTAATGATGAAAAGTTGTACATAATAAGCAAGAGGAAAATAACCTCCTACTCATTATCACAAAAGTTGATGAGCTTATTGAACTGCAATCCCGGACTTTCTATTCTAGAATTGCAGAAGTTGGAAGGATTCCAGATTAATTATTTAATCATTCAAACACTTCTAAATAACTTACTTTCTGATGGTTCTATTGTCGTGGATCATCGAATCCAAGGTGAATTCTATTACCCTAACGAAATTATAAAATTCACGTGGAAAACAATTGAGGAAGAACCTTTGGATGAACGTGTGAAAAAAGTTAAGATTAATAATGGAGCTAATGATGATGATGATGATGTTGTTGTCGTTACTAATAAACCAATAACTACGACTGGTCCTTCTACAGAATCTGAGAAAAAGGATGTTGTTTCTTTATTCAAGTCTACAGATGAAAGCAATTTGTTTACAAGTAATGAAAGATTCAAGGATTTTGCCGATTTAGAATTCTAGTTAGATTCAATTGATAGGGATTCGTTGATAGAAAATCATATCGATTTATAATTTAATAATAATAATAATAATAATAATAATATATGCCTAATTCATTAAAATTAAAGTATGATGGAAGGAATGCGGAAAAAAAATAAGTAACTAAGGAGATATGATATAACTTATAATTAATTAATTATGCGGGTCATTATGCAAACGGTATGCAGGGAGTGCATCTTGTTTAGGTTGGTAATTAGCAGCAGCAATGCTGGGATGATTATTGGGTTGTTGAGTGGATGGAGATGGAGAGGAATTTGATACAGGAGATGTAGTGGACACGATTTTTGGTAATTCTTGTATTTGTTCTATGACAAAATTCTTTTCAACTACAAACAAATCATCGTTTTTTCTGTCAGTGTTAAAGTCTGCAAGAAAGGTTAAAAGTCTATCTCTGTTCTTAATTAATATATCTGTGATTGGTTTAGACTTTCTTGGGTTAGCTATGAACACTTTAAACACGTTAAATGACTCAAGCTGTATGTTCTTTGACTTGTCACCTAATAAAATCATAATCAATTTGAGATTGTGTGGTGAACTAACGTATGTTGTCATTAGGGTGTAGTTTGACTTGGATAATATCAATTGAGATAAGAGTTTAATAGATTCCCTTTTTGTAACATAACTACTGGAATTTATTAGTCTATTAGTACAATCTATGAACCTATTTTTATGAATGTTGAAAAACTCGGCAGCCACCGTTTTGTGCAACGTCAGCAAATCTATTAGCACTGAGAAAGCATCAGTGGAAACCTCAAATGAATCGGATTGACAATAATCAAAGTAATTCCAAAACACGGGATCAAACAAAAGAAATTGTGTCACTTGCTCGTATTTAATTGCCTCTTTTAACATTGTTGTTGTGTGGATTGATATCTCAGAGTTTGCTGTACCTTTCATAAGCAAAATGAGTATGTTTGTTCGCTGGAGCAAATAGTCTACAGTGGGGGATCTATTTGCTATCTTACGTCTTAGTAATGAATTGAATAAAAAGACAACAGTCTTTCTGGAATCAAACTCTATGCCTGACAAATGTTGAATCAACAGATACAAACAATCAGAAGAGTACACCTCATGGGCCAATTGGGCTATTTGATCTGGTTGAGGTTCATTCGCCACAGAATCATCGGGGCCACCGTTTAGTATGGTTTTTATACTCACCAAGTACCTCGATATATCATCCTGCACCTTTTTTCTGTCATTTGTGGTATCCAGTTTTGTTATTTGGTCATTCATAGCCCTAACCAACTCGGCAGGAGTCTTGGGGTTTCTTTTGAACAAAAATGCCATTTTGTTATGATAGATTCAATGATATCTTTCTTCTTCTTTTGCCTAGTTATTTATTTATATATATATATATATATTTGGTTCTTGTTCTTCAATATGATTAAGACCTTGAATGAAATATAAATATATACTATAATTAGATCGGGAAAAAGGACTCTGATCTAGAAAAATGTATCAAATATTGTATATAAAAAAAAACAAAACAAAAAAAACAAATAGACTCCTGCCTCTCTGCTTACTTGGGGCGCGCGATTGGCGAGAGAGAGAAAAAAAAAGTAAATTCTCACCTTCCGGGATCGAACCGGAGACCCTGGGATATCTAAGAAAACAATTACAGTCCCATGCTCTTCCAACTGAGCTAAGGTGAGAAAATCGACTCTTGAAAGAAACACGGGGTTTGATTTGATGAATATATATATTACTACCCAGCCACATACTGTGCCACAAACTGTGCCATGAGTTCGGATTAAATTTCTTTCCGATGTTTATTTTTTTCTTTTCTTTTTTTTGTATTATAAATAGAGACTAGAGTGAAGGTATTCTGTAGTCCATCACATAAATATGTTTAAGTCTTTCATTCGTTTATTTGTTTTTGGTAGGTTTTAATTATTGTATAGTATGTTTTTCTCCTAAGTATTGGAGGGTCTTAATCTGGTCCCTAGAGTTGGGGAAAAAAAAAGACAGTCTCTTCATCATTAATTAAGAGCTCTTTTCTCTCTCGATTGAAATTTTTCAAATACTGTTAACTTTTTTTTTTTGATTGATTGATTTCTTCAATTAAATACACCAATCATTAAAATGAAACCTTCTTTTTTTTTGATTTTTTGCCTTTGAATTTAAATAAGGAATATAATAATTAACTAGGTACTTATAATATGAATATTAATAGAAACCTTCCGGACAGAAAACTGGGGAAAGCCCGGTCCGCTATCTTATGATAATTCGGTAGCAGGTTTTTAAGTTATTCATTTCATTCATGGGCGTTAAAAAAAAAAGAAGCAAACAAAATTAAAATATGTAACCTTAATTGGATTATAATTATACATCGATTTAAAAATAATGACCCCACAATTGGGGGTATCAAATATATAGTGAAACTGGAATGGGTATATGCAACCATATAGTATAATCGTGTAAGGGGTCCCTAATAATCCAGCCATTAATTATATAACATTATTATAACATATTTTATGCAATGAAACTTCTTACCCCAGCAATTTAGTTGATGTTTAATATATATAACAAGGCTTATTGGTGACCGGGAAAGCAATAAATGGGACGTACTACTCCACACTGTAATTAATTAATTAACAAATGTGGTAAATTATTTTAAAATCTAAGATATATTATAAATCTCATGTTTTACCAGAGGGAGATTAACTTTCGGCATAAGATTTCGCATCCCGAGAACTCAAGATCTTGCTTTTCAGCGGGCGAATTAAGACGGGGGCGTAGACGGAGCGTAGACGGAGCGTAGAGCAAACTAAGCCAGAAAGCAAGAAATTCGGCCGGCCAAACCAGCCAACCAGCCAGCCTTGCCTTTGTCTGCCCGTCTGCCCTGACGAACAGTGCCCCACGATCATTCGTGCGTGCGCTCTCTCCGCGCTGCTTACGGTGTAATGACGAAGGGCTTTTCTTTGCATAACAAATTTTTCACCTCTTTTCTTTTTTTCTTTTTTTTGAACGATTGCTACTATGAGAATTTCGGGGACACATGAAAAACTATAGGTTTTTCTGTATATATGGTATTTTATGAGCAAAGCTATAGTAACACAGAAAAAACATAACCAGAAAAAGAAACTAACATTAATATTACCCTAAATAATGAAAATGAAACAGTTAAAAACAATACCACTTTTTTTCAGAAAAAAAGTAGCCGATATATTACGTCTGTTGTTAGGAGAAGGAGAAGGAAATTTAGGTGGGAACATGTTTGTATTTACTAGAATAGATTCTCCGGATTAATCAAAACAAAATTTTCCGGAATCCTATTGTCCCCCGAAAGAAGTCCCATATGGAGAGTGGGAGACGCGGGGGAGATTACCAAGTTGGGGGGTCAGGAGTGCATAGCCGTATAGGAGGGCTTTATGAGCGAATCGAATGACAAAAACAAAAAATGTTCTTCCGGAAAGCAAGGACCAGAAAATTTCTTTTTTTTTCTATGTTTTTCCGAGAAGGACGGTCCCATTTTTCAACAGAACAGAAACAATATAAATATCAATGGTATTCCCAACTTTTTTTTCAGAATTTCATGTTTGCCCAATTACTTCAGTTTTTCATTTCTACTATCTTCAATATATTATTCTATAATACATTTACTCAATTACAAACTTACAAACTCACAAACTCACTCACAAACTCATAATATTTTAACTAATTAAACAACAACAACAAAGATATATTAAAATATTTACTTTTGCATTACAAACAAAATGTCAAACGCTGAAATCGAATCAAAAGCTGATTCAAATAAATCAAATCAAGATTTGAGCAGTAATAATTCTGCTGCTCCAGAAAACATTTATGAAGACTCCCAAAACAAGGCTGCTGAAGCTGAAGTCGCTGTTCCTGTCGCTCCAAAGTCTGCTTACTTGACGGTTGGTCTACTTTGCTTATTAGTTGCCTTTGGTGGTTTCGTCTTTGGTTGGGATACTGGTACCATTTCCGGTTTCGTCAACATGTCCGACTTCAAGAGAAGATTTGGTCAATATACCACAGATGCTGATGGTAGTAATGGTCATTATTACTTGTCCAAGGTTAGAACTGGTTTAATCGTCTCCATCTTTAACGTTGGTTGTGCCATTGGTGGTTTAACTTTAGGTAGATTAGGTGATATGTACGGTAGAAAGTCTGGTTTAATGATCGTCATGGTTGTTTACATTGTCGGTATTGTCATTCAAATTGCTTCTGTGTCTTCTTGGGTTCAATACTTTATCGGTAGAATTATCTCCGGTTTAGCTGTCGGTGCCGTTGCTGTTCTTTCTCCAATGTTTATCGCTGAAACTTCTCCAAAGGCCATCAGAGGTGTTTTGGTTTCCTGTTATCAATTAATGATCACCGCCGGTATCTTCTTAGGTTACTGTACTACATATGGTACTAAGACTTACACTAACTCGGTTCAATGGAGAGTTCCATTAGGTTTATGTTTTGCTTGGGCCTTATTCATGATCTTCGGTATGACATTTATGCCAGAATCTCCAAGATATTTGATTGAAATTGGTGATATTGAAGGTGCCAAAAAATCATTAGCCAGAGTTAACAAGGTTTCCACTGATGATCAATTTATTAACAATGAAGTTGATTTAATTTTTACTGCCGTTGAAAAGGAAAGATCCGCTGGTAAGGCCACTTGGAAGGAATTATTCACTGGTAAGCCAAAGTTATTCTACAGAGTTTTCGTCGGTGTCGTCTTACAATCATTACAACAATTAACAGGTAACAACTATTTCTTCTATTACGGTACTACTATATTTAAGTCTGTTGGTTTAAACGATTCATTCGAAACTTCCATCATTTTAGGTGTTGTTAACTTTGCCTCTACATTTGTTGCCTTATATACCATTGATAGAGTTGGTAGAAGAGAAACTCTAATCTACGGTGCTATTGCCATGGCTGTCTGTTTAGTTATCTTTGCCGCTGTTGGTGCCAAGCCATTATATCCACATGGTTATAACAGTCCAACTGATAAGTCTTCTGGTGATGCTATGATCGTCTTTACTTGTTTGTTTATCTTCTTCTTTGCCATCACATGGGCTCCAGGTATTTACGTTGTTGTCTCTGAAACTTATCCATTGAGAATCAGATCAAAGGGTATGGCTGTCGCCACTGCTGCCAACTGGATGTGGGGTTTCTTGATTTCATTCTTTACTCCATTTATCACTGCATCCATCCACTTCTACTACGGTTTTGTGTTCTTCGGTTGTGTCTTATTCTCCATCTTCTTTGTCTTTGCATTTGTCCCAGAAACTAAAGGTTTATCATTAGAAGAAGTTGATGACATGTATGCTAATTTCACTCCAGGTTTAGCTTTCTTAAATAAGCATAAGAAGAGTGAAAAATCAGAAATGGAAGAATCTGCTGAAGCCGCTGTTGCACAAGCTTAGTTTGGACTAAACTTTTTAATAATTTCATATCCTTTCATCTTTTCTATTTTCCAACTGAAAAATAAAAAACAAAAAACTCTTTTATTTTATATATACATACTTTTACGTTTTTATGACTCATAATGCTAATATTAATTAACCAATAATAAAAGACTTCGTTTTAAAAAGAAAATAATATATAATAAATAGTTATTAAATTAATAATATATAACGTATAAAAAACACATATCGTTTAGTTTAATTAAATTAATGAATGTATAGTATCTATCTAACTAACTAACATATTTTTTCGCTATCGATTGATATAATAAAAAGATACCAAAAAAGATATTACCGTTATTATTACTGTTGTTTTTATACTATTTTAGCAAAAAAAGGGGGAAAGTAAAATTAGAAAAAGAAATAGGGGGATAACATAAAAAAGAACGTATACTCTCGATAGTAACTATTCAGGTGATTGGTTTTTCTCCTCATTTGATCTTCTGCTTTCATTACCAGGTTTACCTTCTTGTTCTTCTTCTAAACCTGTTTATGTTTCTCTTAACTTCTGTTCCTTTGGAAGCTTAATGTTTGACATGAAAAGGGAGGTAATAAAACCACAGGCATACATAGCAATCCCCATATAAAATGTGTTACGAAGACTCTTAAGGATAGCATTCTTTACAAGTCGTTGATCAGCGATGGTCATTGTCTCAATCAAGGATGTGTCCTTAACAAGTTGTTGTATATCATAACCACCTGAAAGTTCACCTTCTATTTTCTTAATATTAGACTTTAATGTTTCAGTATAGAGAACTTGATCAATTTCGGAGAAAACTGAAGAAAGCATGTTTCTCACAAAGTTTAAGAAAGTAGTGGAAAGAAGAAGACCACTCGGTTCCTTCGGGGCTAAAATTTGAACGCTCATGATACCTGGTTGCATCACCATTCCACCGGAGATACCAGATAGAATCATAAGACCAACACGACCAGAAAAGTCTTCATCCATACGGTAAAGGGTTAAAAGGCCATTGCCTATAACACCAAGCATACTGCCTAATATGGCAAAAGGTTTAATATATCTTGTTTTCTTCAATAAGATGGCAGTAATCATAGAGGAAATGCTTGTGCCAATAAGAACTGGCACTATAGCGCAACCAGATTGGATGGGAGTATTCCCCCTCACAACTAAAAAGTAAATCACAATAAATTGTAATGAAATGAATAAAGAAGCAACACCAAATGCTGTAGCAAAGACAGCGGACATTAACTGTGGGCTCTTTATCATGGAAGCTAAAATAACTGGTTGCTTTGAGTACTTGAAATTCCAAATACAAAATCCAATAAAAAAAACAAAACTTAGCACAAAGCAAGAAATAACAGCACCTGAATTCCATGCAAAATCAGTGGCACCAAATGAAATGGCAAGTAAAACCAAAACAATTGGTATTATTAGAAGGGCAATGTCAAAGAAGTCAATTTCACTTAACTTTACTCTCAAACTTCTCCTAGCTGTTTTGGGGTGGAAACTTAAAACAAACATTGGAATTAATGCACCACCACAGCAAACATTGATGTAAAAACTCCATCTCCATGAAACGTATGAAGCAAATGCACCACCAACAATAGGACCTGCCACAGTTCCAAAGACGAAAAGGATAGACACTATAGCAAAGATATAAGGTTTTTTTTCAATTGTCGTAATTTCAACCAAAATAATGAAAGAAACTGTATTGATACAAGCACCACCGACACCTTGCACAACCCTACCAAAAATAAGTAGATCCATTGAATTGGAAACTGCACATATCAAAGATCCAATCTCAAAGACTATAATACCAGCTAATAGAGCGGGCTTTCTTCCAAATGAAATAGCAAGTTTTCCCCAAGCCTGAGTTGTACAACCCATGGATAGAAAAAAACCAGCAGAAATCCAAGTGATTTTATCAAACGCATCGAATTTATTGGCAATCACTGTTATAATGGAAGTTGTGATACTTTGGTCTAAGGCAATTAAGAAAAAGCATCCTAAAATAGAAATGATGCAGAGGTATAAAGGTAAACCATGAAGAATTTGGTCTTCTCTTCTAGTACCATCACCAGCATCGCCTTCCATATAGTCCTCTTGATTATTAGCGGCTACTGATTCTAAATCTCTTTTTGAATCAATGCTATTATATTTGCCTGTTTCGCCACTTGTTATCTTTAGTTGCGGCTGTGTTTTTGATTGTATTTCAATTTCTGAATTCATTGTTTATCTGATTAATTAATTAAATGGAGTTTTTCAAACTTGTTTTGGTTGAATAACCCAATTTCATGATACAAGTTTTGGTTATTGAGAGCTTCAAATAATTATGAGAGACGTTTCCTTCTTTTATAGAAGAAGAAAACTAACTGTGACATATCAATTAATTATGTATATTAACGGGCAATTAGAATAGTATACTAATTAATATAGCAGTAGTAGTAATACATAATATCTATCTTTAACGAGAGATAAGTCCGATTGAATTGGCAACGATGTTCGGACGTACCCTTCTATTCGGAGTCCACATATGTATATAGGTAGAAAACAGGATCTTTACATTCTTGTACGGGTTTCAGATTGTAGTAATATATATACATCTGCCTCCCTCTATTCCATATTCTGTACGGATTTTTACGGTCATCGGTTTATAACATATGATTATTCCTAAGGTGCATGCAAAAATAATTTTTTTTTCTTATCTATAAAATCAGTGACACGCCACGCCCACTATTCTTTCGTTGTACATATATTATAACGAAGCGTGGCCTTTTACAACTAGGTAGAGGTTAATATATATATAGTTCGACAAAATAACTGAAACTATGAAGACAAATACTTTTATGATGTCAATCACTTAAACTAGGCGATGAAGCTTATATCAATATTTTATTTGATTATGTAATGCATATCTTAATATTATAAGATAGAATAACTCATCTCAGAGGTACAATTTACAATATATACCTACCTTGAGAGAGAGTAGAAAATTGGGAGCCTACACAGAACTTTGTAGGAACTTTATACTTTTCAGATCTACCTATCGGAGATTGGTTAGGAAATTTGTAATAAAATAACCAGCAAACAGTGAATCATGTATTGGCCAGTGTACCAAATACTGACGATAGTCAAATGGATTAGCCAATGGACACTGTCCGGTGTAAGTAAAATATTTATTAAACCTGATCATTTCTTCAAGAAGAACTTGTAGTCAATATCAGGAAGTTTACAAAATGTAGATATATACAACATTATATACAATTTATGATTCTTCGTGATCACTGCACTTTCTATCTTATCATTTCAGTATCATCCAATCTGTTCCATTAGCTTAAGCAACCATTTTACTTTCCTTCTTATCTTTACAGTGCCATATAATCAGTTGTGTTCTGACACTAATAACAAGTATACCTGTAATGCCATGAACCTTATCACACATATGATAGTGCCTTATGTATAAAGTCCTTAATGATATACTAATCAAAAGTATGTTATTTTTTTTTTCGGGGACAAAATATATTACATTAAGAGATTACAAGATTATAAATATATAAATAAATACAAAAAAACTAGGAGCTAATAATAAACCTTTATCTCTAGCTTTGACTTGTAGTTTCCTTTATACAACATACTGTTATTTAGGCCGAAACAATGAAAACTACCTTTTTGGGAGGATTAATCTTCTTTGATGATAGTAATGCTAATGAACTTATTCATGGTGAGAAAAGGAAATAGTTTTAATATTTCCTTATTTATATTTCACCCAAAAATCAGCTTCATCAAAGACTAATTTATTTGCTCGTTTAATGGATCATTCTAATAGAACGTGGTAGATTCATAAACAGGAATTTGTGCGCGTTTTTTACGGATGCAAAAAGTCTATGTATACAAAGCTTGGAACACCTATTCGAAGTTGGGAGATTAGTGTAGTGGTTATCATACCTGCCTTCCAAGCAGGTGACATGGGTTCGAATCCCGTATCTCTCATGAGTCCCAACTTTAATTTTTTTGCATTTAATTTTTTTTTAAATTTATCAAATTAAACTATGTCCAAGACATGTTTATACAAGCCTACTATTTATTAGAGGTAAGGAGTTTTTTTTTTTTTCAAATAGATTTAAATTGATAATAATATAAATTAAGATATAATATATATACTTGTAACAGTCCACAATCCGTACAAGGAGTTTTTTTTCAAACTCAAATCTTTTTTTTTCTAGTAAATAGTAATAATAATAAAAAACAATGTGAAGATAAAAAAAGAATAAAATATAAATCACGAAAATAGAAGATGTTCGAAAGGTTTACTAACCCAATAATGCTTTCAATCTTTCGATTTCAGCCTTCAATTGAGTGTTCTCCTCGATTAAATCTTCACACTTACCTTCTAATTGAGTCATTCTCTCCAACTTTCTAGCCCTTGATCTTCTAGCAGCTTCAGTGTTTCTAGCTCTTTTTAAGGAGGTTGAATCATTTCCGGAAGCAACAATAGGAAGCAAAGGAGCACTTCTTTGTTTTCTAGTGTAAGGAGTGCATCCAAGCTTATCCTTCTTGGAACCTTCGTTGAGACCAGCTGCAGAGCGAGATCTCTTCTTAGATTCAGCAACAGAAGCTGGACTTAATGATGTAGATGGAGAGAAAGTGGATGATGATAAAGAATCTTGAGGAGTTTCCTCATCAGCTGAAACAGTTGATAGTAACTTCAGGATTTCTTCATCAGAGGCCGGCTCAATTTTTGGAGTAAAAGAAGAAGTGTTTGTGGTGGATGATGAGGCAACAGATTGAGAAGAAGTAACATCTTCCTCTTGCAAAAGTAGAGGAGCCCAGGTTGATGGATCATCAACAGATTCAAACATTGGAGTTTCAGATTCTTCAAAGAGAGAATCAATAGTTGATGAATGAACCTGTAGCGGAGAGATAGTGTTTGTTGGAGCTTCATCTTGCTCTTGTGGGAAAGCAATTAGGCTATCAGCTTCAGATGAAGCAGTAAACATATCAAACATACCAGAAGCTCTAGATGGAGCAGATGATGGAGCAGTACTTGAAGATAACAACTGTTCTGCAGAAAATTGACTGAAGACGGATTCACCTAATAACATGTTTGTAGTAGACATTTTTGATTTCAATAGGGGGATAACTTTATTAATAATGACGGGGTTATTATTATTGACCTTTATAATTGGAGGTATGGTTTCTTGACTTGTAATTAATTGATAACTGTTAATTTTTTTATTTAAAAGATAGTTGGGGGGTGGGGGAACGCCATGATGGGTTGTTAGATTCACGGAACTGACATTTTTATAATTTATTTTTTGACTAA
>PPHW02000046.1:0-12527 GCA_003705225.2 Ambrosiozyma vanderkliftii
CCAATGGTTGGACCATCAGTTCTAGATTATTGTACTTGAATGGAGAGAAGGGATTCACCTTTGTTGAAGTTGACACATCTAACTACCCAGCATATGCTACATCTGTTGCAGGCTACTCACAATCTGGTACCACCTATGGTGCTGTTGTTATTGACACCTACCCAGACGGATCTGTTTATGGATCATTTGACCCAGCCACCGACTGTGCCGTTTCATCATCTGTCATTTCTTCATCATCATCTGCACCAGAATCATCCCCTGTTGTTCCATCATCATCTGCACCAGAATCATCCCCTGTTGTTCCATCATCATCTGCCCCAGAATCATCCCCTGTCGTTCCATCATCATCTGCACCAGAATCATCCCCTGTTGTTCCATCATCATCTGCACCAGAATCATCCCCTGTTGTTCCATCATCATCTGCTCCAGAATCATCCCCTGTCGTTCCATCATCATCTGCTCCAGAATCATCCCCTGTTGTTCCAGAATCATCGTCTGCTGCTGCATCCGAAATTACTTCAACATCTGAGATCATTATTACTACCACCGAAAGTGTTACCACCACTGAATACACCACCACTTGTATCACCTCTGGTACTATTACTACCACCGTCACTGTTCCATGTGATGGTTCATGTTCCAATGTGACACCAGATTTCTCTGCTTCATACACTACTACCGAAACGGTTATCAATGGTGATACTGTTACAATCACTATTCCATGTGAAACTTCTGCAGAAACCGAAGCCACTGTTACTGAGTATACAACCATAGTGGTCACTTCTGGTGATGTGACTACCACTGTTACTGCTCCATGTGATGGTTCATGTGCTAGTGCCACTCCGGACTTCTCTGCCTCATACACAACAAGTGAAACTGTTGTCAATGGAAAGACTGTGACAGTTACCGTTCCATGCGAAACATCTCCTGCTTCTCCAAAGGGAACGGATGTTACCACCAATACCGGGGCTGGTGAAAATACCGCTGCTTCTTACACTACCAGTGAATCTGTTATTAACGGAGAAACTGTCACAGTTACGGTTCCAGTTGAAACTACTGCTGCTACAGGTGGAGAAGCAGACACCACCACCAATACTGCTGCTTCAGGTATCGAATCGGCTCCAGGTATCGAAACGGTTACCACTAACACCGCAGCCGGTGAAGTTACTACTGCTGGTACCAGTGCTGTCTCAGCTTATGAAGGTGCTGCCGCTACTTTAGCCTCCAACGCCTTTGGTTTAACCGCTTTCTTCGGTGGTTTAATTGTCTTATTATTGTAAAGAATTTGACTAGCGTTATCAGCTGTCCTTTGATTAAATTGTTCATTACTTTTTTTTGTTTCATTTTAAATATCTTTTTTGAACTGTGAATTACTTTTGTTTTATTCCAGTCCGTTATTCATATCATATATCATATATATGTATACGTTTTTTTTTTTGATTATATCCATTCTGATTTCGGAATGGGTGCATTATAATCTATATTTCAGATTTATACTAGTTTTTTTTTTTCTGTATTGTATATAATTTATGATGCTATTATTTTATTTTAGATACCAATAGCGACTTAAATTTGTTATTATTATGATTATGATTATTATTATTGTTATATAATTAATAATTAAAAGTTATATAGTGTGTTGGTTGTATAATCAATTTCCACCTATCTCATATATATATATATATATAGATATATATGTATATAGAAAACAGATATAGTAGATGATAATCGACCCAACAATCGTCCTTTCCACAAATTGAAATCGACGCAAAATGTTTTTTTTTCGTTTCTTTTTTTTTTCCGTTTTTTTTTTCCACTTTAAATTTTTTTTTTTTCTATTTTAGCATATTGATTATCTCTCCAGTATTTAAGGAATTTTATCTGAACATTGTGTTACTTTCTACGATTTTTATACCTCCACTATACATACAATATAATATATACAATAAGAATGGCTCCACCTCCAAGTCCCTTAATAATAGACGCACAAGCTGTCAGTGGTATCACTGGGTATGTTTCATGCTTTTCTAAGTGACAAAAAGCAGCAGCAGCATCGGTTTACTCCATACTGAACACTGAACTGGTCACTGGACCGCTAGACCGCTAACTACTTAGCTATATATATATATATATGTTTTCAATAGAAAAGAATACTAACATTAACTACCTTTTCTGGCTTTTTTTTTTCCTATCATTATTACAGTTCAATATCTATTGCATGTTGGATTATTGTGTTTGCCCCACAGATTTATCAAAACTTTATGAGAAAAAGTGCAGAAGGGTTATCTCTTCTGTTTGTGGTGTTGTGGTTGCTAGGTGATTTTTTCAATGTCATCGGTGCAATCATGCAGGGTGTCTTACCAACCATGATCATATTAGCCATCTACTATACATTAGCCGATTTGGTGTTACTTTGGCAGTGCCTTGTGTACGGCCACGGTAAGCCTGCCGAACATGTTGATCCAATTCATTTGTCTCCAGCTAATCCATTGAGCGAACACGAACCATTATTAGAAACAGTTATAAGTAATGAAAATAGACACTCTAGTTACGATGCCAATGTTGGTGATGACGATGACGAAGGCGAGGATACCGTTGGTGGATTTAACGACATTGACGGTGTGAATATGGGTACCACTACTGAAGAAATAAACAGAGAGGTGTTTTACAATGTTTTCATGGTTGTTTTAGTTGTGTTAGCTGGATTTGGTGGTTGGTACTTTGGTGATAGCCGTAAGGAGGATGATGCTCCACCACCTTCTGATGATGAACTGATCTTTAACCCATGGGCTCAAGCATTTGGTTGGTTTTGTGCTGTGTTGTACTTGGGGTCTAGAGTTCCTCAGATCTTGTTAAACTATGAAAGAAAATCATGCGAGGGTATATCATTCATGTTCTTCCTGTTTGCTTGTCTCGGTAACATCACTTATGTTGTGTCCATTCTATGTGTCTCCACAGGTAAAAGATACTTACTGGTGAATTCATCTTGGTTAGCTGGTTCCCTTGGTACTTTGGGTTTAGATTTCTGTATCTTTATCCAATTCTTCTTATACAAATGTGATGAATCAGATTCAGAGTCATCATTTGATGATTCTGATATTGAAACTCAAATTGAAAATTGAAAATAATACAACATGAGTTTTATTATTCATAACAATAACAATAACACAACATAACGCAACATTACGATACCATTTATATATAATTAAACCCCTCCAAAAATGAAAAAAAACACACACAATATCAAAATACAGAACAAATATCATCAAAAGATATCATCTTATATGTCTCATTTTAAAAAAAAAAGTTCTTTTAGTGTATCAACCACTTAATTAATCTAGCATTCTTATTTATTAGTCCATGTTTTGCTTCCACAATCTCAATCTCAAATACAACCACACCCACACCTACACACACACACTCCCTTTCTCTTTTCTGTCTCACTCTAACTACTTTACACCCTTATTATTTCCTTTTGTTTGTATCCTTCTTTAGTTTCTCTGGTTTCATGAATAATAGATTTGATTGATGTATACTATCTATCTCTTTCAAAAAAGAGAAAGAGCAAAGCCTTTTCTGTTTTATTATTATTATTATTGTTAGATTGTTTGTTTTTCTATTTGCTTCTTTCTCTCTTCTATAATGTTTCTGCTTTTTTTGCTTGTTTCCTTATGTATACCAATAATGATTCTACTATTTGCTTAATATATGTATAGCAGCAGTACTTCTAACCAGGTAATGAAAATAAGTCGATCGACGGAACGCGACTTTTTTTCTGGAACGCGTTTATATGTTTTAACAACTATCTAAAAGAATATACAATTCTCCCTTTGGAATCATTCATAGTTCATTCCATTATATACTATTAATTCTCACAATCTGACAAGGAAATATAACTGTGACAATAACTTTATAAACGATATACGGTTTTGTATCTTTACAAAAGAAATAATGTCCAGCGTTCGTCCAGAGCTAAAGTTCTCCGATGATAGAGATCAAACCTCATTTTACAAGAAATACCTACAACTACCACCAAAACCTCAAAGAACGTTAAGAATTGTTGATAAGCAAGACTACTATTCGATTTTTGATGATGATGCTGAACTAGTTGCCGATTTAATTTACAAATCACAATCCGTGATTAAAACGGCAAGACAGGGAAATACTGGTAACAACGACAGACCTATTCAATACCTAACGTTATCACCTGCCGTGTTTGCCAACTTGTTGAAGATTGTTGTCTTTGAATTAGGTTACAAGTTGGAAATCTACGATAGAAGTTGGAACAATTGCAAGACAGCTTCTCCCGGTAATTTAACTGAGATTGAAGACTTATTGAGTGGATCAAACGTTGGCGATGTCAACGTCTCTGTCATTGCATCACTTAAGTTGAATAACTCTGCCAGTGATGGTAAGAAGATCGGATTGAGTTTCTATGAGCCAAATGAAAAATACATTGGATTAGTGGAATTTATTGATAATGATCTATTCACACATTTAGAATCTGTTCTGATTCAGTTAGGTGTCAAGGAATGTCTATTACCAGCTAATACCACATCCGCCAAGGATCCTGATTTCGATAAGATCAAATCATTGATCGATAGATGTGATATTGTCATCACCGAGGTTAAGCCAAGTGAATACACAGATAAGAATATCGAACAGGATTTGATCTCTTTAACGGGAAACGAATTAATTCTCTCCACAAATGAGCTGTCACTGAAAATTGCATTAAGTTGTGCCAATTCTTTAATTTCGTATTTGTCGTTGCTTTCTGACGATTCAAACAGAGGATCTCACAATGTTGGTAAATACAATTTAGAACAATACATGAGATTAGATTATGCTGCTGTGAGGGCATTGAACTTATTCCCACCACCTAACTACTCCAACTCCATGAACAAGTCATCAAGTGTGTTTGGTTTGTTAAACCATTGTAAGACTAACGGTGGTTCCAGACTACTATCACAATGGTTAAAGCAACCATTAGTCGATGTTGACGAAATCAATAAACGTCACTTAATCGTCAAGCTGTTATGCGATGATATGAACCTGAGAGTTAATCTTCAAAATTCATTTTTGAACGAAGTGCCAGACATTTCGAAACTGCTAAGAAGATTACAAGTGAAGAACAGAACTAGTGGTAAATTAGATGATGTTATCAGATTATATCAATTATGTATCAAGTTACCAGATGCCATTGGATACTTGAATGAGGCATTCGACGAGGTTAACGGTGACGATGAAGTTGAAAATGAGATAACCAAATCCTTGCTAAGGGATTTATGGATTGATCCATTGACTGAGCAATCAGAAGCATTGAAAAACTATCAATCTATGATTGAACAAACAATCGACCTGAGATCACTAGATGAGGCAACATCTGCCAGTTCTATCAATTCTATGTCTATGATCGCCATCAATCCTGAGTATGACGAAAATTTGATAGCCATTAGTGAGAAGTTGGAAAAGATCAAGAGATTGATCAAGGATATTCATGCTGAAGTTGGTGATGATTTAAACATGGAATTGGACAAGAAATTGAAACTTGAGGACTCACATGTTCATGGTTGGTGTCTCAGATTAACCAGAAATGATTCTGCATGTTTGAGAGGAAATAAAACCTACAAGGAATTACAAACTGTTAAGGCTGGTGTGTTTTTCACCACCAATGAATTGAGACAGGCTAGTGAAGATATTAAGAAACTCCAAGAAGAGTATGAAAGATTCCAGAAGGACATTGTTCTAGAAATTGTTGAAACTGCTGCAACTTATGCTCCTGTGTTCACCAAGCTATCGATGAGTTTGAGCATGATCGATGTGTTGGTGTCATTGGCTCATACTTCATCCTTTGCACCAATCCAATACGTTAGACCAAAGAAACTTTATGGATTAAACGGTGCCGAAAGAAAATTGGACTTGATCGAAGCTAGACATCCATGTTTAGAACAACAGGACAATTTGACATTCATCTCTAACGATATCAAGATGGTCAAGGGTGAATCCGAGTTTTTAATCATCACTGGTCCAAATATGGGTGGTAAGTCTACATACATCAGAACAGTTGGTGTTATAGCATTGATGAATCAAATTGGTTGCTTCATCCCAGCTGAAGAAGGATCCAAGATTTGTATATTTGATTCTATATTAGCCAGAGTTGGTGCATCTGATTCCCAATTGAAAGGTGTGTCCACTTTTATGTCTGAAATGCTGGAGATGTCATCTATTTTAAAGGTTGCCACTGAAAATTCATTGATGATTGTCGATGAATTAGGTAGGGGTACCTCTACATATGATGGATTTGGATTGGCGTGGTCTATCAGTGAATTTATCTCAACCAAACTGCATTCATTTACATTATTTGCTACGCATTTCCATGAATTGACTACATTAGCTGACAAGGTTAACACAGTTAAGAATTTCCATGTTGTGGCACACGTGGAGAAGGGAGATGAAGAGGACAATGTTAACGTGAATGATGACAACATTACTTTGTTATACAAGGTTGAGCCAGGTATCTCCGACCAATCATTTGGTATTCACGTTGCGGAATTGGTGAAATTCCCTAAGAAGATCATCGACATGTCGAAGCGTAAGGCAAATGAATTAGATGATAGTAAGACCGGCGAAGAAGAGGCTACCAAGAGAGCCAAATTCTCCAATGAGCAAGTGCTACGTAGCAAGGAGCTGTTCACCACCATATTGAAGAAATGGAAAACCACCATCGAATCCAGAGGTGGTGTCCAGAGTATGGACAGTGAGGATGTCATCAGTGAATTGAAGTCCCTAGTGGAAGACAACGGCGAATACAAGAACGAATTTGCGAGCGATGCGGTGTTACAGGAAATGTTGAAATTATAATTGGCCCAAACATTCGATTGTGTATTGTTTAGTGTGTACGTAAAAATACACTCACTACTAAAGCCAGGGTCGATCTCAATCCAATGAATAGTTAGCGAGATATACTTAGTTGTATATATTATACATTATTATACGTTTTATTATTATTAATCATCATCATTATTATTATAGTTAAAAATAGCCTAAGGCATAATAAAACTCGGAAAACGCCGAAACCAGTCGACCTCTCCGCGTAAACACCGGAGAGAAGGTTGCACCGCCTTTGGAATAATCTGGTTGGTTCATCTCATCCAAAAAGTGAAGACTTTATCTAGTTACTAGTTAGTGTATTATATATTATTTCATCTCTTTGACAGTTTTTCCATATAATTAAAACACTGGAAGATTATATCATCACCGTCATTACATTAATAATTATCTCTCATTTTTCTTATTTTATCTCTATTTTTCTTTCTCTCTTTCTCTGTTTCTCCTTCATTCTTTTAGTTTCTTTATCTCCCTATCTATCACACAGTGACCTACAGCAAAACTAAATCTGATAGTTACACATTTACAAATAGTGTTATTTACTTACCATTACTATTATTATTTATTACTGTTAATTGGTCATATCGTTATTTATAATCAAACATGTCTAAGGCCATCTCTTCCAACAAAGTTGTGATAGAAGGTACAATAATACCAGCCACTATCATCTACTCCACCAATTCAGGTAAAATTCTAAATATCATTAAGGAACAAGTACTTAAGACTGATGACCCTCTCTTAACTAAGTACAACGTCTCTTCATACAGAAATCTCTCTCCATATGTCATCTTGCCTGGTTTAGTTGACTCCCATGTCCACTTAAATGAACCTGGTAGAACAGAATGGGAGGGTTTTGCAACTGGTACCCAGTCTGCAGCATCTGGTGGTGTCACCACAGTCATCGACATGCCATTAAATGCCATCCCACCTACAACTACTGTCGAAAACTTTAACTTGAAGTTAACCGCAGCCAAGGGACAAACCTGGGTTGATGTCGGTTTCTGGGGTGGCCTGGTGCCAACCAACCTTGACGACTTGGTTCCCTTGATTCAAGCCGGTGTTAGAGGTTTTAAGGGTTTCATGATGGACTCGGGTGTTGATGAGTTCCCAATGATTGACCCAAAGTACATTGATGCGGCATTGCAAAAAGTGAAGGGTCTTGACACTATGCTAATGTTCCATGCTGAAATGGATGATCACGAAAACCATGATGAGGAAATCTCTCATCAGTTAGAACACAACCATTTTGATAATGGAAAATTAACAAACGAACAAGCTCTTGAATTGGCAAAGTCTCCAATTTTACATGCAGTGGAACCACTATTGGGAAAGATCGCAAAACTAGCCAAGTCCCCTGAATTGACTCCAACTTGCTTCTCATTGGACGGTCAAATAAGTGACGAGGACGATGATATCACCCCATTAGATAGGGCTATTGAAAACAACAGTGATTTGAAAACTGTTGATCCAAGAGCCTATGATTCTTTCTTGGCTTCAAGACCGGATGAATTTGAAATCACTGCCATTAGAAACATCATTAACTGTTCTGTTAAGCAGCCAACTACTCCTATTCACATTGTTCATTTGGCATCCAAAGATGCTGTGCCAATGATCACAGACGCCAAATTAAACAAGAAGTTGCCATTAACAGTGGAAACCTGTTTCCATTACTTAACTATCAATTCCGAAGACATTCCAGATGGTGCCACTCAATTCAAGTGTTGTCCTCCAATCAGAACTGAACAAAACAGATACGAGTTATGGAACGCATTGAAAACTGGTATCTTAACTTCAGTTGTCTCTGACCACTCTCCATGTGTTCCTGAATTGAAGGGCCTCAAAAAAGGTGACTTTTTCGAAGCATGGGGTGGTATTACCTCAGTTGGTTTAGGATTACCATTGTTGTACACCGAGGGTACCAAGAACTTTGGTATCACCTTGGTTGACATTGCAAGATGGTGTTCTGAAAATACAGCTAAACAAGTTGGATTGGCTCACAAAAAGGGTAAAATTGCCCCTGGTTTTGATGCAGACTTTGCCATTTTTGACGATGAATTAATTTACGATATCGCCAACGAAAGAACATACTTCAAAAACAAGCTTACTGCCTTTAACGGTAGAAAGATCAAAGGCAGAGTTGTTGAAACCATTCTAAGAGGTAACTCCATTTATGCCTTTGGTAAGGGTGTGACTGATGTTCCACTAGGTCAATTAATTCTTGAACCAAGAAAAGATTAAAGAAAATAGACCTACTTAAATCCACACTTATTTTTTATTATTCACTTTTAATTTATTCTTTCCTCCTGGATAACTTTTAATTCATACTACTCCTCCACCACTTTACGTGTTTTTACTATATATTTGTTGCCTTCTATATACTTATTCTGTTTATACTTTTTATTTAATCAAAATATGAAAAAAAAGAAAACTATTAATTATAATTAAATTAAATCTGGCATGTTTTTCTTGTTTTTAGCAACACTAAAATCCGTTAAATTAATGCATATGGGAAAAGTTATGTATATATTATGAATATTAAATAAATTAGAACAAATGGATGATGTAAAGTAAAGAGAAGTTGATTTGCATGCAAAGGTGTAAAATTAACAAGCAAACAGAAAAATTAATGTAACAACACACAGACAGCAACTGTGGTTGACCAAAGATAACAGAAAAATAGAAAACAATATTCGTTTCTTCAAAACTAGTTAGAAATAAATAAAGAGCAGGGAAAACACAGAAAGATATAAGAAATAAATCAACTTTAGGAAGTCAAAAAAAAGCATAAGAAGGGTCGTCAATAATATATCAAACACCGTATTTCATTCTTAGAATTTCACCATCGAATGGCTCCAATTCACCGATTAAAACATTCCAGGAAACCTCTCCTAACCCAGCTTTGAACCCATTTAACAATATATGAAACATGGTGGCCAATCTTTCTCCTGGGGATTCATAGAATGCAATGCAATCAACAAAATGTTTCAAAGCAGCCTTACCTTCAATTTCATTAGGGTTGATAAATGTTGGGTTGAGAGTGATGACATTACAGATACCTTCAAATGAAGTTTCCTTTTCTTCATTTTCTTCAATGTGCTTCATAAACACACACCAAGTTGGAAGAACCTGCAGCAAGTATTGCCCCATCAAAGCAGCATTGTGCACACCAAATCTACCAATGGTAATGGATGTGTTCTCCAAAACAGTTTGCTCAACATCAGTGCTCATCAGCAGAGGAATCAAGATACTCATGAAATTGTTCAAATACTCCTTGAATTTCTCTGATGGTAATCTAAGTGATATTTCACCTAATGCCCACACAGAGTTATTACAGGATGCCATGGATGAAAATGTTCTATTCGTGACTTCATTACCAATACACACCATAACTTGATGTAAATGTGGCACAACAATCGGTTCCAGTAGGTAGATACAAAGGTCACCAAGAAGAGCATAAGCACTTTGTCTGACATCGTCGTTTTGATCATCAAAACACAGTAGTAAAAGAGACATTAGCGAGACCTTAGGGGAATCATGTTGTTTTATCAAATCTCCAGTATGTTCTTGTAAACCTTGAACCAATCCATCAATCAGGTCAATTGATGTGACAATGAAATCTTTCTCTGGAGCATCAAAGTTTGGATCATCCGTGACCACAGAACCTAACTCGATGCAGTAAGTAAGAATTCTAATAGCCCTTTCATAGACCGGTAGTGCATACGGAGCAAATGATTCGCCCAATGCGGCAGCAATCGATGACATACATTCCAGTAATGGCCAGAGATCCTTATCATCATCCTGAAGTAGTTGCCATTTACCGATCAATGGAGGTAACAACATCTCAATGTAATCAGTCTTATATTTTAGTTGATCACCCACCTTTTCAGCAAATGTTTGCACTGTATCATAGAGAATAATTAAGTTCTTTCTTTGATATTTTTGAAAGTATAATTGAAAGTGTTGTAACAAAGTTTCAATGAACTGAGATAATAATTCTGGATCTGAGGAGTCTATAAAGTCTGCCAATGAAGAACATGCACTTTCTTGAACAACTTTTTTCTTATCTAAAGCACATTCCATAATTGCTTGGAATGTTGGTTGGAAATAATTTGCACAACTACCACCTGCAGCAGCCTCTGAACACACCCAAGAGGAGTATCTACCCAATGTCCAACAAGTAATTTGTCTGACTCTCGTTTGGTCATCTTTTAATCTTTCAACCAAGAATGGAATTAATGTAGGTAGACTTCCAGATGCTTGATCTAAACAACCTTCGGCAATTGCACCCATAGCCAGAATAGATGCTTCTCTGACAGCCCATTCGTGTGATGTGATACGTTCCTTGATAATTGGTAATGTGATTTCCAATACTTCAATTGGAAAGTTAGAAGCCAGGACATCAATTGTAGCAGCTGAACATTTTCTAAGGTTCCAGTCAAATGAGCCATCTGAATCATCATCATCATCATCTTCGTCATCATCACTTTCATCGTCTTCTTCTTTCCTTATATCATTACCATCTTTGTTATCATTATCATTACTGTGTGAGTTGTTATTGTTGTTGTTGCCTGATTTTGTTGTTAACTTGTGTGCATCTTTACCTTTAGCCATTTGTGGCTTAATATCTTCATCTTTATCAGCAACATCTTCATTATCCTTATCGTCTTCATTCTCCATTAGGAATATTTCCATTTCGGAATAAACCATTTTTTCTAATAGTACAGGGATTATGAACGCCAACTTTGGACGTATTATTTGAGGAGAAATTTCACTTGTTGCTAGACCCAATAGGAACTCACATGCTTCTAACGAGACATCGTTATCCTTGTCCTTCATCGAGTGAATACAATAATCAATGACACCATCTATGTGAGGCATCAACTTATCAGGTCTCGCATCAAGAATATTGGCAAATGCTGTACACACTTTTGTTCTGACACCTGGATTTTCATCAGTGGCAAGATTGAACAACCTAGACATGAAATCATCCAAATGGATCAGTATACTCTGGGTCTTTATCAATAAAAACTGATTGATACACGTAATGGAATATTCTCTGATTTTTGGATGGGTAGATGAGGTCAATTCTATAAATCTAGGAACCATAAAGTTTAATGGTCGTTCACCATTGTATTCTCTATCTAGTAACCTTGAGGAATCTTCACAGATCTTAGCAAGAGCACTCATAGCACCCTCCTGTGACTCCACAGTGCCAGCGGCACCTGATGCCAACTCCATTAGATTTGGTAGAATATTGGGCCATCCATTGACACCAAGCATAGAAAACAAGGTGGTAATCACGTTACCAGTGATATTTCTAACAAGATTATTCTGATCCAGTAACCCCTTGGGGATCTCAGACAATATATGGTTCTTCAAATCTTGGTTCTTGTTCTTGAGATGCTTGATCAAATCATTCTTCATCAGCAATCCAGCAGAGGCTCTTACTTGAGGTTGTAATTGTTCACCATTGATCAATATGTGCAGCAAATAGTTGTCAAAATCAGCTTCATTCTTCGCCTTTTCTAATGCAGATGTTGCCTCTAATCTAATCTGTGAGTTAGAAGCCAAGGTACCTGACAAAATATATACCAACTGATCCAAAGACTGTAAATTAGGTGTCCACGAGGTCATCTTGT
>PPHW02000046.1:12627-107975 GCA_003705225.2 Ambrosiozyma vanderkliftii
GTTTTGGGGTTAACCTGGTCAAAATTTTTTTTGAAAAAAAAAAAAAAAAAATTTAAGAAAAAAAAAAAATTTACGATCAAATCACGTGATTTCTATAACATACAGAAGTTAATCTAGATTAGCTCTAAAAACCCAATTAAATTATTAAATTATTTTATATCAAAGGAAATAAATTAAAACGATGAAAGGAGAACAAAAAGAAAGAAAGAATAAAACTCTTAATAATGGTACAATAAAGAAATGAAAATGGGAGAGACAAGGGAATCGCCCAAGAAATTAGTAAACAAAAAACAAAAAAACCAAAAGAAATAAAAATAAACAAATGATTTATAAAATAATGGAAATAAACAAAACAGGGAAAGATTAGTAATGATAAATAATAAGAAAAGAATAGGAAATATATGGAAATGTCAAGAGGTATATATATGAAAAGACGGAGGAGAGATGAATGCAAGAACGAGAGTCCTAATTTATAACATAATCATTCAACATCTTCTCCAATTCATTAAGTTGGCTAAACAACGGATTGAAAAGCTCACTAGTAACAGGATGCAGGCCACCAACCTTGAGATCAGTTGCACTATTGCTTGAAGTTGCATTTGTAGTTGTACTAGACATCGCAGTAGGAGTACCTTCAAAGGAGAGAGTAGTGCCATCACCACTGTTCACTTCAGTATTTATGCCGCTCTTATGCAATGAGATGTCATCAGGTAACGATTCACATGTTGTTGGAATAGATGAACTGATACCCGAGGAGTCATACCTGGCCGGATTATTAATTATCGAAGGGGATGACGTAGTCACTGTTGAATATGCAGAATCAGAAGAAATATTGCTTTCTCTTTGCTGTTGATGGTTGAATGAATTTGAGCTGGACAATGAAGAGTTTGTTGCCGTCAAGTCTTCACCAATTCCGCCATTAGCCCTAGGAGGAGTGGATGGCTCTTTGGTTTGTTGGTCTGACTTGTATGAGCGTTGCGAGCGTTGTGAACGTTGCGAGTTATATGAACGTGCGTCTTGAAACTCATCATCATCATCATCATTATTAATCTCTTCATCAGCATAGTCATCCTCCAATAAGGAATTTAAAACTTGAAGACTATCAGCATGAGGAGAAACCCGGCTTGATGCGGTAGAAGGTGTAGATTGGTTTTGTATTGTTGCTGATGAAAATTGCTCTTCAATTGGCGACGTTGTTGATAATGCCTGCTTAGCAATTGGTGAAGTCAATAGTTCCCTTTGTTGATTATCAACATTATTCGATGGCAAGGATGTAGTATTTGAAACTGGACACACAGGTAGTTGTGACGTTGGCTTTGCAGATTTAGAGGCATTTTTAATGTTGTCGTTATTCTTAGTTTTAGATTTGTTAGTTGATGTTAACAAGGAGGTTGAAGATGCAGCAGGTGATGGAGTCTTTCTTAACAAATCTCTTTGAACGGGCAATTCATCTGCTTCGACATCAGATTCATCCACCGACAGTTTACGTTCCAAGAACTTGGCTCTTCTTTCTCCAAAGGATAGTGTTCTAAAGTGCTTCACTTCATTGACGTCCACCAAATCAATATCATCATCAATATCTTCCGCTTCTTCATTGTCTTCATCTGTGGAGGGAGAATAAGATCCAATGGATCCAATAGAATCTGTGGTGGCCATAAAATTTGCAATAGGAGGACCAAATGGGCTCTTGGGTTTGATGTGTGCATCATCTCCATCGTCTGATTTGATTATAGAGTCATTGTCATCTTCGTCGTCATCATCGTTACCTCTTAGTAATGTCTCATCCTCATCATAGTCATCCAAATTTTTAATCATAAAGTTCGAGTTACTGGCACGGGATTTGTTGATTATCAAAGGGACAGTAT
Source organism: Ambrosiozyma vanderkliftii (assembly GCA_003705225.2). Taxonomy (NCBI): domain Eukaryota; kingdom Fungi; phylum Ascomycota; class Pichiomycetes; order Pichiales; family Pichiaceae; genus Ambrosiozyma; species Ambrosiozyma vanderkliftii. Next base: position 14,493 of record PPHW02000046.1, read on the forward strand.
CGGTTTCATTACCAGAGTGACTTAACACCTCCGATCTACCATCTTCTTCGATTTCCTTTAACGTTCCAGGAACAAACGTGACAGATTTCTTAATCGAGGATTTACTTCTTTTCAAGGAGCTTTTTCTTCCCAATAATGATAGTTCAGATCTGGAACCTTCTAGAATAAAGCTGTTGTCACTTGGTCCATTGGTATTAGTGTCCTTATTATCAGCCAGGGACAAATTAGATTCATTAATGGAGTTTCTATTATTAGCTGTATTAGTTGTTGCAGAAATGGTGTTAGCGTTGTTGTCGTTGTTGTTGTAATCATTTAGAATGCTATGGATGCTATCGTTGATGTTACTATTGCTATTGCTATTACTATTGTTGTTATGGTACCTTCTTTGTGAATTCAGTTCAAACAAACGTAAATCATCTTGTGACAAATAAGTTGAAGTCATTTCATCGTCGTTTCTTTCGATAACTTCATTCTTCCAACAATTTAGTCTTGCTAATCTTTCTTCATAAGTTTCTAAGATCTCCGCTGGTGCAAATCCAACAACACCATCATGTAAACGTTTAACCAACCACCAATATGCATCCGAATCGTTTAATAACTCCACAGATGTATCCTTGTGTAATTCCAAGTGTGATGGATCTGGTCCATTGAAATCGTATAGCGCATAAAGTTTATTTGGATCCAATTCTTTAGGAGGCGAGGAAGGGGGTGATGGCAACATACCGTTCAAGTAATCATTCATCTTATCGTCATCAAAGTCTTCTTGCTCTTCAAATTCGTCGTCAATGAACTCGCCATTTTGCGGCTGCTGCTGCTGCTGCTGCTGTTGTTGTTGTTGTTTCTGTTGTAATTTTTGCTCTTGCTCAATTCCAAGCAGTTGTTCCTGTGATTTCTTTAAAATATCATCTATATCCATTGTATCTAGATCTATATCCTTTGTGATCTTTTTAGCGTCATCTTTATACAATGGATTTATTATCGTAGAAGATGCTTGTGATGATCCCGATGATGACAGGCTATCGAATGCTGATAATTTTGAGTTTGATGGTGGTTTCAGGAAATCCAGAGAATTCAGATTTAGTTGATAGTTCTGGTCATCGGCATCGAGATCCAAATCCTTTCTCGTAAACTGTTTCCGTTTATTATTAGTCAATAAGGAATTTAAGTTTGATTGATTATTCATGGCGTGTGTATAAATCTAATTCTAATTCTGATTCTTATTGTTGTTATGGTAGTTTTCAGTTGTTAGATTCGCATGAAATTAGCAAATATTGACTGATTGAGTAAGGAGGTAAAAATAATAATGATGGAATCAATAATATACAATAATACGTGATTATTGTAATGATACTATAGTAGGAAAGCTGAACCAAACAAAAAAAAGAGGGAAAAAGCAAAGCAAAAAAAAAACTTAAGAAGGAATAAAAAGAAAGGATGAATATGCTGAATGAGTTCTTTCTTATGATATATTAGATCAATTCTGTCAAAGGGTTTTGATATGGTAATGGTGACCCCTTGATCTGGTTCAAGTTGTTCTTTATTATGTGTGGATCAAAATCAAATATAAGGAAATTGGACTTTTACAATAGGTAAATTAAACTATTGAAATCTTGAGCACCTGAAAAAGACGGTTCTATAAGTAATGTATGACTGACTATTTTAAACACAGGTATTGGTCTATGGATATGGATGAAGGTGATGATGTAGTGGGTATGGATGTGGGTAGTAGTAGTGGTGTAGTAGTAGCAGTATGTATTCTCCTTATTGATCTTAACTACAAAAGGCAATAAATAACAGGGGTTAAGCAATAAGGGGAAGTGTGAAGATATGATGTCGGGAGTCACTGATTAGTTGTGTATTAATGCAGTTATGGTTAATGTATTAAATCTATGATGAAAGAAAGGAAGAGAGGGAAGAAAGGTTGATGTAGGAAAGGAGGTGTTGTTAAAAAAGATGATGTAGAAGAATAGATCAGATCTATTTGTTTTTTTTTTATTGTTGTTGTGCCTTCTTTTTCCCCTTTTCCCTTTGCCTCTCTCTCTCTCCCTGTGTGTTAAAGGAAAAAAAAAAGGAACAAAAAAACATGCTCGACGGGCTGGACGGACTGGGCTGGGCAGGCATCAGGTAGGGTATACGGGGTATACAGGGTAGACAGGAAGTTTGAAGATGGAATTTTCTCTGTCTTCACCGCACAATCACCGCAAGACGGGGGGGGGGGGGGGGCACGCAAAAGACAGGGCACGGCACATACAACACACACATACACGCACTCTCTCACCAACACCGCACCGCACCGCACGCAGGGTTGGTTTAGAAAAGCGCGTTTTTTTGGTTTTTCTTTTGCGTTTCAGGGTCGATCTTCATATCTTTTTCTCTGTCTCTCGCTAGAGTGTGTTTCAGTAAGGATATCTGCAACCTAAAAAAGAAAAAAAACAAAACAATGACACAATGACAATGACAATAACAGTGTACTAAAGCTAAACTTTAATTATATTATTATAATGTAATAAATAATGTTATAATATAATAATATTTGATGAAATAATTAAATATAAAACCTCTATGAAAGAAGGAACATAGACAAAAAAAACACGCTCCTTTACTTAAATTGATTCAAATAGATCCTTTTTTTCTTGTCTTGTAAAAAGGGGGTATATGAAATGCAGATAGATTGAAAAAAGAGTAATAAAAGAAGAAAAAAAAGAATAAATATATAAATATAATCAATAAGAAGAATAAAGGATAATAAAGGGGGAGGGGAGAAGAGAAGAGAAGAGAAGAGAAGAGAAGAGGAGGAGGTGCTATATATATATGGATTATATTAAAGGAGGAAGCAGTCTGCCTTATTTTTTTCTTTAAAATGGTAACGTAGCATAGTGGTGGGTAGTATTCTCGTGTTCTCATTAAACCAACGATTGATTCATATCAATGATATCAGTCTTTGAATCATCATAGTATGTATCATCGTAGTAACCGGGGTTATAAACGGTTGGAATAGTGTATCTCTTATCAATACCCAATCTCTCCCGTTCATATTCTCGCCAAGTCATATGAACAATCTTGGACCCATCAAATTCACCATCCTTATTGTCGTGTGCACCCTTGTCTCCTCCCTGAGTCTTTCTAGTGTCACCCCAACTGAAATCATCAAATTTCCAAAATGCATATGCAGGAAGGATAAAGTTCCACACAGGTAACGAAATCAAATAAATAATCATCCAGACAACGTACATCAAACTAGACACAGTAATGACAATTAACAACGCTGGTAACCCGAAAATGATAGCCATCAACACCAATGACATAACAGGCGTTGGCTTCGACACCATTGCAACAATAATAATGTACAATGTAAATGTGATAGATGCAGGCAACACCAAAGTACCAATCAATTCAATACCAATCAAAAATTGCATAGAGAAACAAAATGCACCACATAAATCAGTAACTTTAACCAACTCCATTAAATTATGCACAGTAGAGTTGATCCAACGACGACGTTGTGACAATAACACCTTAAACTTATCAGGGACAACAGTTTTACATGCAGCCTTGGGAACAAACACTTGCTTTCTGGTAGGAAATGTTCTCAACATTAATGAGGACAAATATCTATCCTCACCCAATAACAACAAATTCTTCTTGTGTAAACTGCCCAACACATTCTCAGAGTATTTTTCAACAATATCGGAATTGGCTAAAATAGGCACCCAAACATTGTAATCCTTTGGAGACTTAATTCTGTACATACAGAAACAACCAGGCAAACAAGTGACTGAACCAAATACAGATTCAAATGCCTTGGACTGATGATGTGAGATATAATATTCAAACACTTGAATAGCAGTGACCCAACTTTGAGCCTTGTTGGAGATCTTGGTCTCACCACACAATCCCATGATATCAGGATTCTTAACCATTTCAGCATTCATATGGTTTAAACAATCATGATACACCAAAGTATCTGCATCAACCATCAAAACAAGCTCATAAAAGGATGCCATGATACCAGTAACTTGCCAAATGGACTTCATCATTTCAAATTGTAACTCAGACATTCTTTCATTATATGTGATACTTTGTAAAAAGGACATCAAGATAATCTGCGAATCACGCTTTCCTCTATTACCTGGTTTGGCACTAGTCATCTCAGCTGGAGTACCACACTTGGAAATTAACATCACAGGGATCTTCTGCTGCTTTTCAACAGGAACAGTAGCATCATTGTATTTATAGAAACCAGCATACACTTTAGCCATATTATGTCTCTTCGAACCTTGTGCGACAGAAACATATGAATATGGTTGAACTTCTTCAGGGGGAGTCACAAAATCTGACATCAACCCTAAACACACATCTGGCGTAGACTTATCATTACCGGCACCTGTGATTATACCATCACAAATAACCACAATCAACTTATGTGAATTTGGATAATCAGTAGTGGCAATGGAATCCATCGTGGTTCTGATACCATCTTCATCTTCAGAGTAACATGTAACCAAACATATAGTATGAACTAATGGATATCCAAATGGTTCCCAACTAATTGGAGGCTGTGGGATAACTTCTGAACTGATCAAATCGGCACCCAATGTTTGCATATCATCATCATCAACAGTCATTGGAGTTCTGAACGGATTGCTAATGTCCAGATTGGATTGAGTCTTTAACAGTAATGATTGACGGGACGAAAAGGCGTTATTATTATTGTTGTTGTCTCTTTTAGATCTACCGGAAAGCTTGTATGCCTCTGTGGTCATTGTGATATACTTAGGGTTATAAGAGGTACCATTAGCAGTAGCACGACCTGATTTTTGCGGTCCCAGTTCATCTTTAGTGATAAATTCATCCAATGCACCACCCCATGATAATCTAATACCTTTTCTTCTCGTGGACTTTTGGTGGTAGTCAGCTCTTCTTTTTTCAGGAATAGTGTTCAAGTCAGCACTAGCCAAGTTAGCTGGATCATCAACCCATTCATCAACAGTTTGGTCACGGTGGTTCAATTCACTTATTGGAGTAACAGAAGTACCTTGCTTTGGAGCAACAAACCATTTGAAATAACAAGCCACAAAGAACTTCACAAACACAATTGCCAAGACAAACACTAAAGACACGTAAAGCACAATTGTAGCGGCAATACAACCAATGGTTGACACATCAACAACACCAACTTTAACAGTCTCCACTAGACAGTTAGCCACTTGTCTTTCATGTGGTTCTGTGAGGAGCAATGAGATATCATAACCTCTTAATGATTCATCATTCTTCAACTTGTCAAATAAGTCAGGGTAGGTCAAATCATCTGATTGAAACCAATCAATGATATCCATGTCCAACACGTAACCATTGTAAACAATTAGATTTCTTGAAGAATTGGCAATTTCACCCCATGTGTAGTAAACATCACCTTCAACTTTCAAACTGTAGAATGATTTCCTAGCCTTCACTGAAGTGTGACAGGCATATCCATTGTAATACTCTGTGGTAAAGTTTGGCGACGTAGCACCGTATAAATCCCTAACTTTACATGGCATATACCATGCAAGACTATCATCTTCATATGTGATGGTACTATTGTCCCTTGGTTTGATAAGTCCCTTACAGTTCCCATTGACATTTTGGAACAAAAAGCTTGCATCCTTACCACCAGCATTCACAGGAGGATACAAGACATTGCTACCAGCTTCTATACCTGGTGCAGCAGGATGTTGTGATTGTGATAGATCATATGCACGGCCATTGATAATTAGGTAGGAACTGGAAATATCATCAGGTTGTAGTCTTGTTCTTAAACCGGTACACACACTTCTAGTAAAACCAAAGGTTAAAAATGCAATGATGGCACCTATACATAAAATGATAGATATCAATCCCATCTTTTCTCTCCATGCATATTGTCTTTGATGACTATCTAAACCCATAAGTCTTAGTAAAGGAGGAGGAGCCCAGAATGTAATGGCATAACAGTAAACTTTCCAGTATGGAAACTTTTTATTCTCCTCCTCTAGCTCCACTCTTTTCGGAGGCAGTGAGGTATATGCTGCTGCTGCTGCTGCTGCTGCCGTTCTTGTAGTTGTAGTAGTTAATGGAACCTTGTCATCAACCTCATCCCTATATTCATCGGTATTATCATTATTGCCACTGTCATCTCTGTATGGTTCAGTGTTTTGTTCATCATTTAACCCATAGGTTTCTCTTGCTGTTGGAGTAGTCTTATGACTTTTCGGGTCTAATATGGGACTATCCATGGCATTAAATGGTGATGGACCCTTGTTGATGTTTGGAGTAGCAGTATTAGATACTATTTCCTCGGAATCGTTAAATGGATCTAATCTGTTGTCATTCACTGGAGATGATGTTGACAGGTCTTGTAAAGGGATCATTCCACCTTGACTCAGACCAAAACTGAAATCTTTATTTGAAGCTGAGAGACTATATGTAGAACCAATATTACTGGTTGGTTGATTGTAAATGTTATTATTGCTGTGATTATTGTTATTCAAATAGGTTGATCTTGATGCATTTGATCTGATCGAACCTGAATTTGCTAAAGGTCTTGCTCTTTCCTTTCTAACTAAGGACCTTTTTCTTCCTAAAGATGCATTTCTTCCAAGAGACCCTGTTCGTATCAATGATCCACTTCTATTTAGATCAGAATCAGATTGATTATAGTCACTATTGGAAGATAATTTTGACCTACTATTGAGTGAGCCGGAAAGGCCACTATATGGATGGGAACTCATTTAGGGGGGTGATTAACTTGGATATAATATACAAGGAAACGAGGAAAAGACCAATGATTAGTAAGCTTCTATTATAATTATTATTTATATCTAGTTAGTATTATTTGCTTTAGAGAGAGGGTGTGCTTAAAACTAAGATTAAGAAGGGATCAAAACAGAAAGACAAAACAAGAACATACGCTAATGAAGAAAAAGTGAGTGAAAATTAGTCTGATTCAGAGGGAAATGTAGGTTAAGAGACCAAATTCAACCGGTGTTTCTTCGAATCTGATTATATATAATGTTATATGAAGAAAAACCTTTTGATTTTTAGAATGAGAAGAAGAAGAAAAAGAAGAAAAAGAGGAAATAAGAAAGAACAGAGAGCAGTTTAGGTATTAATTACCTTTTACCAAGTGTAAACACAAAGGAATTTTTTTTTCCCTTTCCCTTTGCCGTTTAATTTTTTTTTTTGATCTGCACGTTACTTAGACGCAGCGCACAATATATAAACCGCAGCCTTCCTCAGCCAGGCCCCTGTGTGTGTGTGTATGTGTGTTTCCTCTTTCCGGGGGTGGGAACGGAGGGAGAAGGAGGAAGGACCAAGTGAAATTTTATTACAAATTAGTACGATAGCACAACCAGTAACTATAATTAGGCTATTGATGGCTTTTACTGTATGTTACATAACTATGCTTCATAGGCTAATTGAATGTTCTTGTCCACCATGTATATGTGTATTACTGTGTGCAGTGTATGTCACCTTCTTTTAGCCGAGAAGTGAAAAAGTTTATAATTACTGTTCTTTCCATTTCTATTTCCATTTCTGTTTCTGTTTGATTCTTTTTCAGTTCCTCCTTCAAGTATTTGTATATAAACTAATTTAATCATTAAACTCTCCCACCCCTCTATTTATAGCTCATTGTTTACTTCATTGATATCTTTAGAAATGTTCAAAGGGCAGCACTTCCAAGAAACCACTCCAGGGGGAGACGAGACACAGGCACATCGCGCGTTCGTTGTACCCCGTCTGTATACAGCAAATTGACCCACTACAGAGCCATATATATATATATATATATATGGAATACATATATCTATTAGTAGAGATATTCTATCATGATATCATATAGACTTTATAGATATATTAAGTAATGGAAAAAGAAGTAAGGAATATGCAATTAGTAGAAGCAGTTCGACCGGCCGACGCGCGTCGGAAACAGTGACGCGTAAAAAAAATACTTCAATTATATTTCCTATTCAGGAAATATTCCATTTTGAGGTCAAATTGGGTGCCTTTCAAAAAAGATTTCCATTTCAACGATCTATTTTCATTTGTTAGTGGTGTTTCCCTTTTGGCGTTTTATATATGTTTCTGATCTGTTTAATTATATTTCGTTTATTCTGTCTGTTTATTCTATTACTATCTATATTATAGTTTATTCAGTTTTCTAGTTTTTCACTTTTTTTTTCTTCGATATATTCATTCATTCATTCAGTTATTATATACTACTACTACTATTACCAATCAATTATTATATTTAGAATAACAATATGTCTGAAGATAGAAGCCCTAGAAAGAGACAACTTAACAATCAGGGATCTGATTCAGAAGATGACGAAGAAGAAGTGTATCATTCCCCATTACAACGTTCTTCTCCACAACCTGCATCTTCCATCGCTTCCTCTCCCCAGGCTCAACCACCTTCATCTCCTGCATTACCATTTGAAAGAGACGAAGAAGCTGAAGCTAGAGAGTTTTTCAATGACGTTGATGATGCTGAAGATAGATTAGAAGAACAAACAGGTGTTGATTTAGTTGGTGATGACATGGCAAGAGATTACACCTCCAAACCATCAGAGGATAGATACTCTGATCAAGACATTGACGATGAAGAATATGAACAACTAGATGACTCTGAAAGAAGACGAGTCGATAGATTGTTGAATGCCAGAGACGACATAAGAAGAGGCGCCAACTTAGACTTGGATGAAGAAGAAGAAGAAGCTGGTGACATTGCTCGTGATGAACATGATCTACCAATTCAGAGACGTAGAAGAAGACACAGATACGATGAAGAACCAGAGGATTACTTTGACGATGTTGATCCATTAAATGAAGAGTTGAGTTTAGAGGCCATTGCAGATATAAAGGCAAGTTCTATCTTGGAATGGATCCTTAAACCAAACGTTACCAAGTCTATCGCTAGAGAATTGAAATCATTCTTGTTAGAATATACTGATGACCAAGGTAGATCCGTTTATGGTGGCAGAATCAGAACATTGGGTGAGATGAACAGTGAAAGTTTAGAAGTCTCATACACTCATTTGTTACACTCTAAGGCCATCTTGGCTTTGTTCTTAACTGCATCTCCTGAAGAAATTTTGAAAATCTTTGATGTTGTTGCCATGGAAGCTACTGAATTACATTACCCAGATTATTCACAAATCCACTCTGAAATTCACGTTAGAATTGCAGATTTCCCTAACATCAGCAACTTGAGAGAATTAAGAGAATCCAATTTGAATGCATTGGTCAGAGTCACTGGTGTCGTGACAAGAAGAACAGGCGTGTTTCCTCAATTGAAATACGTCAAGTTTGACTGTTTGAAATGTGACACCGTGTTAGGTCCTTATTTCCAAGATTCCAACCAAGAAGTTAAAGTCTCATTCTGTACAAACTGTCAATCCCGTGGTCCATTCAGATTAAACTCAGAGAAGACCTTATACAGAAACTATCAAAGAATCACATTACAAGAATCACCGGGTTCTGTGCCAGCAGGTAGATTACCAAGACACAAGGAAGTTATCTTGTTATGGGATTTGGTTGACATGGCTAAACCAGGTGAAGAAATCGAAGTCACTGGTGTTTACAAAAATTCATATGATGGTATCCTTAATGCTAAAAATGGGTTTCCCGTGTTTGCCACTGTCATTGAAGCCAATGCCATCAAGAGAAGAGAAGGTGCCACCAAAGATGCCACTGATACTTCCATCGATGGTGGATTGTCTCCATTCCAATGGACAGAGGAAGAGGAGAAAGAGATTAGAAAGATGAGTAGAGAAAGGGGAATCATCGATAAGATCATTGCCTCTATGGCTCCTTCCATTTATGGTCACAAGGATATTAAAACAGCCATTGCATGTTCTCTTTTCGGTGGTGTGCCTAAAGACGTTAACGGTAAGCATTCCATCAGGGGTGACATCAATGTGTTGTTATTGGGTGACCCTGGTACTGCCAAGTCACAGATCTTAAAGTATGTGGAAAAGACCGCTCACAGAGCTGTGTTTGCCACTGGTCAAGGTGCCTCTGCTGTTGGTTTAACTGCATCTGTGAGAAAGGACCCTGTGACTAGAGAATGGACGTTGGAAGGTGGTGCTTTGGTTTTGGCAGATAAGGGTGTTTGTATGATTGATGAATTTGATAAGATGAATGATCAGGATAGAACATCTATTCATGAAGCCATGGAACAACAATCAATTTCCATATCCAAGGCTGGTATTGTTACCACTTTGCAAGCCAGATGTTCCATTATCGCCGCTGCCAACCCTATAGGTGGTAGATACAACTCCACTTTGAACTTGCAGCAAAATGTCAATTTAACTGAACCGATTTTGTCCAGATTTGATATATTATGTATTGTCAGGGATTTGGTCAATCCTGAAGCAGATGAAAGATTGGCTTCATTCGTCATTGACTCACATATGAGATCCCACCCTGTCCACGATGATGGCATTGAAGATGGAAACGGCGACGAGGATGAAGATATGAATGAAGATGATGATGAAGATCACGAGGAACAAATTCAAACCTCTAGAAAGAAACGTGCCGAACAAGCTAAGAAGCAAAAGGAATCTGAGATTTCTCCAATTCCACAAGATTTTTTGATCAAGTATATATACTATGCCAGAACCAGAGTTCAACCTAAGTTGAACCAAATGGACATGGACAAGGTTTCTAGAGTGTATGCTGATTTAAGAAAGGAATCCAACACTACAGGTTCATTCCCAATTACCGTTAGACATTTGGAAAGTATTTTAAGAATTGCTGAGGCCTTCTCTAAGATGAGATTAAGTGAATATGTGTCTAGTAGTGACTTGGACAGAGCCATCAAGGTCACCATTGACAGTTTTGTTGGTGCTCAAAAGGTTAGTATCAAGAAACAATTGCAAAGAAGCTTCATGAAATATACATTACCTTCTAGAAGAGCTGGTAGACAACAACAAGCAGCCGGTGCTAACTAGCTTGTTCTTTAGTCGTTTTCTTTTTCTCTTCTCTTCAATTCTATATGCTATACTAATCATTTTCCATTATACCTCTCCTCTTTCTATATCTTACTTTTTGTTTTGTAATTCTAGTTATTAATTTGTCTTTACTCCTTCTTTTTTCCTTTTTTCTTTTTCTTTTTGAGTCCTCTGCTTTTACTTGGGTTTTCATTGTTTTTTAATTGTTTAAATACATATTTAATTATATGTTAATAAAGCGCATACTATCAGTATATATAGATAAAGAATATATATATATATTATCATGGAGAGGTCTACTAGAGATCAAAAGAAGGTTTGTGTTTCACTCGTTATACCATCACAGGGTATAGAATCTAAAACCTCATTAAGCACACCAACTAGCTCCTTATTGTTTTGTCCCTTTAATTTAGATTTCAAATGTTTAAACCTCTGACTAGTAAAAGCATCCATTGCCCGATCATCTGCTTCTTCTTCCTCATCCATATCATTTTCTTTCTTCTCCTCCTCCTCCTCCTCCTCCTCCTCCTCATCATCATCGCCAGAGCTATCTATTGGAAATGATTGGGTACTCCAAGTAGAGTCACCTAGGTTTCTTTCAGGATCGATTCCATTCTCAACCATCCAATCAATTAACACCACAGCCTCTGGGTCTTGCAAGTTGTCAGCAACCAGTGTTCCAAACTCTAAAGCCAACGCATCTGGTTCGTTTTTAATTAGTATTTCTTCCTCGATGGATTCAAACAATGGTAGTTGTTCATCCAACGTCAGATGGTTTATGAATTCGTCAACGTTGCAGGTCTGGAATGGACATTGGGGACACTGTAATTTCACTAAAACTCCATCAGATCTTCGAAGTGCTGAGGGGGTAACAGTATTGGCTTGCCCTTGGGATATTGAAGAAGAAGAAGAAGAAAGAGAATGGTCATTTGATGCTGAATTTGATGGTTTTAACCTTGGAATGGACTTTTGGGATTTACGGTTCTTGGTATTAGATACAGATGATACCTGGTCAGCTTGATGGAGTTGTGAGATTGATTTGGAGGCATATTCCTGTTGTAGATGGAGCAAACTGTACAGCTCCTCCTGGGATACTATTGGTACAGACTGTGAATCAACGGACATAATTGGATTTCTACCTTGATAGTATATAGTATATCTGTATAGTACAAGTTGTCAATATTGAATAAATTATCAATCATCATATACCTTTTAGTTAAAGTGAACTTTAACTTTTACACTCTGCTGCACCGCCGGGGGGGGGGGGAGGTTAAATCAATAAGGTCGATCGACTATCAATCGACCCAAAAGCTATCTATATATTATTTACCTCAGCCGACCAACCTCATCTATTTCCTGATTTAAATACCCCCTTAACGTATTTTAAAGTTATCTAGTTGGCAATTGACTGGCAATTAAATCCAAAAAAAAAAGTATCTGACTTGTAGTTGATGAACAGATGGTAATTAACCATAAACAAGAATACTACAAAATGAAAACATAATTTTTTTTTCACCAAGGTAAAGAAAGGAAAGAGCATGAATGCTACGGATCACACTGGTAAAGAAGGGTCCGATTCGTAATAACGAATCGATCGATCGATCGATGGTATAAGTAACTAGCTAGACATTCCCAAATGTAAAAATTCTATACTGTTAAAACATAAAACCAATGTACTCATGAATATGATGAATACATATATAAATATATATATATATATATAGGATATGAATTTTCCAATTGAAAATAACACTACAGAGCAACAGAGCCGACCGGCCAGCCAGCCAAGCCAGCCAACCATGCGTTGTATTAAGTTGTCGATCGGTAATTACGCCGAACCGCTGTTCCTCTTTCTCTCTCTCTCTCTCTGCCCCCCCCTGCCCCTGCCTCTCTCATACTAAATTTTTTTAATTTTTTTTTTTCTCTCTTTGCTGGCTTGGTAGAAAACAATGCAGGTAACAATTAAACAACTTGACAATGGAAATGAAAATGAACAAACAAACAAACAAACAAACAAACCCAAGTTTTACACTACATTATATACTGATCTCTTTACCTGTTTTCTCTTTTTTTAGTGACTTTTTTTCTTTTCTTTTCTTTATTATTCTTTTGCATATTTACATCTGATCCACTTTCATCATAAAATTGTGATTGGGTTTTGAAAACTAACCTTCCAATTATTTAACCACAACATATCTTTCAAATTATTATATAATAGATATAGATATATATAAATCTCTACAAAAAAAGGTTTTATATCTATTTCCAACAATAGCAACTCTATCTATTTAACTAATCACGAAAATATCACTTAATATAATCAATCAATCAATCAATCAATCAATCAAGATAAACACAATTCAATATAATAAAACACACACATATATATATCCAACACAACATGTCTTTACAAGAACAGAAACTTAAACCTGTGAAAACCCATGACATTTACAAGTTTATCCCTAACCAAATTGGACTTGTGCGTGTCATTACATTGATAGCATCATTATTCACAATGCAAAATCATCCAAAGTTCACCATGTGCGTACTATATTCAACATCGTGTCTGTTGGATGCATTTGATGGATACGCTGCTAGAAAATATGGCCAGTCGACTAAATTCGGTGCAGTGTTAGATATGGTCACAGATAGATGCTCCACTTGCTCATTGATTGTGTACTTATCTGTGATTTACCCAGAATGGTTCATCGCATGGCAATTGCTAATCTCATTGGATCTTGCATCTCACTACATCCACATGTATGCCCAGATCTCCAGTGGTGTTACATCCCATAAGCAGATAAAGAAGGACTCCAATGTCTTGTTAAGACTGTACTATGAAAATAGAACTGTGTTGTTTCTCGTCTGTGCATTGAATGAATTGTTCTACATGGCCATTTATTTGGACTACTACAACTATGCTGCGTTGCCATTGATCAATATCTCCTTCCCAAGATTATTGGTTTTCATCTCTGCTCCTGTTTGGGCATTCAAGCAATTTATGAATGTGTTACAAATGGTGAATGCATGTAATATGTTGGCTGAATCCGATGCAAAGGCCTACAATGAAAGAAACAAATTGATTTAAATTAAATTAATTAAAAAAAAAAAACAATAACTGCATCACCATCACCATCACCATTACCATCACCATTACCATCAAATATATATCAACAATAACCAACCAACCAACCATATGTACTTTATTCAAACGTTACCACTGTCCCATCTTTGGAGATTGGGACTTTTGAGAAACAAACCAACAGATATAGATAAGATATATCATCATCTCTATTTTTTTTTTTCTTTTATTATTAAATTATTAAATTACCTTTTCATATATATCTTCTATTTCACCAGCAACCTCAGGTATATCTTCCCTATATATATTCTACTTTAATTGTTTGGAATATATATTACCAACTTAATGCGTTGATTAATTCCTGTCTTTTTTCTTTTTTTTTTCGATTTTGAATTTCTTTCTGTTTTCAGTTTTTCTTATATTACCATAATTCTAACAGAGTTAAGTGACATCTCTACTTTTATTATAATACTTCTGCTGACATCCTTTGTCATTCCTCCTGTCTATCTCTCTCTCTCTCTATTTCCTGTTGTACATTCTTCCCTTTTTTTAAATTTATTCCTAGTGATATTTTTTTTGTTTTCCAATATATTTATATATGTATATAAAAAATCAAAATAGTAGATATATCTAATGTACAAACTTACTAACAAAGGACTATAAAAATGACACAAAAAATCGAAATAAAAACATCTCAAGAAATATTCTCTATAACATTCAGTAGAATGATCTATCTGACACATAGCTAATATCTCCATTGTTATTCTTCAAATCATACAGAAACTTGCTGGATGGTCGCTTGATCTTATCATCAAATATACTTCTATTTGGTGAAGCACCAACTGTAGTTGATGAGCTCAAAGTAGTGGTATTGAAATTGTTCTGTCTTCTAGACTGTAATAGTCTCTCCTTGATTTTGTCAGGAGACGAAGCAGAAGTTGTAACATCAGCAGCACCAACGACATTATTACTGGTTCCATTCTGCGTCAATATAGATGATGGTCTATACGAGATTGATGTGTTTGTGATGTTTCCTGTTGCTCTACTAGAAGTGGCGGTTAATGATGACTGCTTCGTACGGGAGCCATTGACAACAGGTGAACTGGTGGTTGATGTGGATAATCTCATATTAGCGAATGATCTGAAAATATCCATAGCAGCAAATGAAGTATCTCTCCCTGTGGAGATAGAGTGCAATGAAGTATCCGATAGCCTCACATTATCCATTGGTTTAAGAACAGTTGGGTTATCTAAACTTGATTGTTGTTTGCTGGTAATCGAACCTGATGGACCGGTTGCCGATGAAGAAACACCAGCACCTCCCACCCCACCATTGGTCGGTGGAATAGGCATAAACTCCTTGGCAACATCAATCGAGCTTGACAAAGATGGTAACCCTAACAATTTTCTTTGCTTGTCGGACAATGGTAAATCCAAGCATTTGTCCTGTGGCTTCAACAATCTGGTGGCACTGATAATGATATTGAAAAACAAAACACTGTAAACCAAATAATTAAAATAAGATGCATACGTATGAGCTTTCGATTCCTCTTCTATTGTCACAATCTTGTGCAATTGTAGGTTAACAAGAACCAATCTGAACAATGCTTGGATAAATTTGTAAATGAACACCAAAAAGGTATTTATAAGCAGGCTTCTGGTCTCTTGGTCTTTATTTGTTATTCTTTTTAACGCCATTTCTACATATGGGTTATTCAAGTCATCAGTAGTAA
This sequence comes from Ambrosiozyma vanderkliftii, assembly GCA_003705225.2. Classification (NCBI taxonomy): domain Eukaryota; kingdom Fungi; phylum Ascomycota; class Pichiomycetes; order Pichiales; family Pichiaceae; genus Ambrosiozyma; species Ambrosiozyma vanderkliftii. The sequence continues at coordinate 30,281 of PPHW02000046.1, forward strand.
CCCCTTGGTTTACTGATGATGAAAAATTGCTCTTATTTTGTGTGTTGGCAGCAACAGGTGTTGCTTGTTGCTGCTGTTGGGGTTGTTGTTGGGGTTGTTGCTGTTGCTGTCCATTATTAGGATGTATCAACGTTTGTAGTCGTTTGGGCAAAATTGGAGTGTGTGGTCCTCTTCTGGATCTAAATATAGAACTCTGATGTATTTTAGAATTGATTTGAGAACTCAAAGTTGGAGGAGTGTAGTATTGTGTCGTTTCAGTTTGCAACTGTCTAACTTTATCCTTCAACATGGATGAACCAGGAGTATTCTGTTCATTAATTACAGGAGATGATGCTATAAATGACCGTGATAAAAGATTTGGGTCTGCAATATTGTTGGCATTATTGCCAGTGTGTTCATTATTATTCAATGGTGTAGATGACATCATTAAATGGGATCTGGCATATCCCAGTCTGGGGTTTTGCATTGGTGATTTGAATGGAGATGAAACAAGTGGCTTTATCGGGGTGTACGAGGAAATGTTTGTTATTGGTGGAACATATTGATTATTATGTGATTTATTTGCATCTTCACCTCCTACTTGTGAAGCTAACTCGGAAAGAGTAGGACGATCATGATGTTGTTGTTGTTGCTGTTGTTGTTGTATTTGACTCCTTCTTCTAGCATTAAGAAAGGTGTCTTCTGGTGATAAAATAGAATTATCAGCCATGGATGCTGTTGGTGTCTCAAAAGACATTTATGGATATTGTATAATGATATATATATATAGGTGTGTGTGTCTCTGTGGGCTAGTTATGCTACTAGTTTATTACCAAGATTTATCAAGTTTCATTTATTAAAAGAAAGATCAACATTTTATTTAAGAAGAAGAGAAAAAAAAAATACAAGCGAATCAAGTCGTGCGCTAACCAAAAGTTATTCTTGATTCTCTGGTTTGCGCTCAACCATCAGGGAGTTGGCTTAAGCTCTCTCAATTGTACACCATTGTTCATATATTACAATCTTTTTGTATCCTAGATCTTGTCTATGGTACTCAAGATATATATAGACTTTATTCTTGTAAATTTGAAGACATTAAAACCTCTATTAATGAAGTTCCTGTCAGACAACGAATTATCATAGACTAATTGCAAAGCATATCTATATAGAAAGGAATACAAATATATATATATATATATATGTATGTATCTAGATAAATAAATCTATAGCTATATAATAAAACAGACGCTTGGTTTGTAATTTTTTTGTTCTCTTTTCAATATCTCTAACGAGTTGAATCGTTATCTAATGGCCAGTAACCAGGGAACAAGTAATGCATCTTTTCTAACAATGTTCTGTCTCTAGCTGGAGCAGCAGTACTAACGGAAAACTTCATAGAATGTTGTAAATCATTACCAATTTCACCTGATTTAATCTTTGGTTCCAATGCTTCGATTAATCTTTCTGCAACTAGATGGGCATTGGCACTGTTAGCATTTAAATTACCAACAACGGTTCCAACAGTGACAGGTTCTTCGGATTCATTCCATGCATCATAATCGGTGGACATACAAATCATTTGGTATGATATCTCAGCCTCCTTTGCAAGCTTTGATTCTGGAACACATGACATGTTTATAACGGAACCTCCCCATGATCTGTACAATCTTGATTCAGCTCTGGTGGAAAATGCTGGACCCTCCATACAGATCAATGTAACATCATCCTTCTCAGTTTCTCTAGTATGTAACTTAACATCATCACCCTTTAGCACATCTGCACACGTGTCACCAATTAACTTGTTCAATTTCAAATCGAATGGTTCTCCGAAACCAGCATGAGCAACAAAACCCTTTTCAAAGAAAGTGGACTTTCTAATACCCTTGGTTCTGTCAATGACCTGGTTTGGAACCACAAAATCACGAGGTTTGATGTGTGGTTGTAATGATCCAACGGCAGAGAATGCAATGATGGCCTTGACACCCAACTTTTTCAATGCTGCAATGTTGGCTTGACTAGGGACATCAGATGGTAAGTATTCATGATGAGAACCATGTCTGGCCAAAAAGGCAATTGGAAAGCCATCTTTAGTTTTAGAAATGGTAATTGGTGATGAAGGGAAACCCCATGGTGTAGTGACGGTTAACTTGGCGACAGGTGTTAAATTATCAAGTTTGTACAAACCAGTACCACCAATAATGGCTAAAGTAACTGGTTCGTAAAATTCATGAGGCAATTGTTGTGTCATTTTGGCAGCAACTCGTAAGAACTTGTTAGGATAGAAGCGAACTATTTTTGAGAATAAGACACCAAGAGAGAAGTTGATATATGTCTATATATATTTCTTACTCGTGGTTATTGTAATATCATATCTGAAACACTTTCAAAAAAAAAAGGTCAAAAAATGTGTTGAACTTAATCTTCCGCTCACTAGAAAAATAGCTTGGGAGGAGATCTCTCTCGAATTCCGATCCACAGTTTTGCAGCATGTGCTTTTCAAAATAATAAATGGATTAACACGTTCTTTCTCCATGCATTCAATGATACATATATATCTAGTTATAAGGTTGTATATATCTTTCATGATTCTTCATTCTTAGATGATTAACCAGCAATTGCAAATCCAATTGAGGAAAACACATACAGTTATATCTACATTTGCTCTACTGTATACTGTAGTATCCACAGTTTATACCGTAGATATATATGTATAATATAATATATGAAAAAACCAATTACAAATCCATTAAATTGGTCCAATGAATATACAGTTACATGACTTGAAAAAAAAAAGTTATATAAGAAAAGATGAGACAATAAGCAAAATGCAACATTTTACAAGGCATCCAATCTATCGTTGATTTCTTGAGGAGTTAACTTTTTAAACCTTGGACCATTCACACCTTCGGCACCTTCAAAGCCAAGTAGATCATCATTTTGATTTCCGATAATACAAATTTCAACAGTATCACCATTCATGTCTCCTTCAATTGATTCCTTCAACGTTAATAACGCGATATCTATAGCATCTTCTAATTCTAATTCTTCATTCCATCTCTTCTCTAAAAATGTCTTGGCTGCATTGGATCCCTTACCTATAGCAGTAGCCTTCCATGGGAAGAAGGATCCTGAAGGATCCACCTGGTACAACATAAATCCATTAGTTTCATCGTGGCCACCTATCAATAAGGACACACCGTATGGTCTAACACCAGCACTCTGTGTAGCCTCTTGCATAATACCCGCAATGTCACTAACTAAAATCTTGGTTGGTGGGTTTTCATTGTAAATTCTCTTGTAATGTGTATGAGCAGCTTTTCTTGACTTGTCGGTCAACACTCTAAAGTCAGGTCCCATACCAGCATAGGTCATACCAATATCTGGAGTTATTTTCACAGTCTTCTCAATAATGTCTGAATTGATCAAAATTGAAGACGATTTCTTTTCAGTGGCCAACACAATACCATTTGTGGATTTTATACCCAATGAAGTGACACCTTGATTCACAGCAGCTAATGCATGTTCAATTTGTTTTAACTTACCACTGAAAGACAAATAATATAATTATATATACATGTGTGAGTGTTAGTAAAACTAAATCAAAGGTTGTAAAAAAAAACCACTATAGAAAAGGCAAAGGAAACCCCAATTATAAACATACCTTGGAGAGAATGTGGTTAAAGAGAATGAGTATCTATCAGCCATTGTTAATTTTGATAGTTATGTATGTATTTTAATGATTGTGTGTATACAATTGAATCTATTTCTCTTGATACCATCCACTTAACCTTTTCTCTTGATATTGGATGAAAATCGTCTATATAATATAATTCATATAATTCAGTGGCAAAAAAAATAACACCCAAAAACTAAGGAATCACCGGCGCGTCGATCGGGCTAGTTTCTTCTTTCGTTTCAATTCATATTAAAAAAACACCAATATAAGTTTAGGTTCTTGATGTATTAAATTAAAACCTTTTCAATTTTTACTCTTCCTATGAAATACCACATTTAAGCATAATCAGTTAAATCGCTATATATGTGTCTTCTATGTAGCGTAAAAAGAGTGTATAATAGGGGTCTGATTTCCAATCATGAATCTCATTGTCATAATCATTATTAACATCCCTCTTTCCATGTGTCTTTTTATACTCCATTACTTCATCAAACAAGAGAATGGCTATATAGAGATATATACTACATTATACTTTCATCTCCCAAGTGTCATTTGCTGTCTCAGTAGTAGGAAGTAACCAAAGTAGAAGTTTTGTAAACTTGTTGCCGTTCACCCCCATTTTACATGATACTTAATCCTGCCTTATTACTTGCATCATAAGTGCATAAATTTACCCCACCATAATAGGGAGGCATATATAATGAAAAGAAACTTGTTCATTAATATGTATTTAATAGCCCTAAGAATTATTTTGAAGTAGATAGAAGGCCTGTTTAAAGCAACTCTATTGCGAGGTGACGCGTTAGTAATTTCTCTCGTTTTCTTGCTTCTTTTCTCTTGGATCAAATTCTACACTCATTCAGTAGTTCCTGTTCTTAAAAGAAACTACTATCGGAGGTCCAACTGCATTATTATTATGCGTCTCTGTTCAGTTTTCTAATGAAAGAACCTAATTGGATATGATGTCCTTAGAATTAAGTAGGGCAGTTCAACCCATTTTCCACGACAAGATTCTGCCATTATTTCTACTTCTGTTACTAAATACTTTTACCCCATAGCAAATGATTCCTATTAAATACATACCTCTATTCCTGAATTAATTGTGTTTCCACTTAACCTGAGGAAACTTCTTACTTTCAAATCTCCAACTTAAAAATCAGTTCAAGCCGCCCTCTCTCAGAACCCACTCTCCTGTTATGATCAAAACTCCTATGAAGCTAATGTCTGATTATTTCAATTGTATTCCCCCTTTAAACTCTGTGTTGGGTCCTTTTTGCCTAATTAGAGGCCACTCCTTCCAATCCATACCTAACACTAAGCATTTTCATTGCCTAACTATTCGTAAGACGTGTTCACTATTCCAGTATTTCTAACTACTGTTCGGAAACCTACGCTACCTTTCAACACACAATTGACTCTACTAGCTAGACAATTCATAAGCCATATATTATTACACCCATCCATATCTTCTTTGATACGTTCAGATACAAATACTTTTAACTATGGGTTGAGGGTATGTGATCCCATTCATCAATTCACTTGATGGCTGTGCAAGATTAAGATCCCCATACTAATTTTAAGAGAGCCCATACTAATTTTAAAAGTTTCCAAAATGGCGTTTTTTTTTTTGGTGGTGATGCCAGGATTTTCAACTTTCAAACTGGCCATATAAAGTGGATCTCTATCAGGATTTTTCACACACTGAATAAAATAGTTTGTCCTTATCTGTTAGTTGGACTATGAAATTATTTATAAGGGCTAAATTTTACTCTTATAGGAATTGTTTTCAAGCAAAAATTAAATTCATTGACCAAACATCAAGTTGGGCTTTAATTTATGGCTACCACATTATCTCTGTTTTCGGACCAAATATCCGATAAAAGCAAGAAATCGAAAACTCCCTGACTTTTTTTTCAAATGTTTTCAATTTTGAAAATCCAATTTTTTGAAAAAAGGCTGTGTGGGGCTCAAAGCTTATTTTTGCCCATAGTTAAGGACGCCCGAGACATCCCAATCGTGCACTTCTCCTCTTACATCCGATACGAGCGCTTACACCCGCAGGTCCAAAATTTCGACGAATTTACGATATGGCTTAGCTAATATATTCGTTAGATAGCCCTGCTCCGGAATAGTGATTCTGTCTTTTCAGATCGTTCGTAGCTTGTCTGTAGCGTGAGCTATGGGCATGCAAAGTTCGTGATTTTTCGCATTTCACGATGGGGGTTGAACCTGGGACCCTCGGGGTTTGAAAAAAGAAAATGTCTCAGACCGTTGGACTATTCGGCCAGTTTTGGGAATTTCGATGGTCCTGGTTCAATATACCCAGAGATGCTCGAAATAAAAAATTACGTCAGATATTACGTAAGCTAATTTGTTAGGAGAATTCATTAACAATTTATTAAAAATACGCCAGGGATACTTATTATGAGATGAAAATATATCTAATGTAAAATTACCACTATACGGTATATATCTCAAGTTAAATATTGGTTAATAATGAAATGGTACTATTACAACCGTCAATCGAAATCAGGTCATTGCTTACGTAAGCCATTACATTTATATAGTTTAATGCTGTGGTTCATATACTGATCGGAGTATGGGAAAATATAGTTTAAAATAAAACTGTCATTCTGGTTCAAATATCGATCAACTACCGAATAAGAATATATAAGTTTGTATGTACATAAATGAACGATAAACAATTATGTGTTTCAGAACTATGTTTTTTCTTCTCTTCTGTCTTCTGATCATCTACTTTATTCAGTTATGCGAGTTAATAATTGGATAGAAACACTATATATATAATTAATGGATTTGTGGTATTATATTAGTAACTTTATAGCACATCAAATACATTGAATTATGTAAATCTCCAAGAATTAACTTTCTTATTGGTTTACATTATTCAGGCCAGTACCATCACATTTCATTGTACCATAACACCATTTAATTTTGCTTTAAATTTTGGTCAAATTTATCCATAGATAGTCTAGTATAGTGATATGCTATTTATGAAATTGAATTACCTGCATCTAACCTGTGCATTGTGTAACTATTACTCTTTCTCAAAAGTAGCTTGGAGCTACCATATGTGCTTACGTAAGGACTTTGGTAATCAAAAAAATTGTATGGTAAAAAATAATTATGCACGTTCGTTAAACCCTAATTTATGAGTCGATCGACTTTATTTTGGGGACGACAACGATAGTGGAGTTGAATTAACGATAACTAACCATATGAAAGATCTTATACTTGGGTCTTGTTTAAAGGCAAAATCTAATTACTTTATGATGGTTATAATTTATCAATATGGTAACATTTATTTATTCGCTCAATTATACGTCCAGGTCAATGTTTCATCTTGAGCAAGAATTCAAACATTTTTAACACTTCTCATTAATTAATGGAGATTCTTAAAACCACAGTGTTAAACTTTCATATAGTAATTAAAGTGACTCCATTAAAATCATATACAAAAAGTGAAGAAATGATTGATTTGAAATAATAGATTTATAGAAAGGAGATATACCTAACAACCAGTACAAGTAGGAAGCAAGGAGAATGAGAGTAATTCGTATTTGATATTGTGCATTATAATCACCAACCGCCAGTCTAAGTGTTGCTTTGAAATAGGGTGATACATCAATCCATATTAAAAGATTTATAATAGTAATATTATCCACTACATGTATTATATTAAGAGATAGTCAAGATTGGGGATAAAACAGTGGTTATGTATGGCAAAAAGGGGATGCTTGTTGCCACAGCCTACAACTTTGCACCGGTTATATGTTTATATTCATGGCTGTGCACACTTATTTTTTTTCGTTTTTTTTTCATATTTTATAAACGATTAACATTTTATAGCCTTAATTTGTGTCCTAGAAACTAACAAAATAGGACATCTCTGTCTTACTAAGTAGACAGAATTACATGGTTTTAATATAAAAAAATGGCTTCCAAATCAGGAAACTCAAATATCAATTCAAAAAAGTCAAAGGGCTCCCAGAATGTGGGGAAGCCAAAGAATAACAAATCAAATTCCAAGAAATCTTCTGCAGTGAAAGCAAGATTGAATGGTAAGAAAGCCAGAAGCAGAAAGAACAAAAGCACACAGACGGAAAATACAGCTTCAGTTAACAATAAAACCAGTGCTAGCGGAACTCTTATATCAAGAACAAACTCATTTGGTGCATTGCAGGATGTTGCAACTGATAGCGATGAGGAAGTGTTTGATTTTTCCGACGCATCTTCCTCTGCATCAGAAGGGGATTATTATGAAGACGAAGCAAAGGAGAGCAATGACAACAATAGTGACGATATAATACTTCTTGATTCTGATAGTGATGATGATAATGGTGATAGTGAAACTAAGATAAAACCTAACGGTGATGATGAAGATGAGGAAATACACGAAAACCCCCATAAGACAATACCCGATGAACATAACGCTCTTAAGGATAATGACGACTTTATTGCATTTGACATGTCTTCAGATGACGAAAAAGATAAATCCAACAGTAAAGATGACAAAAATGAAGAGGAAGAGGAAGAAGAAGATGATTTTGAATATGATAATTATGACGAGGATAATGAATACCTGAGTAATGATGAGGGAACATACCATACCAAATCTATATCACATAAACCTGGCGAAACGAATCCCAAGTATCCATGGATTCGCAATAATGACCATTCAAAGGAGATTGAAATATCTGATTGGCTAACAATGGAAATCAAAGATTTTGCTAGATACATCTCCCCATCTGCTGAAGAAATCAAAGCTAGAAATGAAACTGTTCAAAGACTTAAGAAACACATCTCTTCCATTTGGCCCGACGCTGAACTACACTGTTTTGGATCATATGCCACAGATTTGTACCTTCCTGGATCTGATATAGATATGGTTGTTGTGTCGAAGGCAAGAAATAGTAAATATGACAATAAATCATCCCTATACCAACTATCATCATATTTAAGATCCAGAAAATTGGCAATCAATATTGAAACTATCGCTAAGGCTAAAGTGCCCATCATCAAGTTTGTTGACCCACAAACTAAAATTCACATTGATATATCATTCGAGAGAACCAATGGTATTACTGCTGCAGAGTTAATCATTTCATGGATTGATACAACCCCCGGTTTGAGAGAACTTGTGTTGATTATTAAACAGTTCTTATCAGTGAGAAAGTTGAATATTGTTCATAGTGGTGGTCTAGGTGGTTTTGCAACCATTTGTTTGGCTTATTCATTCTTAAAACTCCACCCAAGAATAGTGACAAAGTCCATTGATCCTATGGAAAATCTGGGTGTGCTGTTGATTGAGTTTTTCGAACTATATGGTTATAATTTTGGTTACGATGAAGTTGCAATTGGTTTCAAGGAAAATGGAGAGCCAATGTATCTTTCAAAAAGCAGTAACCCAGAATTACAGAATCGTAATCCATTCTCGTTAGCGATTCAGGATCCCCACGATGCCCATAACAATATTTCGAGAGCTACTTTTAATCTAAGAGACATCAAAAGATCGTTTGGTGGTGCATTTGAACTACTTGTTAACAAGTGTTATGATATGAATATGGCTACTTATAAACAGAGGTTGGGACAGTCAATTTTGGGTGACATTATTAGATATAAAGGTAAGCAAAGAGACTTTGAAGATGCCAGGGAGCAAGTTCGTAACCATGCATATGATGTTGTCAGTGGTAAGGGTGATAGCAGAGAAAACTCATCAGGTCTCCCTCCTCTCCCAAGTGAAAAGGCAGGTATTGATCCAGATGACTATGAACATTACACTTTCAATTCTGATTCCACTACAGACTCAGAAGATGACGCTGTTCAATTCCAGGCTATTTACGACAAATCTCAGGGAAGTAAAGTGTCTAAAGAAGATAGATCCCGTCAAATTGATTCACTGATGGGTATGGAATCTAATGATGTGGATACAGAGTCATCAGAACCAGTTATTGCCCCTGTTTCCAGCTCTAAATCTAATGTCAATGAAGATTTCAGTGAAGAAGAAGAAGAAGACAGTGATTATGATCCTAGTGAAAGCCTAAAACCGTCTCTTGATAAGAATAAGAAAAGAGAATATTGGCTTCAAAAGTCAGGAAGTACGTTCTAATGATTTCCCATTTTGTATACTTATTTATTTATTTCATTGATAGATGTATTTGTTAAATTACAACTAATTGTAGATAGTAAGTAGTAGAATAATGATGGGGGTATCTATCCAATCTGGTGCAGAGATGCAACTCAGGCACACAAAAAAAAAGGAGGAAGAAACGCGGTAAAAAAAAAGGAACAGAGAAACTACCGCAATGGGTTAAAATCATAAACAACAAACGTAAAGTAACAGTATATAACCAATTCATCTTTATCATTTAAACAAACCTATATCAATCAATCAGTCAATTAATCGATCACATTGGTATATATCAAGTTATAATGACCTATGCACCTGATGAGATTGTGCAGCGTGTGATTGAATCCCTGTGTGTTGCTAGTGAGGATGGTATCACTCTACAAGAACAATGGCAACTGATACAAGAGATTACACAACAGGAATCATTAGATGACTTTTACAAACATTTAGCCTGGAAATGGTTATTCAAAGAGCCAGATTTCATAGTCTGTTGCTATATGCAGAAAGACAAAACAAAGCAGGCGTTAAGTCCAGAAAACTCAAAAGAGTTAGCTTCAACGGAATCAGAAAAACCAGATGAGACATCTTCCTTGGAAACGAAAAAAACAGACGGGACGCCTTCAATAGCTACAGAAACGAATAAGATACCTTCAATGGAAACAGCAAATAAGGATGAGATACCTTCAACTGACACAGAAACAGAAAAAACAGACGGGATGACTTCAAAGGAAGCTGATGCAGCAGACGGGACGGAAACAGAAATAACGTACGTAACCGTTTTAGAAACCATTTCGAAATCAGAATATCAGGACTTCTCATCCTTAGTTGACAAATATGGGGAGAATAATCTCAGATTGAAAGTCAATGCAAACAGACAATCATTGTTTTTGACTGGTCACTCTAAAGAGGATAATGCATTGGGTAAATATCCATATGAATTGTTGAAGATCATTGCAAAGGCTAAGGAAAAGGGTATCACATCTCCTGCATTGATTGAAGAATCAGGACAAGATAACAGAAGTTTAACTTCTAGATTACAGGCATTAGAAAGCTTGGGCTTAACTAAGAGATTTTCTAAAGTGGAGAAAAAGGTCAGAACCTTCATAAATGTCCATACAAAGTATATGGATGGCTTTGTGAAACCAAAATTTAATTCAATTGATTTGGTAACATCATTGTTTGCTCTATTATCTAAAGCACCAGGTAATGTCCGGAGTACAAGCGATATTAGACGTGAGTTAAATATTATAGATGCTCTTGATATTAGACGATTCACCAGTCTCATTAGAAGAATTGCAAGGTATGGACTCCTTCAAAATGTGGTCATTTACAATGAAGAGACAAAAAAAAAGTATCTAGGTGTCAAGATGATAAAGGAATTTCCTCAAGGTAAGAATATTCGGGATATTTTGAATCATTATGATGATGATGATGAAACAGGAGACACTACTATTCATGAGCTTAATTCTTTAGTCCCTGCTGAAAAACAGGTGTTAATCAATTATAACACCTACTTTCCACTGAGAAATCAAATTTACGACTGTGTCGAGGCAAATCCAGCAATTAACAGACCAGATCTTGAAAAACAAATCATAGGTATGGCGTCATGTAAGGTGGTGGCTAACATTTTCGACATGATTGCAAGGGATAAATTAGTTGACAGTAAGACACCATATATAATCAAGATCTCTTGTCTAGAAGGTAAGAAGAGGGTTTTCAAGTTATTAACCCCAAAAGATTATGCATCTGCTAAAAATAAACAATATATTGAGAAACCATTAAAAGAGGCATTGGATGGCGCTGCCGATAAATCTTTGGTCCAATATTCCTCAGAATTGACAGGTACAGGAGCACTTTCCAAATTGGGTTTGATCAAATTTGGTGATGGCAGAAGTATTATTTGGTATATTCAACACAAAAATAAGGACCTTCTTAGATATATCAGCAAACTGCCGAGAATTTCAAAGTATATATCATCGGATGGATCATATGAAGTGTCCAATAATATTCTCACTCAGTTAAAGGCAAAAAATAATGTTAATGTTGAAGGATCTGTCGATGAACCTCCTAGAGGGACTTCCTTAGAACTCGCCGAACCAAACTTTGAAGAGCTGCAACATCTCTCAGTTGCTTCAGAACAATCATATACACAAGATGATACTCCTCAATTCGACCAAATCGACCAGATTGTTCGTGATATTAATGAAGCAGTTAAAGATATAAATAACCCTGACGATACTGTCGGTACTTCAACGCCTGAAAAAAGAAACAATCCTATTGAAATTGATTTTGGAACTAAAAGAAGACGTGATGTCTTGTCTCAATATGTTGATAAGAAGAAATGTACTTTAATTTCGAGCACTCTTCAGAGTGCCTTATCCAGTATGTTGAAAGTTAACTATAAACCAGATAGAAAGACAATTTTAAAGGATGCTCGTAAATTAGCTGACGAGGGACACATTAAGATTATTAAACAAATGGTTAAAAGTCTGGCAAGAGAGACATATATATTGGTATCAGTTAAAAATCCTCCAAGTGAAGAAGACTATAACAATATTCAAGAAAGGCAGACATCCGGAAATGTCTCGAAAGGAGAACTGGTTGTTACACCGGTGGTCAAGTTTACTGATGTCCATTTTTTCGAGATACCATCATCACCAAGTAAAAGCAGTTCAAGACTAATTGAATCTGCAGAAGGTTCTCAAGACGACTCTGGAAAACGTTTACCTAAACCTCAAAAAACCCGGGTTCTTAAATCAAAGCCTACAAATATTAAACATGAAGATAATGGAAAGGCTCTATCTAAAGAGTCGAAGAAAGAAGCGAAGAAAACTGCTGACAGTAAGAAGCGTTCTCCTGAAGACGATCCTGTCGGTTCGATGATGATTAGCAAGAGGAGAAAGAAGGTTAGCAAAAGATACAAGGAACCAGTCAATACAGGTACTAGACGTCAACGTACTAATCTTCGGTTACAGAACAAGGATGCAATGATGCTCGTCAGATGTGTTGTCATTGTTCAATCACTAACCACTGGTACTTCAATTGATTGGTCCAAAGTTGCCGGTTATTTTGAAGGTAAATATACTGCAGATGTTTTAAGACGAGCTTGGCCAAAACACAGAAAGATGCTTGGTTTTAAAGTACTAGAAAGATCAAGAAGAAACTGGGAAGATATTCTTTTGAATGCGATTGAAAATGGAGAAGTTTTAGAAGAGGATTTGAGAAAATGCGATTTAAAAATGATGATTAATATCTGGAGATCAATTGATGTCAATGACTTTGATAAGGATTACAGTAAATATCTATATGCTGACTATGATGAAAATTTCAAGGATCAAAGGTTTGAACCACACAACTTAGTCAGAGGTAGTGATGTTTTCAAGGATGCACTGTCTATGATAGAGAGGGAAGATCAGTTGGCTGTTATGCACTTCTCATACCCACTATCAGTTGATGAAGATGAAGCTGTGCTAAAAACTGCAACAGAGCCAAACGATGACCAAGTTGCAAGAGCAAAGTTAAAGGCACTTTTTGCCACTGGAACTGACAAATTCAGTTCTGAACAAGCTAAGAGATTGTTTAGTTCAATTTCTAATGAAGTTTACACCCAAGCATTGAGTCAATTAGAAGATGAAAAGGCTATCGCCTACTTGGGGGAAAATACTCAGATCAAATTCATGTTGACCGAAAAGTTAATGAGTGTCGTTGATTCCAAGTTTGATATGAGTTTTTTCAATGCTGCATCTAGATTCCAGGAAATTCTGGAGGAAGTGAATGGCATTAAGAAGGGTATTATCCTATCACCTCTATCTCCAGATGGTGCCTATGCTCCATTGTACAATTTATTTGCTAATAAAAGAGTGGAAATAACTAGAATCGATCAAAAACCTTCAGAGTTGGAATCATATATTACTAAGTCACAAGAAAGATCCAGACTAGAGAGTGATTTCATTATCTCTAACTTTAAACCCGTTGCATCTGATATGATTGTTTCTGTTCCTCTTCCTTCAGGTATTCCATGTTCTAGGTTATGGATTGATTTGTTAGGTGATTTTAACAAAACCTTATTTTTTAAGTCAGTGGTTACGCTTATCAGAACTGTTGTTTTCAGACCAGGTGTTCCTTTGAAGAAGCTTATAGAGAGAATGGCACCATTACTTGAGGCATTTGAGGTTAAGATTTTATTGGATTGGTTAGTCGCTAAGAACGCTATTAAAGAGGGACCGTATTTCGGTTACTGGCTACAACCTAACTGGTATCTGGTATTTGAGAATAGCAATGTCGATAATTAGTTATTTTCATTAACATAATCTTCCGACTATTATTATTACTATTCTTTTTATTGTTATTATTGTATTTTATTTTATTTTATTTTATGAATGTATAGAGCAGACCTAACTACTCAATTTGTATAGTACAGAACAATAATATATTATCATTGTTGTTATTAAATAAAGATACATATAAGAAAGGAGCAAGAGTATGTTTACAACTTATCAATCTCCACTGCCTGTATTGCCTTCTTTCTTATTTCCTCCAGTTCGAGATCTCTTTGATAAAATCTCACTCTTAGCCTTGTTAGTGTATCGGGTTCCAAAGAGGACCACTGCATAGGAGCACCACATTCGGGACAGACATGCGTATTCCGCAAGTAATCTCTCACAGAACTTTTATCATAACTGTGTTTGCAGTTTTTATTCATTACAGGGTCTTTCATGAGTTGACGTGAAATAGGACATGTCAAATTAACTGTACCACCCTCGACTTCTAAATCATCATCTTCTCCACTTTGTTTAAATGGTAGTGGTTCAGTAGGATAGAAACAAACGAACAAGTTCTTTTCCAGATCTTTAGATTTCTCCTGTGTAGAATCATCAGACTTTAACTGAACCAATTCCTTGTTCCAATTATCATCTAGCAGTGTAAATATTTGGGATGGAACATCATTTCCAGTGGAATACTGTTTATAATTGTCAATGGACAAGTCCTGTTCACGTCTATCCTCCACTTCATTCTTAAATTGAGCAAAACAGTGTGCAAAGCGGTGATGTCTTTCTTGGATGGCGACTGAGGTAATATTGAGTTTCCTGCAACGTTCAATTGTTGGATCTTCTTTATAAATATGTTTTTTATTATCTTCATACTCATCCTGTGTGATCAAACCAAAAACAAGTTTACTGTGCTCCATTTCCAATTTGTTATTGATGTATGCTATAGTGAATTCATCTAGTAAATTATTGGCATCCTTAAGCTTGGATAACATGTTTTTTGATCTTGAATTAACATCTAGCCGTCTTAGCTGATTACGATTTGATCCGCTCAAGGGGCAGTACTCCGGCAGCTGAATTATTTCCGGATTATCTATTTCATTATTAGTATGACTATCCTCAAATTCAGTGGACATAGTGGATATAATGATTGTTTATTTCTTATGTTATTTAGACCTATTCTTAGATTTGTTAGTCGAGTGATCAATACCAGTTCTTCTAAAAACACGCCAAAAGGAACGCCAAAAAAACACAACTTTAAAACATGTTGACTGTCGTGAGGCTCTAAATGGTACTGACACGCTCATCAAAATTGACAGTCTTTTTTTTGTATATTTTTTTTTTCTTCGAGAGAGAAAAGGGAAAAGGGAAAAAGGTCAAAAAAAAGAGGCACAACACAAGATGAAAACACCAGTGAGAATGGAGTTAAATTAAGTAATACTTTCATCGGAGAACACACAGATTTGACACTATCAGGGTTCAGTTGGAATATATGTCAGCTATGCCAACTCAGCAAGAACTTATGCAAATGTATAGTCAGGTCACTATACTTCAAAAGATAGTGACCTTACAGCATATACATTCACTATACCTTTCAGCCCAACAAGCAAAACCTCCACTCAGAGACATTTCTTTCAATATTCTGCAACTACAAAAAATGATTAACAACAACCCCCTAATCAACCCGGATTTTGATCTTTTGGATATTAATGGATCTTTGAATACTATCAAACAGAAAAAGCAAAATAATGCTGGTGCACCAGTGAAGAATATTCTAAATGCTATTCAAATTGTTCAAGTTA
Organism: Ambrosiozyma vanderkliftii; assembly: GCA_003705225.2. Lineage (NCBI taxonomy): Eukaryota > Fungi > Ascomycota > Pichiomycetes > Pichiales > Pichiaceae > Ambrosiozyma > Ambrosiozyma vanderkliftii. The sequence continues at coordinate 46,157 of PPHW02000046.1, forward strand.
TCACGGAAACATTATCCATTGAAGGACCAGATGGTACCCATGAACAACCAATACAGCAAGTTCCAAAGACAACTGTGTTTAAACTTTCCAATTTAATTGATGCATCATTAGTCAAAGATAGATTGATCAAGATACTTAATAAATACAAAAATACAACATTAGAGGAAATTACTTCCTTGGAAACAAATTACAAACGTAAGAAGAATGAGATAGAATTGATAGAAAATGGTAAGGTGGAGGATAAAATTCTATATAAAGAATTTATTGAAAAGCTAAATCTAGAGAAACAGCAAAAACTTCGACAACAAAATCAACAACAGCTACTACAACAACAATCACAACCATCACCACTTCCACCTCCTCAACAACAATCGCCACCACCATTACAACAGCAACAGCAACAACAAACATCGGTACCACCAACACCACAACAAACACCACAGTCAAAGCAACAGCTTCAAATTGAATCACAACAACAAACAATACGACAAACTCCACAGCAATCTAAACAACCATCAACTCCAGCTTCAACGAAAATTCAAGGAAAGCCGAGTGTCACTCCAAATGTATCAGGTATTTCATCTATACCAGTTAAGGTTGCTTCAAGATTCACACCCACTGCACGTTTGAACACACCTAATAATAGAATACCACAACAATCAATATCTTCCGGTACTGTTACCCCTTCTTCCTCCAAAACTCCTTCCGACAAAAGCTTTACCCCCATCAAGAAATCTAATGAAGTTTCCGAACAAATTGTTTCCTCTTCTACATTAAATACCGAAACTAAAAAGACATTGCCAGAAATTGATAATGACAAATCTATTACTATATCTGAAAAGAAAAAAGATGCAGAACAAGAAGCTGATAAGGACACTATCATTTCAGAAGGAGAACAACGGGCCACTAGTACGGAAACACCAGGTGTGTCTTCCAAAAAGGATTCAACTTCTAACGACGTGCAAAGATCATCTTTATCGGTTTCTGAATCTCAAGATGAACCACCTGAACAGGCCCTGCAAAGTAGGTCTACTGTTCAAAGAGCAATTAATGCTGTTCTGGAGGAGGCTGTTGAACAACCTAGTGCTACAAAGGGGACTGACGAAACAAGTGAGGAGGCTCCTTTCGGAGCTGATAAACCACAAGCTTTAATAGTGACGTCTGAACAAAAGGCTGCTGCAAATGAAACATTAGTTGATGTTGAGAATCAACAAGTTGTCACTGGTAAGGAAGAGAATACAAGTGAATCTGAAAGAGACTCTCAAACCCCTGAAGTCACTGTTCCAAGTGAAAGCAAGGAGGCCCAATTACAATCTGCTATCAATGAAGGAACAGAATCTGAGGCTGCTATTAAGCCGACTGGTGAAGAAGAGGAAGAAGAAGAAGCTGCTGAGCAGCATGATATTTCTGAAGAGAAACAAGCAAAGGAAGATAATGTTTCAGAGATCGTTGTCGGTAGTGAGGACAATGTGAAATTGCCCACTACGAATGCAGAGGAAGGAAAAGAAAAAGTTGCCGTTGAAGCAGAGGCAAAGGCAGAGCCAAAGGCAAAGGCAAAGACAGAATCTGAAGCTGAAGCTGAAGTTGAATCTGAAGCCGAGGATGATGATGAGGATGACGACGAAGAAGACAATGAAATGCAAGATGCTAAGGAGGAGATCATTGACACCGATGTTGTGTTAAATTCCAAAAAGACTGCTGATAACGGTACCAACAATGAGGAAGAGCTTTCTGCGCCTACACCTGAACCAGCAACTCCACCTTCTGAAGTTGAAGAATCCACTCATAGAAAGCGTAGACATTCCAGTATTGAGGGCACACCACTCTCTCCTGTTCATAAAAACAAGAGATTCCAAGCATTGTCGTTACAACTTCTAGGACAAATTTCGGAGAACAAATTCTCATCTATGTTTTTACAGCCAGTTAACAAATCTGACGAGCCTGGTTATTACAAACTCATCAAGGAACCGGTTGATATTAAGACATTAACTAGGGAAATTAAGTCTGGTAAGATCGAAACCTTTGAACAGTTAGAGTTCAAGCTACAGTTGATGTTCACCAATGCAGTGATGTACAACGACACATATCAAACCGAGACGTATAAATGGACCATTGATATGATGGAAGAGGCCAAGAGTTTGGTTGATATGTTTAGAGATACTGCTAATGAAAGCTGATTGTTTTTTCTTTTATTTTAATTCTGTTATATTAATTTTCATGTATACTACTATTCTAATTTTATTATTATTATTACTATAATGTTTTCTTTTTTTTCTTCTGTACGAAATAGGTAATGTACAATTATATATTCATCATAAGTATAAAAATGAGGATATAAAACTATAATCTAGATACAAGATATGGGGGGTGGGGGAGTGCTGAAGGGCAAAATTTATATATACCTGGGAAATAAAGAAAAGATATGAATAACTTGTTGTATTGAATTGTTGTTGTTATTATTATTATTATTATTGACGTTGTTTAATTATTATCATTATGATCATCATCATTATTATTATTAATTATTAATTATTAATAGTAATAATTCAAACCAAATCAACAAATGATCATTCCACTTATTTACCTCCTCTCATTTGATTCATTAACAATTGGTTTTGTTCTTGGAATCTGGATCCAACTCTTTCAGAGTGCTTCAAGAATTTTTCAGAACACTTGTTCAAGCAGGTCTCCTCTCTGGAGGTCAACTTGTTAGATGTGAAATCATTGACACAGTCATTGAAACATCTGTCAACTAATGAGGTATATAACTATAATAACCGGATAAGAATTTCAAATTGAAATTGAAATAATAAGTAACTGTTAGTATACAATTGTTTCATATTATCTATACAAATTAGGTGTGGGCAAAATAAGGAAACATACTCTCATAAAGTCGTTCATTTGTTTTTGTTCCACGATCTTTTGGAATTCCTGTTGCTCTTTGTAGTTTAATTGATCCATCTTTGAGAAAAGTAGTTGTGTATTTGTTGAATATTTAGAAAAAACCCAAGTTTAACCATAAATCAAAAAATAAACGGTAATTATAGGGTATTTTTGCATTCTTTTTTTAACATGAAAACTAACGAAAAACTTGACGAAAAAAAAAAAATGGACAAAAAAACAAAAAGGCAAAAAACCAGATGGCACGTGATCTGGAGATGGCAGCTTGAAAAAAAAGTTTTTTTCATATTGAAAAATAGATAGATAAAATAGATAATAAAATAGATAAAGACTGAATAACGTTAATTTACACAGTGGGTGGTATTTGATTCATATTATCAAGTTCAATTCAGAGGATTTGAATACAACATAGAAAAAAAGAAAAAAAAAATGTCCACGGCCAAAACATACACACAGAGAGCTGAAGTCCATGCTTCTCCAGTGGCTAGCAGATTGCTTAAATTAATGGATTCTAAAAAGACCAACCTATGTGCTTCAGTTGATTTAACAAAGACTGAAGCTATCTTGGAATTGTTAGACAAGCTAGGTCCATACATCTGTTTGGTCAAGACCCATATTGATATTGTTGAGGATTTCACATACGAAGGCACCATTTTACCAATATTGGCACTAGCTAAGAAGCATAACTTTATGATATTTGAAGATAGAAAGTTTGCAGATATAGGAAACACCGTCAAGTTGCAATACAAAGGTGGTGTTTACAAGATTGCTGAATGGGCAGATATCACCAATGCACACGGAATCACAGGCGCTGGTATAGTTTCTGGTTTGAAACAAGCTGCTGAGGAAACCACTGACCAACCAAGAGGTTTATTAATGTTGGCTGAATTATCTTCAAAGGGTTCACTAGCATACGGTGAATACACCGAAAAGACTGTTGAAATCGCCAAGAGTGATAAGAACTTTGTCATTGGTTTCATCGCTCAACGTGATATGGGTGGCCATGACGAAGGTTTCGACTGGTTGATTATGACCCCTGGTGTTGGGTTAGATGATAAGGGTGATGCCTTGGGTCAACAATACAGAACCGTTGATGATGTGATCAAGACCGGTACCGATATCATTATTGTCGGTAGAGGTTTGTTTGGTAAAGGTAGAGATCCAATTGTGGAAGGAGAAAGATATAGAAAGGCCGGCTGGACTTCTTACTTAAAAAGAACCGGTCAACAATAGATTTGTTTGTTACGTTTGCTTTGCATACGTACGTACTCCCATCCCCTTGATTATAATTTAATGAATGAAAAAGAAGAAAAAATAACAGGTTTTTGTTTGTCTCGGAAGGATAAAATGAAATAACGTAATATACATAATAAAAGAAGTGAAAAAAAAAAGGAAGAAGAAGAAGAAGTAAAAAAATAATGTGAGAATTGAAAGGGCTATATACAAGGGACACATGACATATGTAGAGAGAGAGACCAGTTATACTATGTTTGCAGTTGGTCACCATACATTTCCTGCATGTCAAGAGACAATTTCTGTCTACTAATTTCAAAAACTAATAATCCAATAGATGTTGCTGGAATACTAGTTAATGTGGTTCTCACAAATCCTTTATAAAAAAATCCTAGCCAGGATAATCCAGATTTCGAATATCTATTCAAAATAATTTCCCATGTTTGAATGTATGAATTATAGTACAACTTGACGAATCTTCTAGTTTCTATTTGATTTGCCTCATTGTAAATATCTAAAGCTTCAAGTCTACTTAAATGAATTTTTTGCACCTTATTAATAGGGTATTGAATTGCTAGCAAGACAGATGCAGCGCCGGCACCAGCAAGGAGAATAAAGGACAATTGTAATGCCTTTTCTGAATTTGGATACTTTTTCAGTTGTGAATCCTTTTCACCGTGTATCAGTCTAGCCTTCCAATAATCATACCACTGTATCAAGTCTTGGGCTCTATGGTAACCTTGATTCTTCACAGTTTCAAACACACAGAAGTAAAAGGCAAACCCAAAACTCTCCTTGATGAAATTCAAACTAAAACCGGCAAAGACACCAACTAAACCAATTTGCCGCAATTTATGACCTGCATACTCCCAAAGATTGTTATGTTTACCACTGACCAATTCCGAGTATGTGGATCTGGCATACAAGGCATCCACTGGAGATGCGGCAAAACTTGACACAGCACCAGCTATAAACCCAGCACGGAATGTGTCAAATGGATGTGAATCCTTTAAACCCTTCTGTCTATAACTGTTGAAATGCTGTAATGATGTAAGATAACTTGAATATAAAATCACACCAACAGCCGAGTTGGCAATGATCGGAGGCAAAACCTTTGTAGGGATAAAGTTCCAACCCTCTCGTTTAATTGACTGATACAAAAGGGCAATACCAGAGTGTGTTTTAAAACTCCATGGCTTGGCTGATAATTCACCATGCATCATTGCTCTGGCTATGGTCAGGTAGTCAAATCTAGATGGTCTAAATAATTTGGCTGGATTTCTCATGTACAGTGATGTGAATTGAAAAATAATAGCTCTGATACCAGCCGATGACGCTGAGACAACTTGTGTGTTCCTTTGTGATAATTGTTGAACATTACTCTGGTTCTTTGCTGTTGTAGAAGGAGGGGGAGGAGGATCATTATTAGTTTCTTGTGATTGTGATTGTGTTAGATTGGAATCTAGTAACAATGAACCGCTATCTAATTCCATGGGTGAGTTTATATATGCTTTGAAATGTTGCAGACCATTGTTCGAACAGAGCTGATTATAGGGATTGGCGATCTCTATTCGACTGTTATTCGGCTGTCTCTCCATTATTGTATAACGATTATTTCAATGTAATTGCGTTGAATGGTTGAACAATGTGGAACTGAAGATGACCTCTTACGAATCTTTCTCCTGTGGGAAATGTAACCGATGAGAGAAGTTAGATTTTGATGATTCTTGTAAATGAATTGATCAGTTGTGAAAAACACCCATAAAACCCCTTTTATGACCAAATGATAAGCTAATGCTATAATGACAATGATAAGTTCGTGTTCCCACTTGTTCAATTGATAGAAGTGAACATATATATTATATCCATATAGCTATGTATAATAAATAATTCAGGCAAAAATAGAAAAAAAAATATTTTTTTCCTCAATTTGTCCTTTAATTCCTTCTCGCTTAAATTTGTAAGGCGCTATCGCCTGTTTAAATTAATTCGGTTTTACTACTCACTCACTGTCTTACAGCCTTACTACCACAATTACATGGAGTTAGGGATATAAAAACATGAAAACAAATATAAAATTAAGATGGATTGGAAATAAATCTTTGATGTGAGAAGTGTGTTAACCTTAAAACTTACAAAGCCTAAAGAAGAAAGAGAGAAAGAGGGAGAGAAAAAAAAAGAAACACATTTTTTTGAAGAGCCGACACACCATTGTTGAAAAGGTTATAATCTAAATGTACAATGAAGAATAAATGGGAAGTAAGAAGAAACATATAAAGAAAGAAAGAACGAGAAACAAAATTATTAAAAAAAAAAGAAGTTGAGCAAAAAAAAACTATGATTGTTCGGTGGTGTTATCAGTAGTGTTATCAGTAGTGTTATCAGTAGAACTGGTACCAACATCCTTGATAACCAACTTGATTGATCTTTCTATACCCAAGTTAATTAGCACATGTAGGTCCAGTTTATCTTTATTGACTAGTAAAGCATTTTTAATGATTTCAAGCACCTCTTCCTCAAGGGAACTGGTTTTGCTCTTATGTCTGGTCAACAAATTAGATGCGAGCGTCAAGAGTTTAGAGAATGGTCCATTCAAATCCTCAAAAGGATATGTCAGTATCACTTTAGCAGATAGATCCAAGACATCCTTTTCAGTTTTAATCATACCCTTCTGGTCAGTACCTTCCACTTCTGGCTTCATCAGCTCTAATAGTAATCTGATACATCCAGCTTCTAGCACTAAGTTAGGTGATAATCTAGTTATTGGGAAATCATCAGCAAGCAGCAAGTTCTTTAATGACTTTAAAGCATGTCCTCTAAGTTCCCTACATGGATTGTAACATTGATGAGAAATAGCTTCAATCAATGGATACCATGGTGAGGATGGTTCCTCTCCGCCCTTCTCGGCGATGGAATCTTGGAATGCCTGAGTTTCAATAACTTCAGCCAACTTGGTGGTCAATGTGATCGAATTGGAGGCAGTGGAAACCAGTTCTTGGAATGGGTTCTTGTTCTTTTCAACATTCAAACCACTAGATGTTAATTTCTCGTATTCTTGTTCCCATTGAGCACCATATGCACCAACTGCAGAAATTTCATCTAATAAACCCAAAATGTCCATGAAATTCTGTGCATTAACTAAACTGGAATACTTTGATAAAAAGTCGGAAACAAATTGATACACATTGTCAGTATTCTTTGGGGTGGAAGCTAAAATTCTCATAAAGGACCAGTACTTAGGATTTTGGACTAAAGCAGCTTGACACCAAGTATCCTTAGTTAACACTAGTAATTGTAATGGTTGAAGAATGGTAGAGCCAAATCTGACAAACGATTCTCTGTTTTTCTCAGCCAGAGAACTTAAATCATCAATGGTCTTGTTCAAATATTCTTGATTCTGATTACCTCCATTATGTAATAGTAATAGTTTATAGGTGTTAACTCTAATAAGTTGGCTCATCTTGAATTCATCAACAGGTGTGAAGACAGCATCCATCTTAACCAATAATTGAGTGAGAAGTTTTTGATCACCAGTTAACAGCAAATAACAGACACAAACTTCAAAGATCAATAGAGTTTCATCGATAAACACTCTCTCATCAGTCTTCTTTCTATCTGGGACCGAATTTAATAGAATGGAAACGAGTGAGTTCAAGTTCTCTGGTGATGTTTTGCTGAGCGTTTTAAACAATGAATCGACACCACTGGATTTTATACAATCAATTGTAGATAATGTGCACTCGATTTCCTCGTCGGTTGGTTCTGGCGTATCATCGGATAGACCCTTCAAATACGAAGAGAATGTAGAGAATAAGCCTGTATCCTTTAGCCCCTTGGTTCTCGTTATTTGGAATTCAGGCTTTGGCTTGCTTAATTTCTCCAATCCAAGCTTCTTCTGGAATTCTGGGAAGAAATCAGGTTCAATTAATCCATTTTCAAATAAGGTAAGGAAAATCTTAATGACATGAATCCACTTTGTAGTCACTCTGTAGTTTGTCTTCTTAATGACTCTAAATAGAACAACAGTACTGAGTTGTGCTCTGAAATCTCTACCAAACAAAACAGCGAGGTCACTAACCGTGACAGTTTCATTTTCCTTCTCCAACTTCAGTTCAGTAATTGGAATGTATTCTCTCAGCTCTAGAGCATACTCTGACTTTTTAACATCAGTCAATGTGGTCATATGGGCAATAACCTCAACAACAGAATCAACTAGGTCATACATGCCAAAATAAGCAGCAATAGTAGCAGTTTTCTCAACAGTAGACATCATTCTAGTGACAATACTATCGTGTGTAGCATCATCAAACATGGTTATTAAATTGGCAATAATGTGTCTAGCTGTTCTTTCAAAGATCGCTCTATCAAATTGTATTAATTGTTCAATAGACTCTTCGTTGGCGGAAATTAAAGAAATTGAAGCATCTTCAGTGAGTAGCTTACTTTCCTGTTCAGCAACCAAATTATGCCATGTAGCCTCAAACCATTTAGTAGTACCCTTATGCTCTTCAGGCATGATAATTTCCTTCTCCTTAATGTTACTGTAGATCTTTTCAGTGTACCATAATGGGAAATTCTTCCCATTGTAGCAACCACGTAGATTTCTTTGATAATCCTCCAATGTCATTGGCTTTTTGATATTTGGGTTATGTAAATCGGTGTTTAACATGATAATCGAAAAGGAAAGAATTTGTAGAGAATCTTTATCTGGAGTAACCTTTTTACTCTCGTCATCCTCTGAAGAGTTTTCAGCATCAACCTTTGGTTCCGTGTTCTTATTGTTCTCTTCAGCAGCTGCCCTTGCCTCTTCTTCTTCTTCTCTATCAGCAGCTTCCTGACAAACAACATATCTCTCACTAAATGCATCCACAATTCTATCTATTTGTTGGGCTTCACCAGGAAGTCTGAAATTATTCAACATCATTCTTAATGCTTCATCTGGTCTCAAGTTCTTAAAGTCTAGGAGATTCAAAAACTCACTTAATAAAGTTGGTTTCTTAGGTTTGTCATCCTCTTCTTGTTTTGCCTTTGATTTGGCCTTACCCTTCTTGTCTTTTCCATCATCATTTTCTGGTTTGGCTAGTAATTCACCCAGTTTTTTCTTGTCAATTCTACCAGATTTCTCAAACAGGAAATGAGCATATTCAGTAACATCTTGTTTATCCTTGATAAAACCCTTTTTGTGCAATAACTCTAAGCCATTCTTAGGTTTCTTATTCCATTCCTGGACACATTCGATAAAATCGGATTTCTTTTTATATTGCAAAATCAAAGGATGAGTCTCAACTGTACTTAATGAAACGTTATTTTTCACAGATATTCTGATTCTTTCATAAACACCATCAACCAATGATAGTAAACCCTCCATACATATAGCTGGAACATTTTGGGTGGTGTAAACACTTGCATCAGATGATGATAAACGACAAATCAATTTAATTAAGGAGACTGTCAAGTCACTTCTATCAAAGTCACAGTCATATGATTTGAACAGGTTGATGAAAAAATATGGGGAACGGATCCAGAATGCACTTAAAGTTTCTATAAACAATTCCTTCACAGCACCAGATTTGCCCGTTTGAAATTCCTTTGATAATTCTTCAATGTCCTTTTCAGTTAAAACAGCGGTTTCATATTTACCAGCCTTGGACATGCCAAATATATGATGTTCAGTTTTTTCCAAATCCTTTTCTAAATCATCCCATCTGGAAATGATTGTTTGCACCAGGGTGTTAAAGATTAACTCTAATTGAATCTTCAAATAATGGGGCATGTTAATGGATAAATGTAAGAAAAGTTTCAATATTAAAGATAGTAAAAACAGAGATTCATTTGACTGTAATAGATGCACTAAATGATGGCAAACATTATCAGAGATCAATTGAAACAACACTGGATGATTGGGTAAAACTGACCCCGAAACCTCGACAATCGTATTTAAAATATTCAATGCCAATGCTCTCAAACTTTCTGAATATCTAAACATGTTCTTTGGTGCTAAAACTTCCACTGTATGTGTCAAATACTCTCTCATACTTGGAATTCCAAATGGTGTATCTTCATCGAATCTGGAAGCTATGCTGACATGCCCATTTTCATCAATTGTTAAGTCATTTATTTCAGGTAATTCCTTCTTTTCTTTTGGTTCCTTTGGTGTCTTGTTGTTCTTATTGATGATGGTCTCTGTAGAATCTGACTTGCTTTCGTCCAAGGATGTATTAGTAGAAACTTCAGCCAATTTACGATCTTCTGGAACAGGGGTTTCAGTACCACCTATGGTATCCTCTGTCATACTACCACCTTCAACTGAGGCTAGTTCAACAGCTGCGCCTTTAACATTGTGATCCATATGGCTTGGGTCAATGTTTATTAATTTAGCAAACATCTTTTGAGTAATATTTATTAATGTAGTTTCAGCGGTACTTCTTAATATATCTCTTCTTCTTGTATTAGCAGCCAATGAAAAACAAGTGGACACAGCTTCGTACATTGAATCGTCGGTTAATATATCACCAAGATCGGATAAAACAATCAATTCAATAAGTTGGATAATCTTTATCAGTAATATATCATCTTGTGTTTGATCAGAACCCTCAAATTTACAATGTGACAATGCAGAGATTGTTTGACCTAAACCTTGATGGATATTAATGTTATCTGGATTGATAATACCATACTTCACCAGTTTTGCCAGGGAATTAACGACAATGCCAGTGATGAAACCAGAAGTGTTTGGGGATCTGATAACTATCAAATAAGGTTGAAGTAATGTTAAAACATCAATTTTCTCTATTGATTGGCATTCAACTAATATAGATCTAAGTTCAACGAAACCACTCAAGAAATGATCATCCTCTCTTGATTTAGGAGTTGATTTCAAAAAGCTAGGAAGTCTTGGGATTGCATCATCATCGACAAATGGAGAGGAATCCTTTATGAATTGATTGGATAAGAATGATGCCAAAGGACCAGTTGTTGTTTTGTTCGATTTTCTCATAACAGATGATATCATTGTACATTCTTCGATCAAGAATGATACAAGATCAAGTCTGCCATCATTTGGCTGTCTTGTTAAAGCTAACGTAGACATGTAATGTAAAAACTATTGAAATTGTCAATCCAATATGTTGTACAAACTAAAGCTTGACGTCTTTAATGATATCTATATGTGTGATAGTTATGTATATTATGACTGTCAGAGTGATAATTAATAAGAATTGGATGAGTTGAATCTATAGAAATTGTAAGTTGTTGTTCTTTGTTGTGTTGCAGTAAATGTTTGATCTAACAACTCAAATCAAATAACAAAAAAAAAAAAAAAGAAACTAGCTTCGTAAAGGTCGATAATACAATTATTCTCTATAGTTCTGTAATCTATGATAAACTACTAGAGATAATAGGGTGAAGAAAAAGAAGGGGGAAAAGGATGAATGGGAAAGTAATATTATACAATGGGTAGGGGAAAAAAAAAAACCTTTTTGTTGATCCCTCTCCCTCTATCAGTCTGTTATATATATAACAAAACACGTATATTAAATTTATAATGTATTTATTAGAGTAACTTTTACTATATAAACAAATTTTTTTTTTTTGTGTGTGTGTGTAGCGTCGAGAGCGAAAATTTGTTATGAGCACTTACTCACTTAATGATGATTTATTTCACCTACTCTACTATATATATATAAGTGTTAGTTATTAGTTATTATATTATAGTATATTATGTTATATTATATAGATATAGATATAGATATAGATATATGTACAGTGTCTATTAGTGTGATTGATTGTGTGTATATGTGTGTGGTAAAAAAATTAAGGATTAAAATATTCTACTGTTGAAACTTCTATATGAACGCCATGCCAATCTCCATTCTTTAAACTTCAAGTTTGGATTGAGAATATCAAAGTCATACTTCTCTAATTTTTCAAGGTATAAGATTGTGGGTAGTCCACTCATATAAGGTAAGAACAGAGCATCTGGAAGTCCATTCTTTAACCACTTGTGTTGATTTTTCAGTTCATTGTTGGTACAACTATCGATAGCCTGTTGCACCTCAGTCTTCAATTGTGATAGCTTGTATCTAGCAGATAAAATATGATCATTAGCAATGGTACAGGTTTCAAAAACAATATTCTTAAGGGCTTCCTTAACCTCATTATGCTCAGTGTGTCCCTCTTTGATTAACCGTAGAACATCCTCCTGGGACACTCGAGTATTGATTAATTTATCAACCGGTAACATCAACAACCCCTTGGTGTCAACAAAGTATTTCAATCCAATGACAAATGAACAAACTGATGCAGCTTGTCCAAGATGAGCACTTATATCCGTGAGACAATTTCTAATGTTGCCACTTTCCGGCAGTTCAAGTATGTTAATAGATAATTCCGAAAACTCTTTCAAACATGGAGATAATAGCGCAGATTGTAACGCATAGTTAACTTGAGAAAATGTACCCTCTCCAAACGAACACATGGCATCCACAGTGTCAAATCCCTTCTTACTCTCATTATTTAAGAAGTATTGGTGACTTCTAATCATCTGTTTCAAAAGATCCAAGTCTATTTGCACTCCATTTCTTATTGAATCAGCGATTAAAGTAGTCGACGGTTCACCGGTTAGTGCAAGTGGAGAATTTGGATCATTTTGCAGTAGAGCACATTTATCCAACTGTTCCTCCCAGAACGCAAACTTCAAATTGTTAAAACGTTCACTTTTCGAACTGGCACCTGGTTGATAACCTAGAGACACCTTAGACAGTTCAGTGTTGAATGCCTTAATGGCAAGATATGTATCCTGTAGAAACTCTGGATAAAACTTTGATAAAAGAAATGAAGAAGGATCATATTTCTTAACTTCTGTAGTGCAATCCAATCTTGCCTTCTGAATTTTTGATTCATACATTTCATGGTATGTGTACCTTTTAGGTTGGCTTTGATCCTGATGACCTGCTGTTGAAACTCTTCTGTAAAACACAGAGAGACTGTTTTGACTATTGATCCTCTTTAAATTTACCAACCGTCTGCTGGATGCAATCATTGTGTTGATTTTTATGTTATTCCCTCGATATATTGATTATACAGCTAAACGTTTGTATTCATTCAGCCAAAAGAAAGAGAGAATTAATAACAGGAAAAAAAAAATAAAGACCAATTCTTATGGATTACTTTCTAGTCTTCTGTGATTTGACGGAGGTACTAAAAAAAAATCCTTTTTAAATTTAAAAATAGTCCCAATGAGGGAAGCGGGGAAATGTATGTGTGACGGAGATTGATCACGTGATACTTCACAGCCATGAAATGGCACTCTAAATTTTTTTTTCTTTCTTTTTCATAGCTTTTATAAAAGAAAACGGTGAAATCCTGGGAAAGTGGTTATCTTAAACATCTGACTCAGCTGGAATATACATTCGATATAAGAAATTAAACCAGTCAAATGGCATCCCAATTAGTGTACATTGATATTTCCATTGGAGGTTCAAAGATTGGAAGGGTTGTTATAGAACTGTTTGATAAGTTAGCTCCTAAAGCTTGTGAAAACTTTAAACAACTATGTGCAACGCATGCTTATAAGCAAAATTGTTTCCATAGGGTCATTAAAAACTTTATGGTTCAAGCAGGTGATTTAACGTATGGTACTGTGCTCGATAAGGTTGGAAATGACGCCACCTATCCTCCAGAGAAATTAGGTGTTGGTGGATACTCTATTTATAAAACAACCGATGATGAATCAGGTAAGTTTGAAGATGAAAACTTAAACCATCAAATCACCACTCCATTCTTGGTATGTATGGCAAACTCTGGAGAGAACACTAATACATCACAATTCTTCATAACCACATATCCATCTCCTCATTTAACAGGTAAACATACGGTCTTTGGTAAGGTTATTCACGGGAAATCCATTGTCAGGGAAATTGAAAAAGTTGATGTGATGAGCAATAAAAATTCAGATACTGATGCATGGATTCCAATTGCTAAACAAAAGGTTATAATAACAGATTGTGGGCTATGGAAACAAGGTGATGAACTTCCAAATACGGTGGCATGTGTGGATACCATTGGTGGTGACATTTATGAGGAGTACCCCGATGATAATGACATTGAAGGTTTGGATCTAGAGAAAGGTGATATCACAATCAAGATTGCCACTACAATCAAGGAATCCGCAACATTATTATTCAAGCAAAAGAGATTAGAAGAGTCATTTTTAAAGTATAGAAAGGCTCTAAGGTACTGTAATGAATTGATCCCAGACCAAGAATCGGATTCTGCCAACCATAAGAAGTTCTTAGAATTGAAGAAATCCCTATTTTTGAATCTATCATTGACTTCATTACAACTAACAAGATATCAAACATGTATTGATTATTGTGGGTACCTTTTAGAGATGGAAAATTCCAAATTAACTAACCTACAAACAAGTAAAGTGTTTTATAGACTTGGCAAGGCCTATTTGGGACAGAAAAAATACGAAAATGCTCTTGAATTCCTAGAAAACAGCTCTAAATTCAACCCACAGGATAAAATCATACAAACTGATATTCAAACAGTTAAGAAACTGGTTGATGACTCAAAAAAATCTGAAAAGGAAAAGTATGCAAAGTTCTTCTCTTAAAGTACCATATATAATTATTGTATGTATGGGCGGGAAAAAAAATATTTTTTCTCTCCTTTTGGTATACAATTCTGTGTATTAATGTTATATGTATTCTTTACTCTCATTACTCTCCTTAACTTTTGATTCTTCTTTTTTTTGTTTAATATATATATATATTATATTATATCCCTGGAAATTATAATATGGTCTTTTAGCTAATTCAAATAATCAAATACAACAATTCCATGAATCCTACAACACCTGCCCCAATAAGTATTAGCTTCTCTGCAGTGGAATTTGATAAGACCACTTTTCCAGAAGAACAATATGAAGAGGTGATAGATAGCTCTGATAACGTTGACCCAGCTACGAGCCCAAAAAGCACCAGCAACAACGGAAATATGTCTTTGTTAACACGTTCAATGGCTTCCACATCTCATCAAAGAAATGACTCGGACCTTAGCGTTAGGCAGAGAAGACGGTCCAGCGTGTTGCGTCGGTTATCTGTTGGTAGTATACAATCAAATGATAGCAAATCACAGGTGAAAATTGATTTACGGTCTGTTAATTACGACATTGACACAACATTACATGAATTTGATGAAGATAGAGAAGCGGCTGATCATGAGCATAATCACGGATATAAAATTGCATCTGAAGGGATCAGTGAAGATAAACCTAGAATAGCAGATTTTGTTCCAATAAAAGTCCTTGGTCAAGGTGCATATGGTAAGGTGATTCTAGTGCAGAACAAATTCACGGGACATTTGTTTGCCCAAAAGGAGTTGAAAAAGGCCACGATTGTGGTGGATGGTAAAACTGCAGAAAGAACGAAATCTGAAAGAGACATACTAGCATCAGTTACAAGCCATCAAAACATTGTTAAATTATTCTACGCTTTACATGATACTACAAAACTATATTTAATTCTGGAATTCATCCCTGGAGGAGAATTGTTTCAATATCTTGCTAAGGAGAAATTTTTAAGTGAAAAGAAGGCTGGTTTCTATGTTGCTCAAATGGCCCTTGCACTGAGACATTTACACGGTCACGGTATAGTGTACAGAGATTTGAAACCAGAAAATTGTTTGTTAGATAAAGATGGATATTTAGTTCTAACCGATTTCGGAATGGCCAAACAATCCACGGATGAAGACTCTGAAAATTGGTGTAATTCTATCATCGGCACTCCAGAATATTGTTCACCAGAAGTTCTTCGGGGTGACGATTATGGAACCAAAACAGATTGGTGGTCTTTGGGTTGTGTTACATACGATTTGTTGACCGGTAGTCCACCCTTTGTTGGGAATAACCATAAAGCAATCATGAATAAGATTCTTAAAAAGAAACCAATATACCCAAACTATCTCACTAATGAGGCTAAAGATTTATTGAACAAATTATTAAATAAGAATATTAATAAGAGATTTGATGTTGATGAAAAATGGGAAAATTTCCAGAAACTTAGTTTCTTTAGATATTTCAAATTTCAGGATTTAATCAATAGAATAGTGGAGCCTCCTATTAAACCATTAATTACTGATCTAGAGAAGGCAGAGAATTTCGATGAAAGATTCACTAATATGAAACTTAGTGACCTTAATGACTCTATCGCAATCCCACAGAGGGAAAAACCTAAAGACGACTACTTTTCTGGATTTTCATATACAGCTAGTACAAGTTTTATGGAAACTTATTTATCCCATTGACATTAGCATCAGTTACTCATGTACTTTAGTTATCTTTTCTGATTTACCTCCTTATTTATTTATTTTATCACATTGTACAGATATGACAATTGTAACAACATTAATTTAGAAACCATAATTTATTTATAAAGCTAAATAGTTATTCCTAAAGCTCAAAAACTCTACAATTCAGTCCAGTCTTTTGGAGAGCCTCTTCTGTATATTCCCATGGAACACCAAAAATTCCAGCATTGATTTTTGGCATGTTGATCAAGTAGTCTTTATCTGAATTTCTGGCCAAAATTTCTCTGACATCTTTGTTTACTATAAGTTCTGGATTTTCCAGCCTCTTCTGTAAATGTTTCATGGCCAGAGTGGTGTAATTGGCAATACCTTCAATACCTTCATCTCCAAAGTCACTGGTGAATAAACACACAATTAACACATCTTCGCCAATACCCCTCTCGAACCCCCGATCAGATGCAGAAACAGGAACAATATATGGCGTACCAAGTAACTGAGAACCATGTGGTTGAAATTTACCGCAATATGAACTGTATGCCATATATGCAGAGGGAAACTTCTGTTTAAATGCTAGAGCTATACCACCACCCCATACTCCGCTGCAGTTGCAAGCGTGTGCTAAGATGATCGGTTTTTTGATGCCCTGTTTCAGAGCAGCCTTTGTCGTGAGTTGAAACAAATCTCCTGTGGCATAAGTGATGCTGGACATTGTAGCGGATGATAAATTGAAAGATACTTAACAATTGTCACCTTATCGGACAAGAACCGGTGTTATTATACCACTATATTACAATTTAATTATACTAAAAATATGTGTATAAAGTAAGGCGGTGTAATCAACATGTTTTCAAGATATTTTGCAACTCACATATTACACCTACTGCTAATCATCATAAAACACATACAAATATATATACCAAAAATTATAAGCAAACTCATTAGAGGCTAATGATTCAATCATGCTTGATCCTGAGTTACAGCTAGACTTACAAGAACTCAACAAGAGTCTAAAGAAAACAAACACATCTGTTCGAAATAGGCTTCTGTCAATTCTCAAAGACAATCAATACATTGAATCATTGAAGATAAAAGGAATACTCCCGAATGAAATACCTATAATACCTAATGAGCGGTGTGGAAAATGGTACATACCCCCTGATGAATACAGTACTACGTCATACTTTAAATCTACCGATGGACACATAAATAATTGGGATATCAGCACAAGACGTTTAAACCTTCATCTACTACCGATAATAGCTGCTAATAACGGCATCGCAATCATTGATTCTACTAGACGGGGTAAGACAATACCAGATGCATTAAGCAAGACTATTCCCATATGGTGTGCTGTTTTAAATTCTATAATGTTAGATAATGATACAGGAGAGGGGTTGTTATTCACTCCTCCAGGTACAGTCTCACCCTCAGAACACGATAGAATAAGAAAAAAAATGCCTCAACTAGTGAAGAAAATGAAAGAAGTAAATGTTGTTGATAAACCAACTCTGATGGGAGTGTTAGGTGGGAAATGTTTGAGACCAATTTGGTTATATCCCGGTAGTCAGTCTTCATTTGATCAAAACTTGCAGGATTTCCTTCCTATTTACCTGATAACTGCGAGTGAAATGTGTCAGGATGGTGAAAATAAAATGCATGGGTACACGTACGTACAAGGGGCAGCAGATGATCATGAACTATGGTCAAATGGGCTGGATCCAGTTTTGTTTTGGGAAAACTTGACATTTTTTGCGGATAGGGGTAAAACAGAGGATGAGGTTTTACAATTTATAGAAGAAGTTGTCTTGAACGAGAAGTTGAAAAAGGCAAGCTTATCATCGTCGTCTGTATTTTGGACAGCTGAAACATGGTTTACTGAACAGCTGGGTGTTGCAAAAATAGAGAGAAATGTGATACTTACAGACTCGGCTTTCAATAACCCATATGACTTAATTATTGTGCTTGAGGAGACCTTCAAAATTCAAATTGAAAATACCAGCGACAATGTGGATATAGCAGTATATGGGTTATCTTCAGGATCAAAAAAATCATCCAAAGATCTACGGGTGAAATTAATAGAGATTATGAAACGGATCAAGGAAACCATCGACATATCGCCCACTAGTAAAGTGTTAGTATGTTGCAACTCTGGCGAGGACATGTCTGTTGGTGTTCTACTCTGCTGTTTGTGTTTGTTTTACGATGAGCAATGGAACAAATTGAAACAGGGCACTGAAGTGGATATTAGTAAAACAAGTATCAGACGGCAACTAGTCAAAATTATCGAAATCAGGAAGTGTAACCCTAGCAGGGCTACATTGAATTCGGTAAACGCTTTTCTAATGTCTTAGTTTTATATAGGTTGTTATTACTTTAAAAAAATAAACACTAAAAGAAAAATAAGGCGAGTATATTCGCATGTTTGATATATATTAGAATCGAAGTTAAATATAGATGGAAAGTAAGAAGGGAAGGAGAAGAGAATACTAAGGTATGAATTAAGAATAAAAATGCAAAAGTTTGTTAAAAAGAGAACTATAAATACATCGTGGAGTAAATTTTAATCAATGTAGACATGATTTCTTTAGTAAAAACAATGGGCGACAAATGGATAAGTAAATAACTCAACAAATGGACACATATACAATAAAATACATGACATAATGAAACAAAATAATCAAAAGTGAATAGGAAGAATGGTGAATGTCACAAGTTGGGGAAATTAATGCATGTATTGTAGATAACCGAAAATTAATAAAAGTAACAAAAAGAGTGAATCAAAATTCTTGGATTTCTTTTCGGAATGGTACATTAGAGTTGAGTAATGATCTTTGGAACCTGTATGATAATAAACCGAGAGGCAATCAATCGCATGTAAGTAATTAAAACAAAAAAACCACCGAAACAGACAGTAGGTCAATCAATCATTCAATGATGATAACTACGACGGTGATGAGGTTTATTAGAAGAATGATGTTCATCTGCAGCATAATAATTACCATCACCATTTATGTAACTAACATTGGATTCATTAACCTTTCTATTATTTTTCTTTCCATTTTTTTTATAATTATTGTAATGGTGAGTAGGAGTAGAAACTTGGTAAGTGGCATACTGATAACCAGGTTGAGGAGTGTACAGATATGGCTGGCCAGGAGTAGAAGCATAGTAAGGAGATGCATGCTGAGGAGTAGCATAGACATACGGTTGGGCACGATGACCGTACAGAGAAACACTAGATTTAGATGGAGTCAGTAGTGTTGGCTGGGACAGCACCATATGTGGCAAGGATGTAGTAGATGCATGTTGATAAGTCAGTTGTGCTGGTTGGTATATCTGAGGCTGGGAACCATTATACTCACCTTGATAGAAGGAGCCCCTAGATGTGACCCTGGCAATGGCGGAACGGTAACCATTGAGTGATGTCACAGAGGATGTTCTAGAAAACCCTGTCGATAAAGTAGATAATCTTCTGTTTCTATAATATGGTGGTCTTTTCAAAAGGTCATCCGAAGAGGAAGCCAAAGTGGATGAAGGAGAACCGTCTTCAACCTCTAAAGTGCCAGTAGGACCAGTAACCAGCTCAATTTCAGAGGAAGTGTCAGCTTCATCATCATCATTTTCTGATTTTGGAGCAACAGTACCGATAACATTACCAACAGATGGAGAAGTGATTGCTTCAGTCTCAGGGATAGTTGAGGATGAGATACCCATGCTCTTGAATGCAGGAACCTTAGCAACATCATTTGGATCAAATGTACCAAAACTAGTAAAAGATTGTGGAGTTGCAGAACCAGAATCAGCAGCAGCTGCGGCTGCTGCCTTTTCCTTTCTCTTCTTATTTCTCTTTTTAGACTTTTTAACCTTTGGTGGGTTACCACATCTGTCCTTACCAAATGAAATCTTGAAGTTCTTGTAATCATCTCCGAAGGAAATATCCTTACCAGCATTTTGTGGAGAGTTGAAAAATTCATATGCCTTCATACATGAAATGATACTCAAAAAGTTCACAAAGGCACATTGACCACCCTTGAAAAAATTAATTTGTTCGATTTCACCAAACACTGAAAAGTCACGTCTTAAAGTATCGGCGTCAGGCACAGTGTATCTTTTTGGTTCGTCGCAGGTATTTGTTCTGTTGTGAATGTTTATTTCATTGTTCTCATTGGTGGCTGTAGTTGTAGATGTAGTCTCTGTACCAATTGTGTTGGTTTCATCGCCTTCAAAACCATGGTGGTTATCATTGTCCGAATCAATTGGGCCAATGTACAAGTTTCTACTTGCTCCATTAGCAACAGCGTGTTCAATTTCAGGCAACACCGGAGTGGATTGGGTTCCCCATGCCACTCTGATTCGTCTTGAATGTATGGTGATTCTTTCAGTCGTACTTCTAGCAAAGAAATGAGCGGCAGACTTAGCTTCAATAAATGTCAAAAAGCAAACACTTTTATCTGGAATAAGCTTGACCGATTCCAGCATACCACCTCTCACTGCATTACAAACCTCTTCTGCAGTAGTGTCAGGATGCACATTACCTAAATAAACAGTTCTATTTCCAATATTAGTTGAAGAATTTTGAATAGACAGGCTGTGCAAACTTGGCAGGGATGCAGTCACTGATAAATGATGGGCAGTAGGTAGAACTTCGTGAGAGTACATGTACGGAGATGCATACTCCATAGGATGGGGTTGGAAATAAGACGCATCTCTATGACTGGTATGGCTATACGTAGAGGCAACTTCTATTGGGGGTGATAATGATGTTGAAGGTGTTGAACAAATGTCTATAAACTGTCTAGCTTGCTCTGGGAATCCATTATCAAGATAATCAATACCTGATGAGGCACCAGAGAAGGCACGCATTTGGTTGTTGTTATGATTGATGTTGCTGTTGTTATTGATATCGTTCTGATTATTGTTGTTGTTGTTGTTGTTGTTCATATTATTTGGTGAATTAGACAAGAATGTTGTGTCCTTTCCGTATTCGATGTTGGCGGTTGCCAAATCTGACTGACTCAATCCTAATTGGTCAACACATTTAATAGCATCTGAAATGCTTGTGTAGTTGGCAAAAGCAAAATCTTTATTTGGATAGTACTTCAAACTTTCAAGTTCACCATACTTCTCTAACACCGATGCTATGTATTTCTTAGACAATCCACTTTTCAGTCCCGTTATACAAACAACTCTTGAAGCACCATCATTTTCGATGGCCGATTTCACATATGAGGGCAGTTGACGTGATTCGGTAGGGATTATATCCATTTCAGGGGACTCCATTGCTGTACGTAATTCATCGAGAATAGAAGTGAATTGTCTATAACATTCTTTAGCCACAGGCTCATGGACAAATGATAAAATAACTTGTCTTGTTCCAATTTGTTCAGTAGTTTCAAGATCATTGAACTTGCATTTTTCGATAGGACCAAACTCAACAAAATCCAAAAACTCTCTCAGCTGTATATCAGAACGTAGATTTATAAACTTCAAGGTTCTTGTACTTGTATGCAGTTGACCATCGTCATCTTCGAAATTGTTTGTGGAACCTTCTTCATCATTGTTATTGCTGTTGGATGCATTATCGTTGTTGTCATTGGCATTGTTGGTAAAGGACCTCGATGTAGAATTGTTGGATGTGTTGTCATATGTATCATTATTATTCGTTGTAGTTCGATTTTCATCATAGATATCACCATCAGTGTCATGTTTATGATGGTGCTTATCGTTATCGGTGTCTGCAGTTGCATCAATCATCAATGATAATTTTTCATTGTTATCGTCACTTGTGTCTGCAGTTTCATCAGTGATAGAGTCTCTTCTTGAAAAAATAGTCTCTTCAGAGTCTCTGCTCTTACTCACTTGGTTGAGTTTAGTCTTTAAATTCTTAGAAAACGAACCCTTCGAACCATTACGACGGGAAGACTTGCCATTATTGCTGTTGCTGCTGTTATTATTGCTATAGTAGTTAGAGTATTTGAAACGTTCATTAGTTGGAGAACCAGCAGGTCCACCAACAACAGTACCCATTGTTGCAGGAGATGGGATAAATGGCGATGACACCAAAAGTTGTCTAGGAAGCATTCCAGTGGCATAAGCAACATCAAAAGGTGTAGTTGGAGACGCCGGCACCTGACCAACCTGCATGGGAACTGGAACTGAAAAGAGCTGTGCTCCACTCGGTATTTGAGAGAATCCAGTATGTATATGTGGTGATTGTTGTATTGTTAATGGAGCCGGTGTTCGACGTTGGTGATGGCCATTATTGCTGTTGTGGTTGTTATGGTGGTGCTGGTTGTGATAGGAATGAGGTCGAGTATAGTGCTCGTTTATCACAGGCTGTGGATACATATTGTTAAATTTCAATAAAAATTATATATTTCTTCCTATCAAATGGTATCTTTATAATGCTGAGATATTGAAGTAGTTAATGAAGGTGTTGTAAATGTTATATAAGCGTGATTAACCTTCCTTTTTTCCTGTAAAAAAAAAGAGTGAATATAGGTAAGATCTCGGAGTATAATGTAATGAAAGGGAATGCAAAGAATAAAAAAAACAAAAGAAGTGGGGGTTCAATCAACAGGGAAAAAGCGAGAGGTGAGAACTATGTCAATAAGTATGAATGTCTATTAGTTGTTTGATATGGTATCTATTTTAATTTTGGTGTTCTTTTCCCTTTAAAGTACAATAGTTTAGAAAAAAAAAGGTTTTGCCTTTTCAGAAAAGAGGTGGAATTCTCAAAATTTCAAGTTTTTTTTTTTTTGAGCAGGTTGAGAATTTGTGAGTGTGTCAATATAATATTATACTATTATACTATTATAATAATAAATAATAATAATAATTGTGATATTTGATTGTGATACAATTATAAGTATAATTATAGTTATTATTATTATTATTTTTCAGAGAGGAGGGAATTAGAGAGTAAGAGAGACTGGGTAGTAAACCAGAGAGGGAAAAACGAGAGGAAGGGCTTTGACACGGTCTAAAATAGAGTCTCCCCTTTTTTTGTTTAACTTCAAATCTATTTGCTTCCTTTTTTGATGTTAAACAGTTGACTTCATATATATACCTTGTATAATATATGTAAAAGAATAGTGACACAGTGTTGGATTAATTAAGCAGGGGAAAAGGGAAATTTTTAAAAGGAAAGATGGAAAGAAAGAAAATATTTAAGGAAGGAAAGATGAATAATTTTATCACTTTTTTTTTTACTTTTTTCTCTAACATCTCTATTTATTTATATATAATTTAAGGCTTCAATTGATGCTACAACAACTATTATTACAACCATTATTATGTTTATAAATAGTGTATATTATTGTATTCATCTATTCTTATATAGCATATATAATGTGTATATATAGAAGTTGGACAACCCACACCACGTTGGAAATTCTGGCTGCACTACTCACGCGGGTGTGTATGTTTAGTAGCAATGGGCGGAAGGATATATGGGGGCTACACTGCGGTATACGGCATGGGCCCTGTCAAATCCTTCCCAAAAAACTTCTTTTCCGTTAATTCTTTTCTTCGTGCGCCAAAAAAAAATCTTTTAGCCAAGAACGCAAGCATGGTTAGGCTAAATCGGACAATAACCATAGCAGTCCAGATTCCGCCTTCTAACGCTCAAGGTTGTTTAAGACGAAATTGGAATTCATTGTCAATACTAGAGCCACTCAACAGTAAGTTTTGACGTACATCAGATGCCGGCTATGCTGTCCGAGTTCCACACCTTGGAGGGAAAGACCGAGGTGAAAAGCCCCAATGCTTGCGGTGCGGGAAAAGCAAGATTTTGAGCAGGGAGGAGTAGGTGGAGGTGGAAGGAGGCAGGGGGGATATTCAAACGAACTGGCAGGCAGGCAGGCGAGGCTGCTTAAGATTTTCCCATGCGAGACGGCGTCAGGCAAGATTTAAATTTGTCTCTCAAACACTCTTAAGCCTTAATAAGCTCTTAGCTTTCTATTTTTTTTTTTTACGCGTCGTGCACCAGTTATTAGGCTGGATTTTACATTATTGCCTGATCGAGGAGAAAAAACCCACACCACTCCATCTTTCCTACCGCACTATAGAAAGAGAGAGAGACATAGAAAAGCGTTCGAGAGTTTGGAAGTCCAGGTCCAGTCAAGCGCAGAGTGAATGTGTGAATCTACTTAATATTTTAAGATTATGTAGATCATCGTTGTTGTTGTTGTAACATTTGTATGTACAAAGTCAAAAAAAAACATTTGACTTTATTATTCCTTGGAGGAAATCATTGTAGATCCTTTTCGGTATTTTAAAAATTATACGGAGAATTGAGCAAATGAGAGCAACGGGATGGAGGAGGGAAAAATAATTAAATCCTCTCAGAAAACATCTCCTATGGTAAGGAAATTAACGCATAACTGAATGCTATTATACTTATTACTTGCTCAAGTGTACCTTCTTTAGTGTTTTGTCATTGGTTCAAAAAGGAGGGGTGGTAGTAGTGGAAGTACCTTTAATTTGCCCTCTATACTTAACTTTCTGTAATTTGCTACATGGGGGAGGACAAGTATTTCCCGAGTATCCTACCCTGTCCCAACTCCAATCTAAACTCTCACTCTCTCTATTCCTAGTTTGAATTTCCCTTATCAAACTACTTCATTGATTGTATTGAGGGTATGAGTCGTTATTCCATGTAACATAACTTTTCTTTGCGTAGATCCAAAATCTAAAACATACATAGAACTGATCATCATTTCCGACCATCTTAATCCCGTCTGTGAGTGATCGTTTCTCATGGTAATCCCATAAAGCAACAAGAAAGGTCAATACACTAGCCTAAACTAGATTCCTTGTTGTTGTTGTTGAAACATAATGGATGTCAATTTTAAATATAGACTTGTAAATTGTATAATATAATTATATTAATAAAATAATTGCGGTTCGTATTCAGCAGCGAACGGCATCCGCCTTACAGAGGAAACCTTACTGAGAAGTCGGTTTTAACTTACTTTTCTACGTCATCAATTAATTAGCTTGTCCGTACCATTGATTCCATTTGTTTCTCTGTGTTTATCTGAGTCGGCTTAGAAATAACTCAATTACTATTTGTAATTGTGTGTCTATAGGATTTATCCAGTAGAATCAACTAACTGTAAGGGAGAGATGTAAAGAAAATTAAAACAGTTTGAATTGAATATAAATATTAGACAGGTTTGGATTTCCTTAAAGAGTCCCCTCTCCACCGAACCCTATTAAAGTTTGTTTTTCTGAAGACATATTATTATTAACTCATTTCTATATATAACTGGTGATTTTACCGGCACCGTATATAATGATGAGTAGGTTTATTTTTTTTGAAAAAAAAGAAACACTCTCAAAATTCTGTACTGTGTGTGATATGTATCTTATGTAACTTATTTATCTTATGTAATAATATAAAGTCAGTTGTCGTTTAAGCAACAATGATGATTTGATTCATGTATCGTTCCTATAACGCTGGGATCTCATATACACGTTATAACGTGGCTTCCTGCACTTATTCCGATCTGAGTTTTCCCCTTCCATATTCCTCTTCCAGTGCTTGAGGATATTGAAAGCTTAAAACTAAGGCGATTGAATTGATTAACTTGCCTTATATAATCAACTGTAATTATCTATGTTTATCTAATATATACATCAATATTACATATGTACCACCACCAGTGAGTGGGTGGGGCAGGACGACTCCCCCAGACGATACCGCACCATATTTTTTTTTCATGCATACATCGTGCACTCGCCCACTAAGGGGGCAGGGACTGGTTCTTCTACATATGCGCCTTTCAGCCAATTAGCCGTAAGGAAGCTTATAAAGTTAATTGATACACGCAGCTCAAATATGCAATAGAAGAAATACTCAAATTTCGTTCTTTCCTTCGTTTTTTTTCTCTTTGCTTCTTTAGTATAGACGTTTTGTTGTTTTGGGTATGGCTCTTTATACTACTCGTTTTACAGCTATTACACTCATATTCTTGCATTAATATACTAGATAGCAGATCATACATACATATTAACTGGGGTCTCTGTGTTCAGCTGCTTCCCCTCTCATTCTTTACATAGTTGTTATTTAAATAATATCAATTAAAGGGTTTAAGAAAGATCGTCGCGTATGTGAGTTAGGTTTTATGTGTAACCATTATTTCTTTTTTTGGTCGAGTTAATCTCTCTATACATCCTCCATGTACTTCTTGGGAGTCTTAATTAACTATAATTCAGTATTATTATACCACAATAAATGTCTACGTTTACTTTTTGTTGGTGATCAAGGTAAGGCGACTTTCGTGGTTAAACTCCAAAATTATTTGGAATGAGAACCATATTGTTGGGTTTCGGTTGTTTTGTTTGTTTCGTTTCCATCAATGGAAAGAGGATTATAGAAAGAAAGGAAAATGTATAAACACAGCAATATGTACAAAATTATGTTGTTGTGGTGGTTTCGTAAGGTTAAATATCGGAATGCAAACATGCATGCCCAAGAGGAAGCTGGCTTGAAATTGCAACTACCTGACACATAATATGCCTATAGTTTTTGCAATAAGATAATATGATTTGCTATTATAGTGCGAACTATTTCCATTTTAATCCTTAGTTCTGGTATGTCATACTTAGTTATCGTCAATCCATGCATATTTTAAACAATCAACAAGCAAAATAATGAAGCATAGAAGCGCTTGGAACACTTGGAACAAATGAAATCAGCAGGGGAAAGGGGGTTGATATTATCTTTATTTTTGTTTGTTTTTGGTTGTTGTTGCCTTCTTAACTCGCATGGATTTAGAATATTCTAATATTCTAAAAGACTTATAAGTAAAGAAAAAATCAGCAAGGTTGCTTAAATAATGATAAAGGTAGTCAGTCACTTGGTGTTCAATTCTTTACTTCTAAAAGAATGACCCTATTAAAAAAGCTTTTGAAACGAGGATTGAAACCCAGATGGATATCATAGAATGTGTTATCTTATAATCTTGAGATATTGAAGAAAGTTCGGCAGAATGACTAATGGTGCTTATATATCAGTTTAATTTGGAAGAGATCTAAAATGGTTGCAGGATGATATAACAGTAAACAGCACAATCTGTTATGAAATAGACAACAAATAAATGATCAATACCTTCTGTTTATATACGATTATTATTCTAGTTTGTTTGAAGGTTCTGTTATAGTTGTTGCAATATTTTTCCTTAGTAGCCGGACAAATATTGATTTATTTAATTTGTGGAGAGGGGGGGTGAAGTCTTTATATTCCAAACCAACCAGTACAACTATGTTTCGGATTATGAGACACTGATAAGGAAAAGGGATGCCCTTACTACTTTCTGATTTTGTCCTTCTATGTAATTATATAAGAAGTACACAACAACAACACACATATATATATTATTCCTTTAGATCTCTCTCCCTCTCTTCCTCTTTCTCTCTCTTTGGTAAATGTAATTGTATATGCACTATATTTTTGTTTTAGCAGGGTAATGCAAACATGTTGTTAACTTGTCCAGCAATAATTCAGGTCCATTTGCCCCTCCCCATAATAATTATACAAATTTCAGTAACCAACCAAGCCAAATGAGCATGTATATGAAATTATAATCTAATAAACTAACTTCACCAATTATATATATATTAATACTAATTAGATACATATGGAAATAATTTCCATACAAAAATTGACCTTGTGTTACAAAAAATGGTGGCTCCATAGATCGTTTTCTAAGCGATATGAATGGATATTTAAAAGAAAATAAGGCAATTAAACAAGCGATGTAATATTAAGTGGTTAATACAGACGGTAATATATTACGGCATTATATAGCTCTTTGTGCCTTTACTGTCGGTTAATATCTTCACCCATGTTTTTGTGTGGTGGTGTTTTTTTGTGGTGGTGTCTTTCTTCAGAATTTCAACTTTCCTGACATCTTGAAATACATAACTGGTCACCACTTTTTACCTGAACTTCGTCGAAGACACTGATGTTTTTAAAGTATTTACTGAAATAAACTCTGGGTATGTCTATTATTGATGTATATACACTCTTAATGTATATGTTTTGGCTCACATACCAATATCAAGCCAGTGCCAAATGATGAATGCACCAACCTGATCGAAGGTTGAACGGAGATCTATTATGTGAGCGCCCTGTGGAGCAGGAAAAATGTCCGCCACCATTTTTTTTTTCAACATTTATATGTAAAATAATAGTTTCACAACCACAGTATTTCATTTCGCCTATAAAATACAATACATTAATTAATATTCAACTCGGGTCCAAGTACCTTAGCAAGCTTCAAATTTCATAACAGCAACGGCACGCTGCTGATAATAAAATGAAGACCCTATAAATAAAACCGAAAATCTCTCTTTTACTGGTCTTGAATCCGTAATTAAAAATTCATCCCCTTTCCTCAAAACATTATAAGAGGTCCAGGAAAAAAATGGTGTTTGATAATTTGAGTTCTCAATCAAGGAACACGGAAAAAGATGATACTGGTATAGTTAATGTTATTAACACAGAAGTCACCAATCCATCTTCAAGTGATCTTGAAAGAAACACAGGTGGTAAAGATGAAAAAAACGTTGAAGTTCTAGAGGAAACATTAGATGTTGAGAATTCCATTTTCGGACAAGATCGTAACAGATTGCAACAGTCTCTAAAACAGCGTCATATTCAAATGTTTGCCTTGGTTGGTGTCTTCGGTACAGGTATTTTCCTCTCTTCTGGTGGTACTTTGGCACTGACTGGTCCTGCAGGTATGCTTATCGCATACAGTGTATTATGTGTGGTTATTGGTTTGAACCAAATGGCTCTAGCAGAAACTGCATCTCTGATGCCGGTGGCATCAGCTACGGTGCGTCATCTGGAACATTTTGTTGATGAAGCTTGGAGTTTTTCTTATGGATGGATCTCTGTCTGGCAAAATTTAATGCCTGGTGAGATTTCTGCTTCTGCTGTCATTATTTCGTATTGGACTGACTTGAATGAAGCCATATGGATTAGTATTATCATTGTGGTTATTGTGGCCACCAACTCGTACTCTGTGAGATTTTATGGTGAGGTGGAATTTGGCTTTGCACTGATCAAGGTGGTTCTATTGACTGGTTTAATTATCATTTCAATTATAATCACTTCTGGAGGTGGACCAAACCACGAAACTATAGGCTTCAGATATTGGAGAGACCCAGGTCCATTCAATGCATACATTTTCGACGGGAATAAGGGTAAGTTCGTTGCATTCTGGAAATGTATTTCTTCTGTTGTTTATTCATATGGTGGTGTCAATGCCCCTACAACATTGGCCGCAGAAGTCCAATATCCAAGAAGAACTATTTTCACTGCTTGTAAGAGAATTTTCTTCAGAGTTTCCGTCTTGATGATTTCTGCAGTTATAGCACTTACTTTAATTGTGCCATCAAATGATGCAACCATTGGTAGTAGTTCTGGTACCGCAAAATCCTCACCATTCGTTGTTGCCATCAAGAATGCTGGTATAGGTGGACTACCACATGTTATTAATGCTGCGGTCTTGACTTCTGCTTTCTCTGCTGCCAATTTATCTATTGTTACTTGTTCAAGAACATTATTTGCACTAGCTGTTAAACACCAAGCTCCTCAAATTTTCTTAAGAACCAATAAAAGAGGAATCCCATACTTTAGTGTTCTATTTGTTGCATTGTTTATGCCATTGGCATATATGAATTGTTCCGAAGGTGGGGCAAGTGTCTTTAGCTGGTTCCAAAGTTTAACCTCTGCTAACCTGTTAGTCCATTGGATATTTGTCTCCGTGAACCATATTCATATGTCAAGAGCCATGAAAGCCCAAGGTATCCCAAGAAGTGCCCTGCCACATTCCATCAAATATGCTCCATTAGCTGCTTGGATTTCAGGTTTACTGATGTTATTGTTCTTATTGAGCGGTGGATTTGTCAACTTCATCCATGGTAGATTTTTGATTAGTTCCTTGTTCAGTTCGTATTTTGTCATCCCATTAACATGGGGTCTATATTTCTTTTGGAAGTTTTACAAAGGTACAAGATACAAAAGACCACTTGAGGTTGACCTCTCTTCATTATTTCAAGATGTCATTGACAATCCAGAACCACCTCTTGAAAAGGTTAGAGGTTGGAAGATACTAACATTGTTATGGTCTTAAAACAAAAATCTTATACAATTTTTATAATCACTATTGTTGATTCTTTTTTTTTGTGTGGTCTGTTTGATCTATTTATTTGTGTAACTTGTTTAAGTTGTTAATCGTATATATAATATAGCTACCCTATACGAAATCTACGAAGGCTACATGTATTTAAAACATATCAAATGTAATATATTTATTTTTTCTTATGACATCAATCATAAATAGAGTGAGAGAAAAAAAGCATGAATCATAACATATGTAATATAATAGGAATAATAATAAGCTTAATTGAGAAAAGGCAAACTTATTGGTTAGAAAAACTTACAAAACACTTCTAACTTAAGCGGAAACCTTGGCAACGTGTTGCAATAAGTCAACAACTCTGGTGGAGTAACCATATTCGTTATCGTACCAGGAGATCAACTTGACGAAAGTTGGAGTCAACAAGATACCAGCCTTGGCGTCAAAGATGGAGGATCTGTTATCAGTCAAGAAATCAGAGGAGACGACAGCATCTTCGGTGTAACCTAAAACACCCTTCAAAGAACCTTCGGAAGCCTTCTTGATGACAGCAGAAATCTCTTCGTAAGTAGTTGGCTTCTTTAAGTTAACAGTCAAATCAACGACAGAGACATCAGTGGTTGGGACTCTCAAAGACATACCAGTCAACTTACCGTTTAATTCTGGGATAACCTTACCGACAGCCTTGGCAGCACCGGTGGAGGATGGGATAATGTTACCGGAAGCTGTTCTACCACCTCTCCAGTCCTTGTGGGATGGACCATCAACGGTCTTTTGGGTGGCAGTGATGGAGTGGACAGTGGTCATTAAACCAGCTTCAATACCAAAGTTATCGTTGATAACCTTAGCCAATGGAGCCAAACAGTTAGTGGTACATGAAGCGTTGGAGACAATGTTCAAGTCCTTGGTGTACTTATCTTGGTTGACACCAACGACGAACATTGGAGCATCCTTGGATGGAGCAGTAATGATAACCTTCTTGGCACCACCGTCAATGTGCTTTTGAGCACCTTCCAAAGTGGTGAAGACACCAGTGGAGTCAATGACGTAATCGACACCTTCCTTACCCCATGGAATGTTGGATGGTTCTCTTTCTTGGAAAACTTCAATCTTGTGACCGTCAATGACTAAATACTTACCTTCAGAGGTGACTTCACCCTTGTATCTACCGTGGGTGGAATCGTACTTGAACATGTAAGCAGCATAGTCTGGAGCAATGAATGGATCATTGATTGCAACAACATTGATATCCTTTCTGGATAAGGCAATTCTTAAAACTAATCTACCGATTCTACCGAAACCGTTAATACCAACTGTGATAGCCATTGTGTGTTATATGTGTTATATTATATATATATGTATATGTTTAATGAAATAAACTTAAAAAGAGAGGGAAAAGGAAAAAAAAAAGGTAAGAAATTCTAGGAACGAACAATTTACGGTGGCAACCAATTCACCATAAAGATGGGAATTGTTGTCTGTTTTATATCAATAAGAAGAGGGGGTGGAACATTGTAGAACAATCACCCAAAAGCTCATTGTGAAGCCAGTTAGTGTATGAACCAACAAAAATTTCAACTGAAAAAGCCAGCCAGCCAGCCATTAGCCATGCACAACACACCTATCAGCGGAGAAGTTACTCTACAGTGATTACTTTTTTGAACAATAAATACCAAAATAAACCTACCGGGACGGGGTCAGATCGCCGAAGGGCGAGAAGAGGTAGAAAAAAATGACTCCGGGTCGATGTGCAGCGCGGTGAGTTCCTGCCCTTCCCCAGAAGCAGCTTCTGGCTGCTGCTCCTCCAGCACCCAGCACCAGTGCAGTCCGCTATAAGACAATAAATTAGAGTGATTCTTGTAATGAAGAAAAACATGCAATACAGTGGTCCAGGAATCTCAATGGCAGGGATATAGACAATTCATATATTCAGCTTCACATCTAAACCATTGAATAAGAGTAATAAGGGGAAAAAACATTTATTAACTTATTCACAACAGAAATACAAATAATTGATTCCGGGAAGAATTTAAATCTTAGGATCTCAGGTCCCCCACCGTTCGGGCGAGCCCTGAATTTTTTTTAGCCTGAATACCCAGCCTTCTTCTTCCTGCGGTGTAGAGATGACTCAGTAAATACTTGTTGTACGTTGTATGACATGTACATTTGTAACACTGTATAATGTTATATACATAACTAGTTGAAGAATATAGCATTTCTTATGATAAAAATGCCAACCGATAAATCATACAAAGGAATTGCTCACTTTACTTTAGTAATTAGTAAATATAATTATTATAATATCAATTAATATTGAATTAATATCGAAAAAAAAATGGCAAAGTAGTTGAAATTTGGAAATTGTCGGACCCCCTCCTATATATAAATTATACCTACGTGTCACCCACCCTCTCTAATTGAAAAACTGAAAACTCAAAAGTAGATTAAGAGTTCATGCCTTCCATTAATACTTGTTTATGATAATATACATACACATTTGATTTCTCAATTGGACATGTAATAACTACCTCATCTCTATCTATTTCCAAGTGTAACCGAAACAAGTAAACCAAAGAACCACACGAAAAAAACCGCTCAGGAGAGAAAGGAAAACTACTCACACATTATACAACAATACAGGAAACAGGCACACCCCTACAATGTGTGTACTCCTCTCACGTCTCCTCTTTTGCTTTTTGACATTTTTGAAGTCTCCTGATAAATACATATCAGACATTGCTGATTTTTATCTTAGGGACAACCATGAAATTGATCATTTTGTGACCCTTAGTTATTGAAATGAATTGATAAACTCTCAGAGTAGTTTTATATAAATACTCACTCATAAAAACGTAGAGTTGGAATACAATTCCAGAGGTTCTAAACTCCTTAAAGGTATAGGACTCCTATTGACTCACACAGAAACATACACTCTCTGTTTTACAATTATTCGCTTCTTATAACCTTATATTACCACAACCAAAACAAACCAACCAACCAACCAGCAATTTCTAAACGTTTAGAAATATTATTATGAAGTATATATAAGTAAGTAACAACAGAATCAGCTCCTCTCATCCTCCGAGTTGGGCAATTCCCGGGGATTTGTTAAAAAATTATTAATTCTTTTTCGTCTCTGAAAAAATAATGCGGGGATCCAACGGGGCGACCCGAGAGCGAGCACACATATGTATACAAATTATTATTTAATATTTAGATATATTTTATAGAGCTATGATAGTTATTGCGTAGTAGTACCAACTAGCACCAACATCCTAAGATAATAAATATTTAGTAATGATAATATAAGAAACAATAGAAATAAAAGGGGGTAAAAATATCAACAATTGTATTGATGAAAATAAAATAAAAGGAGAAAGAAAAGATTGAAGAGAAATATAGAGGACAAAAAAAAAGTACAAAACATAGCACAGCAAAAACAAATATACGTTAAATTAAAAAGACAATTAAACTTACACTAAACAAAAAAGGGAACAAATTAGCAAATATAAGAATCGGGGATGGCAAGAAAGAAAAAAAAGGCAGACCTGAGGTAAAAGGGTAAAAGATGTATGCATTGTACAGTCACAATGAAACTAACTCATATAAAGTTGCTCATTGAATTCTTTAGGAGGAGGACTCATTTCTAAATCATCTGGATCAAAACCAATTTCAAATTTGGAGTGTGCTTGAGCATGCTCATTTTTACCAGCAGTAAACTCGTTATTATTGTTGTTCTTTTGACTTTGAACAGCCTTAGGGAACCCAATACCTGCATACCCATTACCAGAGCCAGCAGTGATGGATTGACCACGACCACGAACAGATGACGCAGGAGATACATTGGATCCCTTTCCATTACTTGTAGCTGTGCTACCATCAGGGTTAGGCTTTTGCTTCTTTAACAGAGTACTATCATCGAATTCAAAGTCCATATATGGTAGCGCCAAGGACGCATCCACACCGAAATCATTCAACATCAGCAAATCGGTATGTGATTTTAACACATCCGAGAAATTCAACTCACCACCGCCAGTAGTGTTGCTGCTTGCATGGTTTGAATTTGTGTTGTTATTACTGCTGAAGTTGCTGTTATTGTTATTGGCACTGCTACCAGTGGAATCGGAAATTACCATATTATCGCCAGCAGAGTTACCATTAGCATTATTGTTGGCTTGATTAAACAAATTCAAGATATCGGTAGATGGAGTAGAATGCAAATATGAATTAGGCTGTGGGTCCTGGTTGTATGATCCCATGTTATCGGGATTCCAGCTGGAGCCTCCATTGTACTGTTGAAACAATGATGGTGTCTGTGCTGCTGCTTGTGCTGGAGATGCGTAGAAATTACTAGCACTGTTAATTTTAGCGGTGACATTGTTGTTATTGGTGCTCATGTTAGCACCGACAGTGACACTGGCATTAATTGAACCATTAGCATTACTGGATCCATTACTGGATCCATTGCCGTTGTTATTAGAGACATGTAATGGCTGCCTCTTTTGTGATTGCAATGTCTGTGGTTGATACGTAGCCTTTGAAGAAAATATATCATTAATCGCAACATCCTCTTCTCTTTTAATGTATGGGGTATTTTGAGATGAGGAAGATGAGTTAGAACTTGAAGGGGCCATGAGAGTAGCACTGGAATTAGCAGCAGCAGTGGCACCATTTGCTAACTTTGTAGTCACTGTTCTCAATGGAGAGGAGATACTCTTCTTACGGTCCTTCTTGATATTATCAATGACCGGATCGCCAGTGTTAGCTGCTGCTAGTTTAGGCTGTGACATGATAGCCTCAATAGCATTCTCTAAATGACCAACACAATTTTCTGATAAACAACCCAACAAACCAATTCTGGTTTCGGCCTTCAAATCATTGATGGTATACGTTAACAAGTTTCTCACCTCCTGGAACAATGCACCACCTCTGGTGTACTCTAAGGAACCCTTTGCTGCTAGCAAGGAGAATCTAGCCTTTTGTCTTGGAATATTCATTGGCAGAGGAATGTAGAAGTAATTGAACTTTGGCGAACTCAAATACTTTGTAGATGTCAAAACACCAGTCGTAGCTTGTTGAATACTGATATACGAAGGAGAATTTTTCGAATGGGTAGACTCAGTGGCCATCAATGGCATGTAGATCAAGGCCTTAGCCTGATAATAAAGGTATAACAACGTTAACTGGATCTCATTCAACTTCTCATATTCACTGCTCTTCATATTTCCGTTAGCATCCATCATTTGGAATCCAATAGCAGTAGGCAAATCCTTTCTCCAAGAGTCCAAGATATCTTCCAATATCAAAATGGTTGATTCACTCAAACTCGGCTTTTTCAAATTATTGTTGCTTCTCTTAAATATGGAATCTACAATGGTTCCCAACACTTTAGCGTATCTCATCACACTTAAAGCAGAGTCGCAAACCTTACCAGCTAAACTCAAGGAAACATTGTTAAATGTAACCATATTGATGTCACTTTCATTATTTTGTGTAGCGGAGGTGGATGACGGCAAAGCACATTCAATTTCATAATCTTTTAATAATCTAGGCACACCCAAGATGAATGCGCTGAATGCATCCAAAGTGTAAATGGACCAAAACAAAATACGTCTTTCACCCTGTTGAAGTCTGGTGACACTAGATCCACTAGAGCCCAACACAGCGGAGGGACATCTGTGTAATCTAAGTTGTTGTGACATTGTAATAGCCTTACCACGCAATTCATATGATGAGTTCAAATCGCCAGTAGTTAGACAATACAATAACTCCATCGTCGTCATCTGTAAAGAGGAAATTGAACACACAGAATTGATATTGGATTGAATAAATTGCTTGATTAAATGATCATAAAATTGTAAGATATCACTATTGCTACCTCCACTACCACCACCATTCGCCTTGGTACCATCATCCGAATTAGCGCTACCGCTGACATTATTTCTTTCTTGTGATAGCATCACTAATGCAGTCATGATCATCAACAATTCACCGAATTTCTCCAAGCCTAATAATGAACCATCTTCAAAATTCTGTTCTCTGCTTTGATTGAACTTCAAGTAATTATTCATAAAGATTTCCTTGTTCAACACAGGAATGATGGCATTCCAAGTGTCAAAGTAAATGGAAATGCAATGGTCCAGGTTCATATGATTAGGCAGGTTTAAACCTTGGAAAAACTGTGTTGAATCATGCTTGGTTAGACTATTAAATGTCACAGACTTAAAAGAGATAGGAAACTGGTTGTATCTGTTTTCTTCATTATATGCCTCCTTCAACAATGCAATAGATCTAGCAGTTAAAAATGGAGCCTTGGAATTAAATCCATGAACACTGACAATTTTAGCTAACAGGGTAGGAATGAACAAGGTTTCTTCAGTCGATCTTGGAATCGAAGTGGCAATCAAGGTTGCCAAGTTCATAAAGTTCTTAGTACGCATTTTGTTTTGCAAAGAAATAGCAGCAGCAGCACCAGGAGCATTTACCTGTTCAAAAGAGTTGTAACCGTATCTGTTCCTTAGATCTTCAACATTTCTGGTAGTGTATTGGAAATTGTCATTACCAGTAGGGAAAGGCAACTGAGAGTCATCATCGCTCAATTCACCATTATCAATATCGACAGAACCAGCAATGGACACAGGTCTATTATGCACAGAATGTGGGTAATTACCACAGTTACATGTTTCATCGTGTAAATGTTCCTCTAATGATTTGAAACTCTGTTGGGAGTTCAACAAATTCAAATTTTCATCATTTAGTTTCAATCCACCACCGTTCTCTGATCTTGCTCTATTACTGTAAACATCATTATTGGAATCATTGTCGATCAGACTGTTATCGACATTGCTGCTGTTATTATTATTATTATTATTATTGTTTATACCGTTGCTCAGAGTGATATCGTCATTGGGGCTTGCATGGTCATGTAAACTGGATATACTATTAGCTTGATGGACAACGTGACTACCGTTATTTATCGAAGGAGGGTTTGACTTGAGACTTAACAGTTTTTGTAACTTTTTGTTTTCAAATTCCAATTCTCTGACTCTTTCCTCTAACGATTCTGTGTAACCTCTAGGGAAGGCTTTTCTGGCTAATTTATCAGTAAAGATACACTCCAAGCCGACAGCCTTACAATTGGAGCATTGTTTCTTTTCATTTCCAGTATGTGGACTGTGTTCATCTTCTTCGTCGTAGAAGCAACGTATTTTCTTCTTTCTACATCTATCACAGGCCACAGAGACTCTTGTAGTATTAGAACCCGGAGCCTTGATGGTCTTAGATTTGGATGAAGCTGGGGTAGGCGCCGACGGGGTGTACGTTGCATTCAACAGATCAGCAGTATTAGTCATTGCAAGATTGTGTGTTGTCGGAGATGGAAATTTCCTAGTTCCTGTAGCCATCAAGAGTTTCTTAATGTGGTTATTGTTGATAAGCAGGAAAGAGGGGGTGAACTTAGATTATTATGATTGATCGTGTGATAAGTAAAAAAAACACAGCGGGTCTTCTATATCGTGGTGTGTATCTGGTTTTGTGAAGTGAGTCAATATTGTGTTGATTTAAATTTGTTGATATTGAAGAGTTAACTAGATCACAATGAATGTATAGAATCAAATGACCAAAATTATATATATAGATTTGTATATTGTACGGGGAGGAAACTAATGGATTCTTATGTCACACACTCGTAATTTCTTTCCATATAGAATAAAAAAATTAAAATTGGGGACGGTGCAGATGCTCGTTATATATGTATATATATAGAGAGTATAGTGTGTGGGTATGTATAATACAGAGTATATGTATATATGTATGTATATATATATATATATAGAATCCAAAAGACGTAATCACTAGTTTAAGAACAAGAATATTTATATATGTTAATAAAGTAATTAATTTAATTCTTAAAGGCTTTTACAAAACTCAGAAAAATCAAAGAAAAAAAAGAAAAACCCCCCAACCAACGACATCATAATATAAATTACACACATATAGAAGGTGGGCCATACTACATATATTGTCCACAGACCGCTTAGAGACTCTCCGAAACTCCCTTACTCTATTCCCTTTATTCGTTGTCCGTATCCGTTCTATTAAACAAGAAAAAATTAAATAGATTTAGTACTAGCTACATATCCTTGCATGATAGTATATAAGTGGACGGATAGGCAAAGACAATATCGATTGATACAATGAAATACAGATACAATAGAGAAATACTACATACACACACTCATATATCTCATATATATATACTATATTATATAGTACCAAATGACCAAGTGAAATTATACATTATAAATTTATAATAAAACTTACAAGGCAAAGGATACTAAAAACGTAGGGTGTGTGTGTTGCACATGACTCAAGAAATAAAATAATGGATGACTCAATAGAAAGAAATAATTGGGAGGTGTTGTCGTCAGGCCCGGAGTAGGCGCTCATTACTTAATTAGTGAAAGCGTATCGAATGGACCGGTTTAAGCTAGTCTTTCTCCTTCTCCTTCTCTTTCTGTCCTGTCAGCATACTACTTATATGTAATTATACACAACTAATTAATTTGCTTTGCTATTATTAAAAAATCAGTGTTTTTTTTTGTGGGGAAATGCATGTAAAAACCTTAAATGAAATAATCGGGAAGGACAACGCGAACCATGTTCACGTGAATACCACGTGCAAGGGCGAGGGTTATAGTTATGTAAGTCTATATATTCTGTACATCTACATTACCAGGAAAAGAAAAGAAATTAAAGGTTCTTTACACACATTACCCTATACCCTGAGAGACAATTAAAAAAAAAGGTTAATATGTATTCATAAAATATCAAAATTGACATTATGAATGCTGTTTACTGGATTGGTTGTCTCATGGATATTCAAAATACAGCCTAGCCTGCCCACCCTACATTTTTTATTAAGATATAAATAAGCCCTCATTGGGAATATATTGAGTGGGACACGTCTCTATTTTTCCAGAAAATTTGAAAACTATATAAAAAAAAATGTATATAACCAAACTAAAACTACTACTTCTTGTTTTTTTTTTTGTTTTACTGTTGAATCACATTCGTTAAAACAAATCAATCTAGACAAGGTTCTTTTGAATTCATGTAAATATATGGATATAGATCTATATGAATCCGAAATGAAATGGTGTTGATTGATAAAAACAAATCAGTTTCATGGAATGGTATGTTACAACTTAATTTTATTCTCATATGAATGTCTGCCTGCCTTTACATTTCCTTTCCTTTCTTTATTCTCTTCTTTGGAAAACAAAAATTAATTACCTGATGAGACACAAATACTTAACAACGAATTTCTTCACCTGAATTTAATGTGGAAAACAAACTTTGACAGAGCTTTTTAACCCTGATACTTAATTTTTTTTTCGTAAAAAGAGAAGATATTGTCACAGAGGGAAAGTAAAATAAGGCGATTGGACCAACGAGCAACGTGAACTTTGTTTTACTAACTAACTATAAAGAATAATGTATGATTATGTTTTAGAAGCATAGAAGATATTCAATGGCATTGATGGATTTTTTTTTGTTTTGACATTACTATCTATATGCATAGTTACGAAAAAGGGTGGCTTCGTAAACGAAAGAAAAAAAAAGGTTCTTTTACACCACCAATGCCCACGACACGAATATTCATGTACGGGTAAGTAAGATTTGATCGGAATATAAATGGAGATCATTTGATATGTAGAGTAACCTAATTTTCTTCATTTACAGACACTTCAACCGAGAGGATAGAAATAAAACGTTTAATCGATTGATTAGAAAGGCGTTCTGTGTATATGTAAGTTAACTGCTTTCAATTACTTTTAACTTTCTTTCACATATACATACATATATGTACGTTACGCTATAGTAGTTACAGTTGTTATCATTAGTATGGTATTATATCAGTACTAGTGTTGTACTAGTGCTATCGTTTTTTTACTTTTATTTTTATTCACCGTGTTGCACTTCTTATTACATTAAATATGCGTTATATTACTTTTTGCATGATCCATTCATTTAATATTTAATAATTTAATATATTAAATATTATTATTACTTGGATCATACATTGGATAAATAGTATATAGATATGTGCATACACAGAGAAAAGAAGATCAACGGTATATACGACCAAAAGGTAGATTAACTCGGGGATCTGACTCTTTCACTTGGGATGGGTCCATGTAGAAAATAAAATGAATGTTTAAATATAAATAGCAAAAAGAAGAAAGGAGAGAAATAAACTTATAAGGCGATATTGCCTATAATATAACTTCTACTAGACATAATACAATTGTATCAATTGTATGCCAACATACACTGGTTTCAAGAGAAAAGACCCTAGGCCACTGGCTCTCTCTCTCCCTGCCTGCCGTTTTTTGGTCAACTCTTTCCCCTTAAAGAAAAGGAAAAGAATAAATCATCCAAAACAAATAAGAAAATAAACAATTGTCAATTAACAATGCATTACAATATAATTATTATAATAAATAATAATAACAATAATTATTTAATTAATTAAATAAATAATAATAATAATATAATAAGTAAATAATAAATAAGGACATCATAGTAAAAATAAATCAAAACAAACAACTGTGCGAAAAGGGAAAAAAAAACACTACATAGTTAAATAGAAGAAAAAGAAGGCCTTCTCCCCAATTTGTTGAGACAACCAGAGACAGACAGAGGAATACAGGTAGATAGATATAGAGGGGGATACATAGAGAAATATGTACATGAGAGAGAGAGTGTGTGTGCTACAGAGATACAGAGAAAGAGAAGGAAATCAAATCAAATAATAATATAAATATTAAAACACGTATTATATAATTATAAGAACAGGCGCCAGTGTGTTTTTACACATAAACCCCATACTAAGATGGTATATATATTATATATATACACTATACTATACTATACTATAGATTGTGCCCTTCCCTATGGTCTATATGTGTAGTATTAAGTAATTAAGTAAGTAAGTAAAATAAGTAATTTATTAGCGATCAAACATAGGTAAATAAATAATAAGTAAATAATAATAATACTTACATACATACAAATTTGGGTGTGTTATTTTTTTTTTAATGGATGAATGAGTGGGTGTCTGGTAGTTTTTTTCCCCTTTCCCTTAATTTCCCTTTCCCTTTCTTGTTATTTTTTCTCTCTCTTTCCTCTCTTTCTTTTATTATACAATCATTTGATTTCCCTTTTTTTTTGATTCAATATTATCTTGACATTGATTCTATATATATTCATCATCTTTATCATATCCACCTACCTTACTTCTCCTTTGGCAAATCCGTATATCGTCCACTACACCCATCTCTTTTTTGTGTCTTATATACCACCCTACCCTCCCTACATTCTCACATCTCCTCCCTACCCATCAGATCAACTATATTCTAAAAAGAAAAGACGTAGAAGACCAAACCAAAACACACATATATACACCCAACCTTGAACTCTTCTCCTATTCATACAAGTCAATAGTATCAATATAAGAGGTTTTTGTGTGTTATTTCTTTTCTTTCCGTCATTTTCATATCAATAATACAGTTTGATCAGATAATAGATATAGATAAATTAAAAGAATACAAAACAAACAGAATATATAACAGTACAACATTCACTCATTTCTATATCCCCATTACAGTTGTTACTTGTTAGAATTCTTGTTTTAATCCATTTCTTATACCACTTCAATAAATCAAAATTCATCAATACCAAAACTAAAAATCATTTTGATCTCATCATCTCCTTCCTCCACTTCAAAACAAAGAAAAATATTTTGTTATTATTGATT
Organism: Ambrosiozyma vanderkliftii; assembly: GCA_003705225.2. Classification (NCBI taxonomy): domain Eukaryota; kingdom Fungi; phylum Ascomycota; class Pichiomycetes; order Pichiales; family Pichiaceae; genus Ambrosiozyma; species Ambrosiozyma vanderkliftii. The sequence continues at coordinate 88,580 of PPHW02000046.1, forward strand.
CCATACCCTACCCCCTCCCATCCTGTGCTATAGTTATAATCTAAAACAAAACAACATATCAAAACATAAATTCCCTCTTACGAATCAAAATAAATGTATATTAACCCTTCCCCAATCAACCTTTACTAGTTTGTTCAATATCTAATTTTTTTAATTCTAAATCAAAATCGACACACATTAAATACATCACATCACACCATACTACACACATAAATATGAGTGAAAACGTTCTGAATTTTACCAATGAAGGCATGAGAGCAACAGACCTTCGACCAATATCTCAGCAATTTCTGAGTACAGACACGGCAATGGGCACTCCTAGTTCAAACCAACAACAACATGTTGACACTAATGGAAGTGTGTTATCGTTTCAAAATAGCCACAGCAACAGTAACAGCAATGTTAACAGTACAAACACTTCTATAAATCGCCCTTCTTATTCTAATTCTTCAACAAATCATCATCATCATGTACACACTCACAGTCAACAGCAACAACAATACCTCGCCCCTGTTTCTCCACAACACTTGCAACGACAACAGAATTCTACTCCAAATTTGCATTCTGACAACATTTATTCCTCACAACAAACTCAATATAACCCTTACCCTCAGCAAAGATCACAAAGTCAACAGAATGTTCCACAACAGACATTGCCATACAACAGCAATGCTGCTCCAACAACCACCACTTCCACTCACAATAATATAATCAACAAAGTTTACCAACAATCTAATAACCAGGAGACACAACAATCCCAGCTTTCTCAATTATCCATTCCTCAACCAGTGGCTGCTCGATCAAGACAGGTCTCTACTCAGTCAACTCAAAACTCTTATCCCTACTATTCAAATATAAATTCAAATTCAAATATGGACTGGAAAAGACCTGTTCCACAAGGGTCAGCTGCAAACTCAAGAAACAGCAGTATCCCCGACATATCCAAATCAGATTTGTCTGAAAGTGGTTCTCCTCAAAAGCTTAAAAAGGCTCCAAAGATTTGTAATGCATGTGGAAAACCAATTATTGGTACATTAGTTAGAGCTATGGGGAATATGTACCACGTGGATTGCTTCACCTGCCATGATTGTGGTAAACCTTGCTCTAATAAATTCTTTGCTGCCGACATTCAGGATGATATGGGGAATTTAAATCAAATACCTTTATGTGAATATGATTATTTCAAAAGAATAGATTTGATCTGTGTTACCTGTGACACCGCCATTAGGGGATCATATATCACTGCCGCAGGCAAGAAGTACCACCCTGAACACTTTTACTGTGAAATATGTCATAAAGTGTTCGACTCAGAAGATTACTATGAATATCAAGATAAAATATACTGCCATTACCATTACTCGAAACTTTATGCCTCCCATTGTGAGGCTTGTAAGTCTGCCATTCTGAAACAATATGTGGAGATGGTTAGAGGTGGTAAGGAACAACAATGGCATCCAGAATGTTTTATGGTGCATAAATTTTGGGGTGTTGATATCACAGTTGAGCATATAGGATACAACAGGTCCAATTTACAAGCAGTAGATAAAATCAAAATTGTTGATGAAAAGAGTATAACGCCTAATCAATTGTTTGAAATTGAAAAAAGATTGGAGAGAACAACAATGTCTGTGTGGTTAACTATTTCAGAATTTGAAGAATCCTGCGCATCGTGCATTTCGGATATGTTGCATGCTGCATCCAACGGTGATAGATTAAATGGATTGTTGACAACAGGCCGATTGGTCATGAAAGTTGATACATTATTTAAAGGACTGGACTTTCTTACGGAGTATGCATCAAGCTTTAGAATTCAATTGGATTACTCTAAAAACTCCAAATTGACACGATTGGTTAAGGAACCAAGAAGCATGTCATCTAAAATTATGTCATATTTAACATTTCTAAGAGATACGGATCAATCGAAAATATTGAGCAATAATTACTCTCAAGAATTGTTGTCTCTCATATCAACATTGGCCCATTACATTAAACTCATCTCCAGAAGTTCATTGATTCATGCCTTGGAGTACAACAAAATTACCAAATCCACGGTGGCCCTCGATAAATATCTCAAGGAAATTTCTACCCATGATTCCATTCCAAGAGATGTGTTTCCAATTTTAAACATACCCCAAAATGCTAAGGATACGTGTTTTAAGTGTGGTAACAGTATAGAAGAGGGTTGCTTCCAATATGAACAAAAAAGATGGCATGTCAAGTGTCTAACTTGTTCTAAATGTGAGAAATCATTGTCAAATTCAAACATTAATGAAATCGCGTTCAATCCAAGTACAAATTCAGTGTTGTGTAATGGTTGTGCATCAGAAGATGTTGATGCACTGACTGGTTTCAAAACGGTGTCTAAGTATCTACAATTGATTTACCTATTGAAGATTGCCCTTGTTAGATCAAAATATGCCATGCAAAAGAGAGGTTTGATCGACAGTCGTAGCTCTAAGCAGCCATCGGCTGCAGATGAAGATGCATACTCTCAAAAGGTGTCAGACATCAAACGTATGCGTTCGCTGCGCCAAATTCAAAAAGTTGGTACTGCTACCAATGAAGCTAGACGTTCATTCATCGTTGAAGCACCAATTGCCTCTTCTGCTGGCACTGAAGAAGTTTATGATTCTCAGCAACAATCAACAAACAGGCTATACCAACAGCAAAAGCAAATACTTAATCCACAACAACAACAACAACAACTTGCACCAACGGCACCTCAAGTCCAACAAAGACAACCACAAGGAGACCAAAACTCAACTCAACAACAACAATTACCACCTCTACCTCAACAATTACAACAGCAACAGCAACAGCAACATACACAACAAACTCAGTATCAAAGTACTCGTTTATCTCACAATCCTTCACAATCTTCCGCTGCCTCTAGATCGACTGTTGATGCTACTAGATTCCTGAAAAAGGAGAAGTCATTGGGTAGAAAGGGCTCAAAGAGACTAAGAATCGAAGATGCCCCAATGAAGTCTAAACCACAGAACACAAATTTGGATTTGACCTCTGAATTACTAAAGAATGAGAAGAGTTTGACGTTGGATGATATTCCTAGGATCGTCTCGTCAGAACAGGCTAGAGAGCACCGTCCTAATGCCTTTAGATTTCAGAAGAGACAATATCAAACCACAACTGCCTCATTACCAACCACGAAGTCGGTGCAAAATAAATCCAAAGATCAACAAGCTGTCGACAATAACACATTATTACCAAATACTGTTCCTATGACTCAAAGTGAAAATAGTAGTATAACCAAGAGCATCGATGTTAGTGTCCATAGAAAGAGGTACTCTGAATTGAATAGAAAACAACATGAATACATGCGTCTGATTGCTGCATTTGCTCTCCACAGTTTGATGAATGACACATTAAGTTTAGATGACTGTATCTCTTTTGTGCAAGCAAAGAAACAGTCTTCTACCTTTTGGGAGAAACTTTTTAACAACCAAAAGAAGAACGTTCCGGAGTCAGGCCATGCTGTGTTTGGCGCACCATTGGAACAATTAGTTGAAAAATATGGTGTTGAGTCCGATCTAGGTATTGGTCCAGAAAAACTTAAAATCCCAATGTTCGTAGATGAAGTGATCACCGTTATGCACAACCAGGATCTGTCCGCCGAAGGTGTGTTCCGTTTGAATGGTAATATTAGAAGATTAAAGCAATTGATTGAAACCATTGAAGCACATCCTAACAAGTTACCAGATTTTAATACAGAAAATCCTATTCAACTAGCTGCCTTGCTGAAGAGATTCATGAGAGACATGCCTGATCCTTTACTTACTTTCAGATTATATGATTTATTCATTCTATCACAGAAGATCGGCCCTGAGGAAAGCAGGAAAAGAGATCGTATCCTGCAGTTGGCTTACTGTATGTTGCCCAAGGTTAATCGTGATTTGACTGAAGCTCTGCTGGCATTCTTAAACTGGGTCTCCACATTCTGTCACATTGACGACGAAACTGGTTCTAAGATGGATATCCATAACTTGGCCACTGTCCTGACTCCAAATATTTTGTACTCCAAGCCAGTTTCTGCTGCTAAGGACATTCCTACAAGCTCTTCAGAATTAGTTCCTAGAGGTGAAAACCACTTCTTGGGTATCGAAGCTATCAACACATTAATCGAAAGCCACGATGAATTAAGTATTATTCCCCCAGATTTGCTTGAAGTATTTGACTATGCTGGTTTCGCTAAAATCACTACTGGTAGTTCTGGCTCTGGCTCTGCTGAGTTGAGTACCAAGGAAATTTTAGCTAAGTGTAAATTAGTCGTGGAAAAGCATCCTAATATCTTTGATAATTATTGAAGAAAAACAAAAAACCCATAACAAACTTTAGTCACTCATTTGAACCAACCTGTATTTTAGTTGTGATATATTTATATACCAATCTAGTTTAAGTGCTTTTATTTTTTCCTTTTTACTATCTAGTCTATTATTATTCTTTATTATTGCTATTGCCTACTGTTATCTTTATCTCACATATTGCTTCTTATTTTTATTCTTTTTATCTTTTCTTTTTATTTGTTCAAAGTTTTTATTCTTCTACTTCACATATCATTACTTTCTTTTCTTGCTTTTCTTCCTCCAAATATTTTAATGCCCTTTACTTTACTTACTGAGTTATGCTTACTTTCTCTGTTATTATCTTTTTAGTTTGATTATTTCGTTTTTCTATTTTTCTTGTTTATTTGACGTCTTTCCCTTAACGAAAATCAAAATATATCATTTTTTCTACTCTGCGTCCTTATCTATACATATACATGAAAGGATCTCACTTAAAAAGAAAAAAGTAGAAAGTATTAATACAAATAACTAATAGGAAAAAGAAGAAGAAGACTAAAAAATTACAAATATCATGCGTTTCTATAAATCTCTTTAGTTTGCTCCATTGCACCTCTACCAAAGAATCCCATCATAACTTTAAATCTGTCATTACTATCCACCAAACTTGCCTTGAACAAATCATTACGTTCACCGATTTCTTCATGTTGTCTTTTCAATATCGTCATTGTATCAAACTCAGAAACACATCGAGGACACTGCAACTCACCCCCTGTTCTAGACTTTGAGGTGTCACCATTAGCACCAGAGATACTGGCACTATCACCAAACAATGATCCGTTCTGGCCCATAATGGATCCATTTCCATTAGTAACACGCCCCACCATAGACGAAGATACAGACACTGCCGCAGCTGCAGTTGAAGCAGTGGTCATTGGTGCTTCAGTGATGAGACAATGCTCATGATAGGAGTGAGAACATTTGAAATGCACCACCGGGAATTCTAAGTTTTGCGAACACGAAGAGCATTTTGGTCTGTTGATTATCTGTGACTCCGTGACTAGCTTCTCTGTTTCAGTTGCAAGTTTATCGGATTCTTCCTTGTATGAATCAATCAATTGAATGTTGTTCTTAATTTCTTGTTTTTGCCTCTTGATATAGTTAATCAAGTACTGCTTCACTAATCCTAGTTTGATAAATGACTTATTGTTCAAACTCAACAATTTGATAAGTTCTAGTGGGGTCATCAGTTTTAATGATTCAATTTTCTTAATGATATCTTGGATTTTCTCTTCACCAATAACATTAAAGGTTTCCTGATCGGAAGTATAAATTGATAACGCCAATTTGTACAAATCAGGCTCCTTGCTACCATACTTCTCAAGGATCTCTAACGATTTGTCATAGTTGTTAGACAATATGGCAGATCTGAAGAAGTCTAATTCAAAGCCTTCTGACGATTCATCAGTAGATTCACGAATGACAATTTCTCCCTCATTGAAATCTCCTAGGTTGGAAAGCAACAATAGACTTGTTTTTTCAGTCATAGTCCAACTGTCATCCTTTTGTATTTCATTCATGAGTTTTCTAGCATTATCTTCCCATGATAACTTTTCACTTTCCTCCTTAGCGTCACTTGATAGTGATAGATACATTTCATATAGTGTAATCAATATATCCTTTTTGTCCTTCTCATTACCACCAAACTTCTCATAACTTTCAACGCAAGCTTCGAGGAAAATAACAAATTGATGAGGATGATCCATGAAACACTGGAAAATAATTCTTGGACGTGGTGGTAAATATGTTGGTTTTGGTGGCTCTTCACCTTCTTCAGACTCATTGATCTTCATAAACGAGACAAATTGTCTATATGAAGTAATAATTATATCTTGAGATGGCTCCTCCATCTTGGTAGAACCATTACTACCCGAGGCAGATTTTGTGATTGCAGTGTCTGTATCTTCTATGTTAAAGGAGTTATCAGGACTGTATTTACCTGTGAAAACTTCGATCAAGAGCTGTGTAGCCTCATTAGGCAGTCTATTTAATAAAACCTTAACATTATCGATCAACACCCTCAATAATTCATCAATTGGTAATCCCTTTATATATTGCATTGCTAATTTGGGGTTATCCAAATCACGCAATTGAATGTCAACAACAATAGAAGGTTGATTAAATTTCTTAGCAATAATTGAGGCAATGTTATGATAACCAGTTTCCCTGCACAACCTTATAACCGTGTCCATATCAAATCTCTTATATGGATGGATAATTTCAAAGTCCTCATCAACTTCAATACTATTTATATACGACAAAATTTTTTCACCTTGGTTTAACTTGCAATATGAACACAACAGCAATGTGACATGATCTGAGTTTGAGTATTCTAATTCAATGAATTTCTCAAGGTATTGTGCAAGGAATGGGATCTTGGAGCTTTCCTTGTACTTCTGTAAAATTTCACTTGTCTTTCCCAGTTTGATACATTTCATGTAGTGGTGAATTGCTTCCTCAATGTCACCCTTTCTATACAAGCTATCACCATATTGCTTCTGGATAATCATTATGTCTTCTTCTGTTATATCATCTGTATCTTTCTTTTTAATACTTTCTGGTAGACTCCGTGCTTCCGCAATTGAAGACTCCACAAGTTTGATAGCAATTGGAAATAATTCCCTTTGAACCAATATATCCAATTTTTCTCTTATAGACTTTTCGTGTAATTTATACAACAACCCATCAACAGTCAACACATACAAGTCGTCCCACATTTCAAACACCTCAATGACAGAATTTGATATATTTTGATTGAATGTGATAAATTTATTTACTGTATCCACCAATATTAATTTATTGGTTTGAATGGCAGATGTCGATGTCAAGTTTGAATTCACGGAAGAAACTAGCAGTATGTATTTATCCTTATATGCATGTAATCGTCTCTTTGGAACATCTAACATCAAGGAATGCGATTTACCTTTAGAATTATAGAACTGCACGGAGTCTTCTCTAGCAACAACCAAGTTTTTTCTCGAATCTTGTAAGACATCAACACAATTAATGTCAGCACCCATCTTCTCCTCTAGTAATTTATCTGGATTACCTTGATTTCTACCAGTAGTAGGGATTGTGAATATCTTTGACACAGTAGAAACAAATAGCAGTGATTCATCTCTAAAATGGACATCTGTTATAGGCTCTTTGCTTTCATAAACTATTCTTTGTCTGGATCCTCTATCACGTAATAAATCACCTCTGACTAAAATGACGGTACCATTAGCAAAACCAAAGGCCAAAATGGAAAAGTCCACCGAGCTGGCAAAACAAGTAAGGGGATAATCGTTAGAACCATTTGCCACTTGACATAATGTATGATAATTAGAATTAAAGTCAACACTCTTGGAATCCATTATTTTCTTCAAATTCCATAACTTCAAAGACAAGGGTTTCCCCTGTCTTTCAGCAATCGTGCATAAGAACCCATTACCATCCCCAACGTCAATGTATTTCAATTTCGTAATAGTCCATCCTAAATCATAGGCTGTGAATTTGTATATGAGCTTGAAATCTGAATCTATGAGTTTCACTGTTGATTGTCCCGATGATATAATCAAATGGTTTGGAGATGAACATATGGCAGATATCGTTGTATCCGAATATAATGCATCTGACGATCCATAATATGGGTCTCTGATAGGCAAGCAATCGAAGAATGGAAACTGCCTCCAGGATGATAGCATGTCTATATTGAGTGGATTATTCAATTCAATTGAAAGGTAGTAATATCTAGGTCTGTTTCAGTCTTTTATAGTATCACTATAGTGTTTTGATATATATATATACTGTAAATACGATATATAGGCTTTAAATTTATATTACACACGGCGAAACTGTCTGCCAACTTTGAGGAGCGTGTAAATAAGTAGGTCACATGCACAATCAAATCTAGGTCCTTTATTTTTGAAACATCCTTGATTCATATTCTAGATATACACTACATAGCAAAAAGAGTATAATACACAATGGTTTATATAAATTGTAACATATTTCTCTACTTTTATTCAATCACCTGTAGCCTTTTATTGATTCTTATTTTTCTGCGGTAACAGAACCAAACAAGCTAGATGTTAAATCATTATCACCACAGGCAAAAGAGCAAAGGCTCCCTATCATCGATTGAATTCATCAATAAGCTTCGGAGAAATGATTCAAATACAAACACTGAGACAGATAAACTCTCTGGATTAATTGATTTAGAAAAACAGAACCGAAATTATGATGTTATCTTACACGAGAAAGGGGAATCTGAACCGCAGAGGGATGACTATGCTACCGTAGACCCAAACCCATACTCAACGTCATTATGGTACTACTTACGAGGTAACAATGGAGAAGAGATTAAACAAATACAAGACAGAACTAGAAAGGTAAACCACCTTTCATTAATTATCAATAATGGTAAAGATGGTAATGTTCCATCAAGGGATATTACCCCAACAGGTAAAATACTTGATGGGTTTGAAACTCCAGTGAATTCTAACACCCCTTCAGCGTTGATTGATCAATCATACACAACTGATGAGTTCATCAAACAAGAAATTCAGCTCCATCACCACTATTTAGAATATGAAAAATTGATTAAATCCTTTGAGCTTTACATCAAACGAACCTCTATTATCATCAGGAAAAGAGATGTCGACATTTTATTTGGTAACCAAAAATCAATAATTAGTATTATAGATTTATTTTTACAACGTGTCATATCAAAAGGAATTGAATTCCAGGGAATGAGTAAAATCATAGTTGATCATATTAATAGATTATGTATTGTTTATGCCTCTGCCATTGAATCGACCCCTACAAGACTTACTATTTTATCCACAGTCCAACGCATTGAGAAGATGACAAACTGGCAGTATTGGTGCACATATGTGGAAGACTTTCAAATCGATGAAGCAATTGAAACCCATATTGATCAATTGAACTGTTTTGCCCAAAAGATGAAGGGACAAGAATTTAAATCGATAATCGCCAAGTTGAATATCCTGAAACAACAATTAAAACAGTCAAAGAAATTGTTCAACACCATACACCATCATGGATACAGAGTACAGTTAAGTATCCCAGACAGCTGGAGAATGGAAAATAAACATAGATGGCTCAGTCTTTCAAAGGAAGATCCGGTGTATCAAATGACTGTATATTTGCAATATTGTTTTAATAAGACATGCAGATCGTTTAAATACATGCTAAACAGTATCCAAGAAAACATTGAGTTCACTAAAATGGTTAAAGACAGTAATATCAAGATATCATCGGTATTCAACAGTTATTCAGGTGATTTAAATCAAGGTACCCAAATCTGTTCAAGTATGACACCAAAAACTCTATTATTTAATGAAAAATCAATTAAGTCATCATACGAGCTTTATACTGAGAAGATTGGAATCCAATCGATATATCTAGAGGATGAGATATCACATTGGGAAATCGATTTGAAGAAACGGGCCAACAAATTGAACGAAAGGAGCTCTGCAGTTAATGTTATCTTCAAGAAGTTAAATAAGAGATCCTGTCATTTCTCCAATGAACAAAGAATTGATATGCTATTTCAATTATATGAATTTATCAGATATCAAAGAAAATTTATCGAATTGTTGTTTATTAAATTCTATAAATTTATGTTGCGTTACATGGATGTTTTAAAGGGCCCCACTGCCATTGAGGTTGACAATTGTAAAGACATCATCAATGAATTTTTAAAGCAAAGACTGATAAATCATGAAATAATCACTACAAACATGGAATACAATAACACACAAGCACCTTTATTGAGATTCATTTCCAATCCAAAAAGTTTCAGAGAATATGGTTGAAGGGGGGGGGGCATATAAATAGGTTTTCATGGTTCAAGGTTCTAGAACACCGTCTGGTGTGGGAATGGAACTTTTTTTTAGCTTCATGACCCGTTCTGCTAATGTGACAGATTTATTTTTAGTTCCACATTTTATATGCTATTATAGTAAGCCCATCATCTTCTAGCTGTCGTCTACGTACCTCGTCTCCAGTTTGATCTGATCAATCTAATTAATAAATGTCATTTGATCTATATATTTTATGATTTTGACTAACTAGTTGATTTTACACTTCCTGCTTTTCTTGTGTTTTAATTTAATTCCAATTATTATTTTATTACAGCTTTTTTTTTATTTCAATATACCAAGTGGTTTTTTTTTTCCCTTTTCCCTTTCCCACCTTAAATCATTGATAATATCATGACTGAAGCCATGAATGACAATACGTAAGTAATTGATACATCGAAAATGATTCCTGTGGATCTAATTCAATCAAGATAGAACTAAATAGTATATACTAACTCTATCATTTTCTGCCCGTTTATTTTAGCCTTTATACTTTATCTCAGTATTTAAAGTCGGTTGACTGTCAGGAGTATATTGACAGGTTTGTGGATAATGAGATCACACCTGATCTCTTGCCTCAACTTGATAAGAATGCATTGAAAGAGATAGGTATCACTAAAGTTGGTGATCGTTTACGTTTAGAGATACTAATACAGTTGCTGAACATGGAAAAACTTCGAGCTATTATCCCTGCAGAGGAGGTTATTCAAGCTGTGACTACAGCATCAGGTACATTGGACAGAGTTGAAAAGAATGTCCTACAGAAACAACAACTCAACCTGACTCCTGGCCCAACTCCTACTTCTCAAGACTTTACTGATGTCATCAATATTATCACCCAGGATGGTAAGCTACACCAAGTCAACATATCTGGTTGTTTTAATTCCAATGCGATCAAAACCAAGACTTTGAAAAGATTGGGTTTCCATACACCAAGAGTAGAGGATTGGTCCTGCTACTACATCGACACCGAAATTGGGCAATCACATTTAATGTTTGATGTTGAACTAACTACAATTTGCCATTCAAAGGATAGAGACGAAAGAAACAGAATAATTTTATGCAGAATAGGAGATCAGCCAACATACGAGGCCATACAAACATCCAATAACATGAGTCATCTGAAATATAACTCTGAACACATGATGAAGAATATCATGGGACAGAGACCAACAAGTCAATTAATTTCTAGTAATCTTGGTGAATATTTCCCAGAGACTGGTACTTCAAAATTAAAGGAAGTTATGAGAAATTCTGTGAGAGTGTCAATATATGGAAATAAATTATTACAACAACAATTATCAAGGGGATCCACTATTCGGGACAGTATAGCCAGTGCCAGAAATTCTGTCTACTCTAATTTATCTGCATTCAGTAGACCCTTATCCACAGTTAGCTCGGTGCTGAGTTTTGGTGTTGGTATTCCTGCCACTGGTAACCAAACTATTGGTGAAATTTTGTTAAATAATTCCAATGCTGTGGATACCATTAAAGAGTCCGATGATATCAGTCTGATATCAGAAAGTGCAGATGAAACCGAATACAAGACTGTTTTAAGTGCTAATTCTGGTGGCACGACATCTGCATCTATTGCTAAGATAGGTTCAAGAAGACCTAACTCTATTATTGAATTATTGGAAGAAAACGAAGAGGAGGAAGATTTCTTTGATTCTTCCGAGGAACTGGTTAGTAATCTGTCACTTGAGTCAAGAGAGGGACCATCTGTTTGGCATAAAGGTTCCAAGATCGGACAGGGATCTTTTGGTACTGTCTATTTAGGTTTAGATGGTATCACTGGTGCATTAATGGCTGTCAAACAAGTGGACTTGCCTAAATCATCCACCGAAAGCTCTAAGGTGGCTATGATTAATGCCCTAAAACTGGAAATGTCCATCTTGAAGGAGTTGAACCACGAGAATATTGTGCGGTACTTGGGATCATCTTCGGATGCACAACGATTGTACATTTTCCTTGAGTACATTCCTGGTGGTTCCGTCAGTTCAATGCTGAATACCTATGGTCCGTTTGAAGAACCTTTGGTCAGAAACTTTATCACACAAGTGTTGATAGGATTGAGATATTTGCATGGAGAGGGTATCATTCATAGAGATATTAAGGGTGCCAATATTCTAATTGATATTAATGGTACTGTGAAGATCAGTGATTTTGGTATCTCTAAGAAAATTCCAGATGCAATGACAGACAATGCTGATTCTCCAAATACTCCTAAACATAATGATGCTTCATCAGCACGCGCTGCCAAAAAGAAGAGAGCCTCTTTACAAGGTTCTGTGTATTGGATGGCACCGGAGGTTGTTAAGCAGATAGCATACACAGATAAGGCAGATATCTGGTCTGTTGGTTGTTTGATCGTGGAGATGTATACAGGAAAACATCCATACCCTGGATTTTCACAAATGCAGGCTATTTTCAGAATTGGTACTTTAACTTTACCTGAACTGCCCAAGAACACCACAGAAGCTGCCAAGGACTTTTTGTTTTTGACATTCGAAACCGATTACACTAAAAGAGCTAGTGCTGCTGATTTACTTAATCATCCATTCCTCACTCCTCTTATTAGCACTAGTTCCTCCTCTGCATCGTCCGTGAAATCCTAAGATGTTACATTTCTTTAATCATTCTGTTTTTTTACCCAGTCATTTTCTTACTACGATTCGCCCTTTTACGCTTTTTGTTTCTTCTTTGCTTTATAAATCAACATTAAAAATTAAACCTAATTACTTAATTATAAAGAAGAGTATTATATACCTTTTGCTCATTGTCATTCTCTCGTTTCTGCCCTTCAAACATCTGGAGATTCCTGTTGTTGGATTGGCGATTGTTGTTGTTGTTGTTGCTGCTGCTGTCCATTTGCATGTGGAGAGCGAGATAGACCATTGGTAGAATTCACTTCATCGAAGCCACCAATAATACTATTTAACAACCCAGCATTATTAAGAATGAAGTATCCATAACCCAATGGATTCCTTCTGTTAGGTCTATTCGGATGCGTGTTATTATTGCTGTAGGTATATCCATGATCTTCAGGTTTCAATAGTCCCGATCTGATGGAATGTAATTTATGATCAAGACTTTGGTGATGAAAGTCATTTAGACTAAATCTTCTAGCACCCGCAAATATAGAATATGGAGAGTTGTTATTGTTGTTATTATTGGCATTATTAATATTATTATTATTGAGATTGTGTTTATTGTCATTATTGGTTTGATTGTCATTAATTGATTGCGATGATAGTAATGGGGTCATTCCATTCATTTCAGCCCAATTGTTAGCACGGTTATTTACTGGTGATTGTGAAAGTGGTGAAGGATTATTAGATGAGGAAGTAAAACTATTATATTGAGCTAGTTCAGGCGTTGACTGAGAGGATTGTGTCAACATTCCTAATTGCTGATTGATGGATATACTTTGATAATTAGCTGCTATATTTTGTGCAGGGCCTTCATCTTCCGATATTATTGACGAGGCTCCAGATTGTAGACTGCTGCGTGGAAGTGCACTCAGAGCAGCATCGATGGAATCTTGTGTTATTATAACCTTGGGTATATGAGGAGACGTGGTTGTCTTTTTAGGTGTCAATGTTGTTGGGGAAGCTGTGACTGAAGAATCTGTCGATGATTCTAATGGTAATCCACAAATGAAGAACACGCCTGAAAATGTTAATAACGCACCAACTAGGAAGATAAATACTTGTATAGGAGACTTTTCGGAAAAATCATGAAACACGACAATTGAACACACCAACACAGACGTTGTAAAAAACACGAAATGCACAGGAACAACAGTGGTTGCATTGGCTATTTTCAAGCATTTATTTAGATATTTAATTTGAAGAATAGATGTCACGATGATGACTAAAAGTAAAAGGTATGATCTATAGTTGGTTAGCAGTTCATGGATGGGGGCGAATTCAACAATTGACGAGAGCATTTTGGTTGACATTGCAGTATATGAGCCCACAATTGCCACAATTGACAAGTTAGCCAGTATGTATTTGATGGTTCTTCTCTTGCGTCTTTCCTTTAATAATATTAGAGCTAAAATCAAAAACCCGATCAAAGAAACGGTGATAATCACGTATATCAATGTAGACTTCGAGAGTATTATTGCATCCAGGTAAGCAAATGGATTAGTGATGGGATCAACGTCTTGTTCCGTGTTCATAGAGCAAGAGATCATCAACACAACACCCAGAGCAGAGAGAAAAGTCCCCACTAGATTCATCTTTGTGATGGTTTCATGGAACAGCAAAGGTGCCACAAAAGTTGAGTTTGATATAATTGTCACAACACCTAATGGTGCCACCAAACTAACTGGAGCCAAACCATAACTGACAAAGTTTCCTATTTCACCGATGGTCATTAAGATAAATCCGAGTTGCCATTTGAAGTTCAGGTAGTATTTCTGTCTCGTCCCCGAGGAAAGATCTATATGTGCTGCTTTTTGAACGTTTAAAGAAATTGATATCAAAAGATTCCCTGTAATGGAGAGAAGTATTCCCAATGTTGTGTAACTTATGGGAAGCATATCCTGTTGTTGTTGTTGTTGTTGTTGTTTTATTTTTTCTATAATTATTGTCTATATATAATGATTATGATTATTATTGTTTTAAGGTTAGGAAAGATCTAATATAATATGCAAAGTGAAGTAAAATAATAATAACAAGGATCTGAGATTGTCCTAGTTTCAGTCAATTCACGGTTGGAAAAAACGAGGGGAGTGATTGTCAAGTTAAATTTTAACTATGAACAATCGGTAAAAAAAAGAGAGAATGTATAGGTGATGATGGATATATAATTCACACATACACAAGAAAGAGCAACTTTATGTAAGGTAGGTAAGGTTCAATGTGTTTAAGAGATGGTTATTGTTTTTTTGACTATTGTGATGCCAGCCATTTTTATCGAAGTATGCTGAGCCGCACGGTGAAGCGCTTTGAAGTTCCGGTCGATTAGTTTCTGGAGTCGATCGACTTGTCACTGGTCACGTGTTGAATTATCACGTGCATGGGTTTACATTCCTGAATAGGAAGGAAGTTTCCACGGACACTTATCACAGTGATCGATATCGATCACACAGATCTGTTATCAGATATTACCATTCCTCTGGATGTGATTTGTCTTACCTAAAATTTACATATATTTTCACATAGCATATTATAACTAACTTGTGTGTTAGATTAACAACCACTGCACCTAAATTACATCATTATCCATAAACCTTACCCAAACGGACCGTCTTTGCTTTGCTTTGCTTTGCATACATAGTTAGTTAGATACTGAAATAGCATATTATATGCACTATAATTCGTTTATATGTATAAGCTCTAATCTATACCCACAAACTGTCTTGTCCTCGTTATCTTTTGTTCATATTAGTTACTATAATAGTATATATTAATTAATATATCCTTCTTTGCTAAATTAAAATCACCGTCATCTTTTACCTTTCATAACATCAAACCAAGATCACCCTCCCTTCTCTTTCCTCAATCCCACTCCCTCCCTCCCTCCATCCCTTCCGGTACACCCTCCACTTAGACCTAAATGTCAACCACTGAAGAACAACAGCGGCAAACCAAGAAGACTGCTAACCAAGACTCAAAGAAAGAGAACGATAAACCGAGAAAGAAGAGACAATACTCCCGTAATGGATGCAAAGAATGCAAGAGGAGAAAACTCAAATGTGATGAAGGTAAACCACACTGTTGGAATTGTCTACACCTGCACAAGGATTGTGTGTATGAAAAAGTCATCAAATTTACAGATACCAGAACTTTTACTGTCCAAGTTAGTGATAACAAGAATGACAGAAAGCTAATAAACCTACAGACCCAAGCAAGTATTATCAAAAACAATAAAGCTAATAATAATAGTCATCTGGGTGGTGGAGATGCAAGTTCTAAACCAATAGAGGGGACATCTTCAACATCAACATCAACATCAACATCAACATCAACATCAACATCAACATCAACATCAACATCAACATCAACATCGACGACATCGACATCAACATCTACAATAAAGTCAGTATCTTCAAAATCATCATCGTCTGAAACATCTTCTACTGATAAACCAGCACACCAATATAATCATGTTCCTCCGATTATGAAGCAACTAATACCTTCAGCTACTGGTACAGCGGCAACTAACTCGGGCTCAAATATGAACAACAATATGGAAAATGAATTACCGCCATTACCATCTGTTAGTGACTTGGAAACAGAATTACGTAATTCCATTCAAGTCGATCTTCCACCTTTAAGTAAGGAAATCCAACCTTCTGAGATTGATAACATTTTCACCGATGCTAGTGCTTTAATCACAGATTTGAATGACTTGATTCAAAACTTTGACTTTGACTTCCCACTCAACCAGTCATTTGGTGCAATGGGGAATATAAATAGTGTTAATAACAATAAAAATTACACCCCAGAGGCCTCAAATATGGGTAATCCAATGACCAATATGAACAGAGCAGGAACCGGTAATAAAATGGCCAATAATATGAATTTCCCAAACCAATATGAAGGAATTTCACCTACAAACTACTCTGTTAACTCTAATGATACGCCATCAATGGATGACGCTTTGGACTCGAATGATGATTACATAAAGAGCTTGACAAAGTCCTTACATACAGATTACAAGTCCAGCCCTTCTCCTCGTAACGTTCAATTCTTTCCTATGCAACGGTCCGCTACTGAAGAACACACTAAACACAACAACAATAATGTTTCTAATACTGGTTTCAATATGAAGAAAAGTTTAAGCAACAGTCCTTATAATAACCATAACAGCAATACATACTCCCAGTATGCTAAACAACAACAACAACAGCAGCAGCAACAACAAGCCCCGAAGCCTAAGACCAACGTGGAAAAAGTTCTTCCTGCCTACCCACCACCATCATTTGCTATTCTATCATCCAGTTCAAATGATAGGTTTGAATACTTATATGCACTAAACCACTCTATCAATCAAAATGATTTAGTTGGGTTGGCTTCTTTTTTCCAATGGTCTCAGACATCTTCTCATATAAGTTATTTGAAAATCTTCATTACTAAAGTGCAGATGAATTTACTGCCATTCACAACTACATTTCTCCATAATGCTATCATAAACTGCTTCTTATTACAAGCTAAGAATTCTCCTCATTTACTCTTTGCATTACTAGCTATTGCTGCTAGGTATGAAAGTTATCAAGCTAGTAAACTCAAAACCACTGATGAATCCACAAAGAAGAAGATCAAATATCACAATAAATTCAGATCTTACTACCTGTCTTCATGCCTTAACTCATTAGATTCTATTCTGCATTCAAAATCAAAGATTTTGAACAATATTGAATCACTGCTAATAACTATTTTGATTTTAGCATCTGACTACTCGGCATCTACTGGTTCGCAATGGAGGGCACATTTAAGAGGTGCTAAGGATTTACTGATTAAATATTGTAAGTTTAAGCCAATTTCATTGGAGCTATCAATTATTTGGATCTGGTTTTACTCTATGGAAACATTAGCTGGGTTGACTGTTCCATCAGGTGGTACAATTCATGATTTTGATGAATTAAATCAATTCTTGACTGTCATTAAGAGTGAAAATGATAGAGTGGGTTCAACTCTTAAGAAATTTCATATCGTTCATGATGGTTACTACTCTGATGTCACACATGAAACCACTCTGAGAAATACCGATTTTGAGGAAACTGCCATTGAAAGAGACAGGAAAATATCAAAATTGCAGAGCTTCAATCTATATCTTGGATATAATGATGACATTATGGAGATTAATAGGGCAATTATTTTAACAGTGGAGGCACTGAAAGCTTATAAGAATATGAAATCACCTGTTGATTTTCCCTCACTACATCCTACTGTCCATGCGATATTAAATCCCTCTGGGCAAGTACAATCTCATCAGATGCTAAAGATGATGACCATGATTGAAAAGGCTAGAAATTTTCAGATCATCACAAACAAAGCACCATATAGAATTCCTATTGGTTCGCCATATCATCCTTTGAATACCAACGGCTACCATTATAATAATCCGACCGGTGAAAATTTAGTGATGTCCTGTTACATAAACAACAATAACCCATTGACATGTTCTGCTAATGAGTTTGAAAACTGGTATAGTTGGTTTGATATGTCTCAACAGTTATACGTGGATGCTACATTATTGAAAGTTTTAACCTTAAATAACTGCTTTGGAGAAAATGGACTTGGAATCAAGCACCCAATGATTCAAGATGTTGTGGAAAGGATGTTGTATGGATTGAGCTCCATGGTGCAACTGAGTCAAAAATTGAGTAAGGAGGATTTAGATATTTTAGATGATTACTATAACAAGTCTGATTTTTCAGTTTCTTCTGTTGAATCGGAGGAGCTTTTATCCGGCGATTCCAATACTACTAGTGAAAACAATGATAACGGTTCTGGAAAAGACGCAACTGAAGAAGATCCTATCTCGAAAGCAACATCTATTACTGATGAGACTACAAAAACAGAACAATTTGAAGATGATGTGGCTCATGAAAGTGAGGATAATTTAAAGATTCAAAAGGAATCCAAATTAGACACAATGACTAACGCTCCATCAGTTGAGAAAGATAACGAGAAATCGCCAAGCTTAGTTCCCGACATGGGAAGCAATAGTGATGATGGCAGCCTAACCATCAACTTTGACAAGTATCTTTATTATCAATTTGATAATAGATTAGTGATGGTGCAGTGGCCACTGCTATTATGTGGGTTATGTTGCTATTTACCTAGACAGAAGCTGATTATAGATTGTTCCTTTAATGCATTGATTAATTTTGGTGTGGGATCAGGAGAGATTTCATTGATGAAGTTGAAGAAGGTTTGGCGTTTGCAAAAAGAAGGAAAGTTTGATTATGCTAATTATGATTTGTTTAACGATGAGAGTGACTCTGTGCCTTTTAGTTAGTAGATTCTCTCAATTATTGTACAATACTTATGTTATAATGTTATTTATTTAAGAAATTAATTAATTCAAGAAACAATTAATAACAAAGTAAGAGAATATCGTAGTACGGTGTTTATTCGGCACAATGGAAATATACAGCAATAATATACAAATAATACATAATAATTAAAATAATAGGAGGGGGGGGGGGGG